>OY720669.1:9345564-9796687 GCA_963170745.1 Phymatocera aterrima
GTGACGTTATCGTTGACTAATTGATTAACTGTATGCTTCTGCCCTGCCTCCTTGCCTTCCCGCCTTCCCGCGTCCCCTGCCTCAACTCCGTGACTCTCGGGTATATAGCTATATGCGCTCACGCGCGAGATTGATTAACGTGTTAAAAAAAGTATCCTTGAACGGAATGACGGATCGTCGCGATGCGAGGGAATTTCCGGAAGTCAACGACCTCGTCACGGTCTCGAGAATTAGGTTAATTTCTACGTGCTTTCTACGTCTACCCTTCTCGCATGTATCATCTATACGTGTGCAACTTCTCGTGCAGCATACATACATAGTCGTGGTCTCCGTCCGTACGTTGACGCAAGAAGATCACAAGCAATACAGGCTACTATCCCGGCGAATTTTTTCATGATCAGATATGTCCTAATTTTCTAAACATTTTTTTCCGGGCGTCGGACGTCGGACGTTCGGGATGCACGACATGGTCAACGAATGGCGACGAGCTTGTCTTCGTTGAAGAATTTATGCCAATTTTCGGTTTTCGATCACTTCATAAACTTCATGAACCATCGGCATAATAAATTTTCCTGTTCACGGCGCAATCAGAAAAAGAGATTGCAACGATTTTAAAATCACCTGAAATTTTGTATGAAGAGAGGAAGATACGAGGGAACAGTATACAAGCAATAATAAAAATCATAATTATAATTTCGGAGGGGAGATATTACGGGTATGAAATACATTGCGGGGACAAAATGCACTCTCGCTCCATGATAACGATTACGGGCTTAGAATTATGATATCGATAAACAGCCGAGGCGAAGATATGCAGTCTGCAGGAAGCGACACCAGCAGTATTATTATAGTGCTTTTCGATAACACGTACGCGTTGGTTCATTCAGAAACTATTCAAGGATCCCGTTAATCAAATCCACGGAGAGGACGCGCGGTGCGCGGCGGCTCATGTCCTTCCCCCCCCTCGCTCTCTCCCTCTCCTTCTCCCCTTTCCCTCTATCTCCCTCTCTCTTTCGCTCGTTTAAATGCACGGCTGCTGTCTCTCACGGTGGTAGGTATATAGTACGCTAGGTTTAAAGTCCAACGTGCAAGAGTGTTCGGTATATATGATTATCAAATCGTATACTTGTTCGAATCAGACGGCTCTTCTATTCCCCTCCCTTCCCCCCCGTCGACGAATCGCCGTGCATCGCGGCGCTAACCAATTTTCGGAATTAAAATGCATCTGTGAAAATCGATACGTACCTAATCTAGCTTGTACGAAAAACAAAACCTAACTGGCGTTTCTTGTATCACGTACAGCGCTTCTTCTTTTTACGACCGAAGGATCGGTAGCCGCGAGTTGCGCTTGGCCAACGATCAAGGCAGACTACTGCCCTTTGACCACCGACCTCTGACCGTCTCGAGTAGCCACTTGCATTCCTTGCCTCTGTGTCGCTCTCTATTTCGGGCATCGTTCTTAACAAAGTTCCCCACCGTCTTAATTCAGGCCAACTGATTTCTAACTCTTCTCTATCCGCTCTCCGGCTCTTCTATTTCACCTCCATTTTCACCATGTTCACTTCTCTCTGCAGCATATCCTAACGTACCTACCTCTAACGCAAGAACGCGGAGTATGCTGTAGAGAAAACTACGTAGGTAATGTACATACGTTCCATGTGAATTTCGAATTTCACGCCCCGGAAACAAGTGGATATCGGTAATAAATTGATTATCGTCATTCTCACTCTGACTCCGAACTCGGAATTCGAATTCTGACTTGTTAAACGGTCTTGCTCGCGTGCGGTCCTCTCTCCGGGTATACCTATACCTACCCGCTCTTTGAACCTCGTCAATGAACATTCTTCCATCTCTCTCTCTCTCTCTCTCTCTCTCTCTCTCTCTCTCTCTCTCTCTCTCTCTCTCTCTCTCTCTCTCTCTCTCTCTCTCTCTCTCTCTCTCTCTCTCTCTCTCTCTCTTTCCTCACATGTACGTACGTATATTATGTGCCACCTTGAGCTCCTAGCCGGCTCTCTTTTGTAGGTATATGCATTGCGCAAGCACTAAGTCCATGTGTGCTTGTCAGGCGCGCGCCCGAGTGCAACAATGGCCTTTGGACGCACACACCCCGCGATGGTCGGCGCCTGGCCCTTTTACCTCCTAGCTCCATTTTCATTTTTCTCTACCTCTCTCTTTATCGCTTAACGCACGGTGCATTGAACGTAACCGGGCACGAAATGGAACTTTATTCATAAACCTCGCGAGCTCGCGAGTACTCCACTGTGAGTGAGTATATATCTGTCTGTGCGTGCGATGCACCGACGATCTATAGTATACTCTGCCCACGCTATGCACCCTGGTCAGATCTGCCGACGCACTTTGAGGCGTGGTCCCTCCCCGTCAGTATCTGTACAACCACCTTGAGCATCGTGTGATATGTATACCACCGTTCCCAGAAGGCGTTTACAATTTCTACGTTCTTGCGGCGATGCCGCGCTCTAGATCCCGCAACGGATCCGTGCTAAAGTTCGGTCTTTGAGATTTGTCGGAAATGGAGGAGGATGCAGGAGAGAGAGAGAGTAGCTGTGTAGGAAAATGTACGAGGTACCTAACTGCATCTCCGCTCCACACAGACGCACATCGTGGGCGCAGGGCGTAGTAAACGTGCGACTGAAGGAGCCGCGTCTTGAGGTTCTCTCCTCTCCGCCCCGTACGCTAACTATCTACGTATGTACGCGTCCGGGACGGAATCAATGAATGACTCCTCCGCGAGCTCCGGAGAGAGCGGTGCATGCGCAAGCGCATCTCCTCACCTCTACCCGCTTATACCTATACCTACATTTTCGTTCGCGAGTTAGGTGAGGTAGGTATAACTACTATACGTACTATCATCCTCGCTGCGATATGACTTCTTCTCTTATCTACCCTCCGTGTCCTTCCACCCACCCGTGCGGTTATCTCTCTTTCCCCTTCTAGCTGCTCGCTCGTACGCGGGCGCCCCCTCCACCCTCCACCCTTCGCCCTTCACCCTTCACCCTCTACTCCCCACCCTCGACCGGCGTCTGGTACAAGTTACGCGCGGTGTGGCGCGGCGTACGCGATGCGGCTCGACGTACGAATCTATCTATACTTATGCCGAGGTTCCCGTTGTAGTAGGATAGGTATATGTACCAGCAGGCACAGAAAAACGCACACGGACACACACACGGAAATTCTCTACGCGTGTTTATCGATCGCGGGCGTCGACTTCGCCGCCGAACAGTGGCGCCCTCGATCCCTCGCTTCTCTCTCGCTCCATCTCTCTCTCTCTCTGTCGCTCTCTCATCCCCGGATGTGTTCCAACGAGGGTGGGGGTAGGTACGAAGAGCCGCGTACCGCGAGAAGATGAAACTCTTCTTTCCTGCTGCAGAAGATTCGCGCGCGGGCACCGACACCGACTTTCACACATCGCGTTGTGTCTCGTCGCACCCCCAGTCCCCATTTCCCCTACCTTCGTTTCGTGCCTATATACATATGTATACACACATTTTTTAATAGCGTATAAATGTGTTTTATATGAATGCAGACGGGGGACGGTAGTACGGGACGATGAGACGACGGGACCGAACCGTTTCTCTCGAATGTCAACCGCGGCCTACGAAAGCGTGCTCCCTCGTTTACTCGATTCTGCGGTACAGCAGTCGATATTGTTCAGTGAGTTCTCCGATTTTCACGTACACGTCCGCGCGGAGCGTCGAAAGTTTTTAATCATTTTGTTTCTCGTCGTCTCTCGACGTGCATCGCGCCGATTCCTCATAGGGTTACCGTATTCAGAAGAACCAAAAGAATTGCGTTAATTCACGTGCGAATAAAGTGCAAATCCGGAGTATATTCATCGTCCTGGATTTCTTTGCTTTCCGATTTCTCGTTTGATAGTGCCAGTGCAACGTACATAAACAGAGTGAATAATTATTTTCATAATGTACAAGATCAAGGGTGTTGTCGCAGATACGATTGGGATAATAGTGAATTTTTACAATAAATTTGCAAGCTTAAAAGTAGAGGAAAAAAGAGACTCTTTTCTCCTCGACAACCCGCGGCGTGTCCTCGAAGATCACCGTACGAAATGTCGGTACCGTTATAGGCAGCGAATGAGGGAGACGTACGTCGAGACCTGTTATCGGTGAGAGATGGCTACGACAAATGATGAACAAACAAATAAATAAATGGTAACTCATCGAAGAGAGGGAGGGAGATCAGTTTTCGATTCTGTTCGATATTTTCGTCACATTTTTAGTTCGAGAAAGTGCTAACTTCGACCGGAAGTTTTATTTACGGGTATCGATTGCTCGTGCTAAAATGTATATTTTTTATCTGAATGTCATCGTGTTTTAAAATTCTTCGTGTTTCGGGATTTGTATCCGCGATGAAAGAAAAGGAATAACTGAAAATAAAAACGATCGAGATTTTTCCGGTCTCGGGTTGCCCGGATTTTGCCCAATTTTGTCGTAGCCATTGTCGAGGAAACGAAAGGAGAATGAAAAATGACAAAATTAACACGGTCTCTGTCGCATCTTCCGTGATCATTGTCACGAGTAAAAATGAACCAAGTTTGAAAGTGATGTCATTATTATTCGACCAGTAGGTACCTATCTGTCTACCGCGGCTAAATATATAACGAACGTTCGAAACAGTGAAAATCATATTCCCGTACAATGTGGATACGTGAAGAAATCAGCGAGATCTTCAGACGGCGGAGAGGTGAGCGTGAGAACGGTGTAATAATAATCTCCCCGGTTTACCACGGTTGGGGGGGACACGAGCGGGCCACGGGACGATGATGCGTCTATACGTTCTATATTTGAAGAAATAGGATGGAATGAAATAGCAGTTATACATGATGCGGTGCAGCGGCAACGTATATTTTAGACTCGGGACCAAATGGCGTCGACGCTGCCGGCGTGCCCACCTATGTGCACCCCTTCGTAAAACTTGCTTCGGGAAATATTGTCCGTTGGAAACCAGTTCTTCTTACTGTGCACCTATGTATTACGTATGTACCTACTAGCTCGCTCCTCGCATGCATCATCCTCCCCGCGGCTTCGTTCGGTTGCTACAAACCGATCGAACCTCATAAAGATTCGGTAAGTAGCTACTCTCCGCCGGCATATTGTACACTATTGAGTATAGTACATAGACATCGCGTTGCATTCCGTTTCGAGGGTCCTCCGCGGAGGCTGAGAGTCTGGGGTTCTCGGGTTCTCGGGTTCGAGGGGTGGTCCAGCGTCCCTCTGCCCCTCGTGTGTGACTTTGGGAAATTGAGTTTTTGACTGTGCAAGTCGCAGGGAGCCTGTGGATTCTTGCGGTTGTTTTTTTTTGTTGTTGTTGTTCGAAAACGTGCAGATAGACGATCCCTGCGTCGCTTCACTCGGTTCGTCAAAGCTCAGGAATCGATTATAGAAGTAGACGAAGAAGAAGAAGAAGACGACTCCCAAAGCCCTCGCCGTAATGGTTTGTTATTGATCTGTCTCCACGCCTTTCCTTATACCGGTCTCCACATGCCGGAGCTTTTTCTTCTCCCGTCTCTCTCTCCGGATTTTTGATGCTTTTGCTCGTGTCTCGGACACTCGGATAATCATTGTTCGACACGGGATAGGGATTATCGACACGTTTCCCGATTGTTTTGCATTTTATTGATTTTTTCTTCTTTTTTGCCACCTCCGAAATGACAGCCCTTTCCCTCGGGGATGATCGAAGTCCCGTGGAGTTCAGTATCGATTTGTATATGAGGATTGAATCCTGAGGAACAACGAATACGAAGCCCCGGCATGGATGAACACACGTCAATACAATATTCAGCTTCGAAGACGATCCGAAGTTCCTATCGAGTTCTTTACTGCGAGCAAGAATTATGAGGGATGCAATTTTCAAATGAGAAAATAATCAAGTAGGCGCTCGTTTCAGGTTCGAACATCGCGAATGCAAAGCTGAATCCTTACAGTTGTATACGAAAGAGGAAAAAATCAATCGAAATAAATGAATGAATGAATATGAACCCGGCCATTGATCGACAGATACAAATAGGACGCGGTTATCGTTATCGTTATCGTTATCGTAATTGTCGTCGTTATCGTTATCTAAGAACAGGCGTTAGCCCAGAAATCTTATCCGCGTTTTCCAGCTGCGCATGCAGCGTGTCATGAGACGTACCCACTGCTGTAACGCAACGCAATCAGCGATGCTCCCCAGACGACTCTCTGCTCTTTTCCGTTCTTTTTTAATCTTCGCTATACAACAACAACAACAACAGCATCGAGAATAACGTGACACGATGTAAGGTTTATTGCAGGCTGCCGCTCGATTCGATGACGAAGATTCATCGTCAGGCTACGGATGATCATAACGTTGGCGCGAAAAAGGCCCACGAAAAATATGAACATCCGTTTCGCCGCCGAAAATCATTGATTAATGCAGTTTGTCGCGAATATTTCGTTTCAAAACAGTTGACGTTATTCTCCGTGAATTTTGTTTCCTTATAACGTTATAACTTCCGGCTCCAAGATTTATTTAACCATCTGAATCGGCTGTAGCGCGGCATTTGAAAATCGTTTTTCCACTCAAGCGAGCGCTTATGCTCCCCTAATATCTCTTCCGAAAAAATGAAAGAATGTAACCTCGTACCTGATGTAGGACGGTACCAACGTTCATGCAAGCGCGTTCTTCCACAGAGATTTTTCCCCTCATTCCCGCCTTCTTTTCTCGTTAGATATTCATTACGATCAAATTGTTATCGCGTTATCCCAATAGAGTGGGGGGGGGGGGGGGGGGGGGCAGCCGTACATTAATTCTGTTGTTCCAAAATCGTGGTTTGTCGTCATTTTCTTCCTCTTTCGCGGAACTTTGAAACACGAGCATCAGGCTAGGCTGTTGTACCTACAACTAATCGTTGAAGTCCTGAAAAGCGGAGGAAAATTAGTGTATTGGCACTATATTTTTAGCAATGGATGTGTATTCCACATCGAGAGACTTGAAATTTTAAGTCCCGACGGTCTCGGGTGGGCGAATTCCGTGCCTACGACCATTCTGTGTATCTAGGATGATGCTAGGGGAGGAATTCGCTAAGAGAGAGAGAGAGAGAGAGCGAGGAGAGAAGATAGGAAGAGGGCAAGAGAGAGAGAGGAGAGTGCGAAGGGGATGGGGATTAAATGGGGGGCAGGTTTACTATACGGTCCCAGTCCGGGATCAATACTCTTGCGTCTTGCGATCATTCATCTTGCCACGCCCCTACGCTCTCTCCCACGCGTACTTCTCTCTCTCTCTTTCTCTCCCTTCCTCTCTCTTCCTCTAATTCTCTCGTACTCTCCTCTCCTGCTCTCCGCTGCCACCTACACCTACGGTTAGGGGCTGCGCCGCCTTGGCCGGTAGGACAAACTTCATCCCTGTGCATAATATCGCGTACTCACCTGATCGTTCGCATCGTTGAATTCAATTCCGAACTCACGTGGGGGGGTACCTATATATGGCTAATTGACTAAATTCGCGACCGCGGCTAATTCTATGCTGACGAAAGAAATAGTTTTCTCTAGTCTTATCTCATCTCGATGACTTTTTTTCACGCATTATCCTCATCCTTTTCATCGTTACCTAGATCACACGTCATCAGCGTTCACCGAATGTTTGAAAACGGCATGTCTGAATCGAAAGAACGTTCGACGTCTGTGATCAGTACCGCAACACCTGCTGCAGTGTGAAAAAAAAATCTGTAAAACGGCGAATATCAGCGACTTTATACGTCACCGTGAATTATAACGATGCCGAAGCTCGTAACGTTGCCGCAACGAGATCACGAAGAATAGTACCGATCGAAATAGGTATTTCTTTGATTTTGTTGCGTCGCGTCAGTACCTTACAAACTTCAGCCTCCTGAATCACCTGTATACACAGGTATCGGAACTTTCTTATCAAGTTGAAAACAGGAGAAGTAAAACGAATCGAACGCGCACCTTTGTAAAAACTGGTATACGGATAATCAGGAGAGGATGTAAAGCGGAAAAAGAACCACCGTGAACTTAGAAAAATTGTATTGGTATTCAAAACATCAAATCAGAGAAAATATATCTATATAAATAAATATTTGACGAGATAATATCTCCTTCTTAATTCTTGTTTCATCGATCGTCACTGTCCTCTTATCCTTCTCTACTTTTTCGTTTCCATTTCGTCACTCGGCCCACGATCTCGCGTACTCGCGTACTGGCGCGAGCGACGAACGAGAGAAGAAGAAAAAGGGGAGGATTGAGGGAGGAAGGTTCCCTCGCGCTCGTTATACTCTGTAAATCTGATAGAATGGGAAATGCTGGATATAATTTTAGGTGAAAATCCGTTAATTACTTACCACTTACGATAGTCGTTGATTCCGCGGATATAGTACCTACGTACATTATACCTACTGCTCGAGGGCAAACTCGAGGATTATATGGATCTTGAAACTTGAACCGCAAACTTGTTCTCTATCACAATTATATCTAGCGATGTATATCCACTTAGCTGGCAGACCATTGACTCCGCGATAAATTTCCCTTTTCGAGGGATGTATAGGCACGTAGGTATATATCCTCGACGTGGCAACGAATTGCAGAGAGATTACAGAAAACTTGTATCAACTGCAATGGCAGATATCTCACCCGCGTCGATGTATACAGTACGAATGCATCATTCTCTGGGATTGGTAGAAATTAGTGTAGAATGTACGTGGAATGAAGAATATGTTGTGTGGAAGAGGGTCGGTCTAGCGGCACCGCGAAGACCGAATTACATGCGTGCGTCAAATGTAAAATCTAATGTCCATGTGCGTGTTATATATACCTACAAAGCGAATGACTATTGTCGAATGATTGTTTTGTTTCAAAGCGGTGGAAGACAAGGAGGACGAGGAAATCATCGGGGATTCGGAAAACTCTGACTACGGTGGAGACGGGAGCGGCGACGAGGGCGGCGGCGGCGGCGTCGAAGGGGACGAAGGCGGAGGCGGCGGAGAGCCGCTATGCGCCCTGGCCAAACTTCAACAGCATGCAGGCTCACAGACCGTCTTCAGCCGGTGAGTTCTTTGCTCCGTTAATATCGTTGTAGCAATTCAATTAACACGTACGAACTGCAAGACGAACAACCCTCTGCGACAATTCCACCCTATGCTAAACTATAAACGAAACAGAAATAGAAAATATGGGCACGCCGCATTGGAAGTAGGTTGTAGGGTATGCCGAGGGAGCAAGCTGCCGCCGTACCAAGGTATATTTGGCTCCATTCGCGAGCGGCCCAACAACCTTACGCGCTATAACTTGAGTCCAAAGTCTATGCCAATACCGAAAGTGAACTTGGATTGTGGGCTAGTCGGCGAGCCGTAGCGGTCGTCGAGAGCCTGGCATAAGTATGAGAGCCAAGTATAGGTAGGTATATAGTCGGTATACTGCAGAACCGAATGTCTTTATATATTTACGCCATAACTGGCGATGGGGCGTCGGGATGTCGGAATGTTTGGACGTCGGTGATGATCGTCCCTTTACTTTAACTGACGCCACTCTGACGGCCGCGTTGTATACTTTTATGTACCTCTCTCTCAACCACCCTCTCACCTCCTGTCTCGTATACTCTGATACCTACTCCCAGAGTACACATAGATGTTATACTGTAGAGTCTACGCGTGTATACGCGGTGTTACGTTTAACGGAAGTCGAACCATTGAATGTTTTGTGAACTGCCCCCCCCCCCCCCCCCCCCTCCCCCGTTTCCATCTTCGATCACGCTTTCTACACAAAATATAATTATGAGTGAACGGAAATCAGTCTCACATTCTTGAATATGTAGTCATTTTTACAAATTTCTCATTCCAAGTGACCCTTGAAGCGGTTTTTTTCCTAATATTTTTCGAAAAAACGAAGTCCCCATTTTTACCCCGACACTGGGTCGAATCGAAAAATACAAGCTTGCAAAATCGTTGCAAGGGTCGTTAAATACGATCAACTGGCGAGAATTTAAACGATTCGTCGTATCTAACGTCCCCCTTCTCTGAGGGCAAGAAAGTCGAATATTAAACGACGTAAAATATCGTCTAAAAAACCAGGTTCAGTGTTAATCTTTCGTTCAATTCCGTATTACATCCTACACCGCTGCAAAGACGTAGGTATATGTGTATATATATATGTAGGTACGCTATCCCGTGGTGTCCAGAGACGAGGACGCGAGAGCGAGAGGGTTACTCGGCCAAATATACACGGTGTGTCAGCGTCGCGGCGCGCGGCGACTATCGGTCCGTCCGTCCGTTTCGTTCGTTCGTTCGTTCGTCTGTTGGTTTCCCTGAGATCGTCATTTGTTCCCACATGTATAGAAGGTAGATACCTACTACTGCAATTGATCCGCCTGCGTGCACTCCTGATAATAGCGAATGAGCAATAACTCTTAATCTACAGGGTCAGTTGAGCCAGACCAGAAAGAAATTTGGAAATTTGGCGTTTTAAATTGAAACTCCATCAGGGTATTTCGTAATAACGAAATCAGGACGAGCGTAAATAATAGTTTCAGGTGTTCAGGATATTTTTTATTCTTATATGCACATATATATATGTTTTGGTAGCAAATACCGGTTTCGGTTTCTCAACCCCTTCTCTTTTCTCGTATACCATTTCGTCTTCCGTTGCGTTTCGTCGCGTTACGCGACACGCATACAAGAAGAAAACCATACCAGGAGAGGAAATACATGGCTAAATTTAATTCACGATCGTCCGAGAGCCGTCTAGATTGCGTCTAGACAAACTCTCTCTTTCTCTCTCTCTCTCTCTCTCTCTCTCTCTCTCTCTCTCTCTCTCTCTCTCTCTCTCTCTCTCTCTCTCTCTCTCTCGGCGTAGCTAACCCGCGGGCGCCGCTGTCCCATTCCGCCGTGTGTCATTCGCGCTCTATTTTCGCTCTATTTTAACTCTATTTTAGCCTGCAGACTGTCGGCTACGACGTCTCGGTTCGTTGGTATTTTGACTAATTTAAAAAAAGAAGAAAAACAACAAAATGTAACAATTTACTCCTTCCATCTCCCCACTCCCCCACAATTATCTTTCATTGCTCAAACATCTGGGAGTATAGTCCCGGCACACTTGAGCAGCTGAAAAAACAAAAATATGCTGACAAAATGTAATTAGTCCTTTTTTTTGGAGGGCTCAAAAAAGGATTTTTGTGCTCCAACTGGTTCTTTTTTTTCTCTTACGTATTGATTGCGACATCTCAATGAGAATTACTCGAAATGATATTCAGATTATTTGCTATTATACCTCTATGGGCAGTCTATAGATGAATTTTACCGAACTTCTAACTACGGCAGAAAAACATTTTTGAGTTACTCTTGGTGGAAGACTCCGAGGCATCGATATCCTCCGACGAAAGCTAATTACAACACGAAAATGGAAGAAAAGAAACGGATGCGCGTAATTGAGGGCAAAGGGTGTCAGTTTGTATAGGATGATTTTAAATATGGACGAAAATAGGCGAAGCGATTCGAAACCGAAACAGTTGAATCGTTCGAATAGTCCGAATAGTCCGCTCGGTGCTAATTGGAGACTACAGGTCTCTGCGGCTATCTCTCGCGTGGACGACGTTCGGACTCTGCTCTTTTTGCCTCCCGCATTCACCTCCAGCCCTCTC
Source organism: Phymatocera aterrima (assembly GCA_963170745.1). Classification (NCBI taxonomy): domain Eukaryota; kingdom Metazoa; phylum Arthropoda; class Insecta; order Hymenoptera; family Tenthredinidae; genus Phymatocera; species Phymatocera aterrima. The sequence goes on from OY720669.1 coordinate 9,357,208, forward strand.
TCAGTCTGGAGGCCGTCGCGTTTAAACGTATCCAGCTGTTACGGAGGCGTCTAGTCTCTCAGTTTCGCATTTAGAACTCCACTGACCCCGTAGGTATCTATACGCGTTCGTCCATCAGCTATCTATTCTTTTCTTCTTTCACGTTCTCGAGCTCCCAGAAAAGCCGATTCGAGCCGAGAAGGACCGCAAAGACTGTAGGCTGTAGCCAGTCTTCTTTCGCACCTTGCAATCACAGATCTAGATACACATTTGTTACGTAGTCGTTGATCGTTACCCACATCCGGCTCTATAAATTTCCGAGAGAATGACGATTTTTTGTTTGTTCAGGATTCGTCATATCTTGTCCACTTTTAGTTCTCGTTAGGCGGGGGATCCCCGCTACGCTCCATACTACGAGGTGAATTAGCATCCGCAGCTGTTACGCAGTTCGAACGTCGCAGAGGATTAATCCATTTTTGCGAAATTTCTCGTCACGTTTTAAACTCAAATGTCATTATTTCTCATCTCTTTCGTTTGATACGGGGTTATGGACCCTTCAGCCCGAATACGCCCCGGTCTGTGGACAAAGTCCAGATAGACGGCTGCGCGTGTGAAATGCAGCGACGGAAAAGAAACAAGAGAAGAGGAGAAGACTAAGACTCGAAATAAGAATAAGAATAAGAATAAGTGAAAGAAAAAAAGTAGTAAGACGAAAGTCCACCTGGCCACCCCCGATTGCCCCTTCGCCCCTGCATGTACTTCCATGCGCTGTATACCTGCAGTTTGGGATAAGTGTAGGCTGCACCTACAGGTATAGATATATAATGTAATACGAAGGTAGGTATCCTAACTACATTTTTCGAGTATGTTACCCGTACTATAATGGGTGTGCATTTGTGCTAGTGCCGCAGCATGGCACACGCGCCGCCAGCGGCTCTCGCTTGACGCTTTATCTCTCACCTGCTCATCGTCCCATCGTCCCATCGTCATCCCCTTGGGCCAACACGCGCCTGCCATCCCACTACACTCAGCCCCTCTCTCGTCGCTTCTCACTCGGCACTCTGTGCACTCCGGGCTGCACTCCTGCTAAACCTAGCCGCGCGAGAACGTTCAATTTTTATATTCCATTGAGTTTTATTAAGGAATACGAGGCGCGATGTCATAGGTTCTTGCGCAAAGTGCTGCACACCGATTACCGCGATTGACGGCATTTGGATTGAGGCTTTTTATCACGTCAACCCGTCACCGAACGTCGAGCCCAATTCGATTCTAGGCGGCGCGGCGGCATGATAGGAAGAAGAGCAAACGCTATACATTACCGCTATTATACATCGCTGAATGTTGAAGCATTCCGTCAATGTTCTGCGCAACAGCAGCAGATCATTACCGTTCATCCTCAAATTGTTCTAAATTCAACATTCGGACGATCTTACCGCTTCGTTGTTTCGGTGATACTTTTTTGCAATCTATATATCATACACGAAACGACGAGGACGGAGAAATATATATATATACTCGTTGTATAATATGAAATTCCACGTGATGTTTCCGCCTCTCATGCGTTTGAACGCCTCCTCGCCTTTCCGACGATATCCGACCGGGATTCGACAGTTTGAGGTGGAAAATCTTTTGCCGGCGAGTGCCCTTCTCCATCGCCCAATTTCCCCATGGCTCCTTCGTAACTCGTGTTGGATTTTTTCTTCATTTCGTTCCCAAAACGTATAGGTATATGTATATATGTATAGGTACAATATATCGAAGGAAGCGAAGCAGCGGAGCGCATGGAAATTCTTCCGCGCGGAAGTATTGAAGTATAGCCGAAGCTCTTTGGCGCTTGGCCAAAAAATGACGAAAAAATCCCCCCCCCCCCCCCCCCCCCCCGAAGGCTACTCTCGTGAAAATAAAAGACTCGGCGCGATGCGAAGCGTCGACCCACCGCAAAAAATCATTCGAAAAAAAAGTGGAGTAATGATAAGAAATATTTTTCAATCCTGACCATGCAAATATCGGATTTTTCTTCATCTTCTCGCATCGGTACCTGTAGAGAGAGATTGAGAGAGAGAGAGAATAGATGAAATCGAACATGCGAAAACAAAAGTGAAAGAAATTGAAACTGCAAACTACTCCGCCAGTTGAGAATTCAGACTCCTGCCCCATTACGGGCACTTCTTGATCCCCGAAGTGAAGCACGTTGCAGTGTTTGAAATAAAAGAAGATGATACAAATTCTGACGGACGTATGAAAGTGTGCTGGAGGGGAACGATGGCTGAGGGACTGAGCGGATGCAGAGCCAAACAGATAAATGGGATGGGGTGGGATGGGGTGGGATAGTAGAAGCTGTGAGGCTCGTGCCATTGCTTTCTGCAGACCGTATCTCGGGAGTATCTGGCCGTCGACAGCTGCCATCCCCCAATCCGACCCCCGACCCTCGTCCCGCGTCCGATTCAAGTGGAGCCAGTTTCGAAATTCGAACGATCCTAAAAACTTTCTTGAGCCTTCGAGTGCAACGCGTGTCCAATTCGTTCATACTTACCAAATGTACCTCCCTGCAGCCCTGCAGTCGGCACTGTAACGCCTTCGACACACTTCTAATATGCTTTGTAGGTACTCGGCATAGTCAATTCTAGTCGATTATGGACCGTCACTAAACGGTGTTCGCGTATCAAACGTAGGTAGACATCGTGAAAATATATCCTTCACTTCATGAGATTCTCGTTACTGTGGGTATAGCTCTATATGTTGAGCAAAGATAAATCGTCTCACGAAAACTATCGGCTCTCTGCATCGAATGTATGTGCAGCTGAGATGGAAATCACCGAAAAAGATCGCGGCCGTTACTTTCTCGAACATAATTCGATTCAGAATCGATCGTTAACTTGCAAATTATTCATTAAAACTAGAACGTGGGAGTATAATTTGTTCAATTTTCAACAATCGCGTTTACATATCATCCACGTTGTGTTTGATTTGAAAGAAAGGAATAATGAAACGCAGACGAGTCGTGGAAACAAGAACCCCCGATCACGAGACTTGGCTCTTTGCCTGAGTATATGGTGTACGTTATACATTGACATATCATATATATATATATATATATATATATATATATGTGTGTGTAACAGCCCGGCAGCGGGTAAATAGCCGGGGCAAACGTTCGAAACCCCCGAAGAACGGCGGGGGCGCGGGGAGACGTAATCGCGGATGTATCTTGTCTCGGGGTAACGAAATTAGAAGACAGTGTGCGCACCAAGGTAAGTACACCGCGCACTACAGGTACCTCCTACCTCGGCATGCTTGCTGGCCCCGCGCGTCTCGCTTTCCAACTCTATAATACTCTACGTAGCAGACAGCGCTTGGATTCCGTCGGGGATATATAAGGCGGGCTTACGCAATTAGGATTGCTGCTGTTAGCTGAAGGTATAATATAGCTTTAGCAAGGTGTGTGGCATCCATGTATGCGCGTTGTTCGTGGCGGTTCGTTTATACCTACGCGCGGCGCGCGGTCCTTTCGATGAATGCGCGCGTGTGCGTCGACGAACAACCCGAAAGGAAGAGACCCTCCCTCCTCTGACGGGAGCCACGCGCCCGTTCCTCGCATCTGTCTTCTCCCTAAGCTATAGTATAGAGCCGCTTGCATCGCGATCGGGGAAAGTCTACGCGCTCTTTTCAGCCCTCCAGTATGTCTTTAGAGTTTCTTTCTCCAACCTGCAGGTCTCGGTATCTGCATCTCCTCCTTCTTTCCGCCCCAATCTGGGAGTTTTTTTTTTTTTTTTTCAAAGATCGAAGACATCTGTTCAGCCGGCTTTGCTTGAGGAGGAAAATTAATGTATTTCTTCTTCTTTTCTTTTTCTTTTTCGTTTTTCGTTTTTTTTTTTTTCTTCCTTTTTTTCTTTCCCTTCAATGCCAACCGCGGCCAGGTTCCTCGACGAGCTCGCTCCCCAGGTGTAGGGGGAAAACTGTAAGACGAAAATGGAAGACGGAGGAAGCAGAAGCAAAAGCAGAAGGCGATCGGGATGCATCTGCTCGGTGAATCGCATGCCTGTACCCAGCTATATACCTTTAGTCGTCGTATATAATAGTTAGGTATACCTAGTTTGAAAATGAAGTGATTATTTCTTACCTCCGATGCCCGTTGTTGTGGATATGCGTAGGTACACAGCGATGCTCGATGGTCGGTGGTAGTGTACGTTACGAACGATCGTTGTTCGCCTCTTTTTTCTCCTGGTCCTTTCTCTTCATGCAACTACGACGCGAACGAAATGGCATCCGTGAATTTACCTGTATCGAACCGCGGGAGAACGCGTCTCTGCTCAAATTGATGAAATCGCAACCCGCGGTCGGGTAACATACAGGAATATTGAATAACCGCTGTAGGATACTTTCGGGAAAAATTTTTCACCCTATCAACCTGCACCTGTCGAACGTCAGAGATTTCGCTGGTGGTCTCACATGCGAAAGAATGCGCTGCCATAATTCAGGTGCCATTGAAACACAGTATATATTGAAGAATTTCACATTCTTTCGGTGTATCCGGAGCAATGTTTCATTCGCGACGTCGATTGATCCACGTCAATTGATATTTATAGTTACATTTTCGTGGCACATGTGCTTGAGAGATCATCTGCTACGCACGGCGTTGCTCCACTATGTTCACGAACAAGGGAAGTTTCCTTCCCGCAGCTGTTAATGTGGTCCCTTGTACAGCTAAGCTAACCTAGCCCAACGGCAGCTCGACTATCCACCTTCCAACGTTGTGCCACCTTCCTACATCTTGAATACGCATGACGCACGTATCCATCGGTGAAAGAAAATCGTCCGCGGTCGCTTTTCCAGGTGCGCGTCTTGCATTTCCAGGCAGCAATTCTCCTGCACGCGCTGTTTCTACCACTAACCCTCTACCTTCTCTATCTTTCTTGGATCTTTTCAATATCACATTCACCCTACCCTAACCACGGACCATCCCTCAAACGGATACGCAGACTTTACCAGCTGTTCCCTGCACACTAGGCATACCTCGACCACGCGACTTCCCTCAGCACGTGTCTACTAGACGGAAGTGATTTACGCATTTAGGATACACCTATACTAGGTACCTACGCGCGTCTGTCCTCTTCGATTCAGCCCGCGTTATTACACGGTATATAATACACGCGGTAGGTGAATGCAGTTTGTAGGAGAATCGGCAAGAGGTAGGTATAACGCGTTAAAAACAGCCAGGTGCTATGCCCCGGCGCATTGCCCTGCACGGATCCTTCGAGCCGGGGCTATTGTCCTAAAAAAATCGACGCGTCTTCTTCCTCCGTAATTAGGCGGCTGGCCGCTCGCCTGGCCAACAAGACCGACCACCTTTCCTGCTCCATTTCACTCATTTTTCAGTCCTTCTGCCGTGTGCTATCTTTCACGCGAAGATTTTTCGTCGTAGACGTTTTCAGTTTGACCAACCCCTACCTACCTAGGTATATATCGGAATGATATGAGGCTGTAGTTTACAGCGTTTGCTTGAGGCAATCACGAAACATGTTACGAAGTTCAGCCTTACAGAAATAGCGAAGATAATTGGTACTGAAACAAATTTCTCTAGGTTCTGGGTGCGTGGTTTCACTCAAATTTCACTCGGTTCAATGAAACACCGCGCCAGTTCCTCGTCGCTGTTCAATATCCTGCGTGCGCACACGGGTACCTAAAAACCGAGTACCTACCCATAAAGTACTACCTATACCGTTGCATTGTCGCAATGTTTTCGGCCGTATCATTCACGTGTGGGAAGATATTGCACGAGCAAAGGTACCTATAGTACTACGTATCGTGCTACCTACCGCTTGCACTTGGGGTTCCGGCGTAGTAAAGTGTGTAAGCCGCGTAGCGTAGCGTAACGTAACGTAACGCTACGTAACGTAACGTAAAGTAACGTGGCGTAGCGTAGCTCGATTATTTCGCGTCGGGCCGGACGGCGCAGGTGACGCGCCAGGTGGAGGGCGGCAAAGACGAGGCCGAAGGCGGGACGGCGCGTGCTCCGCGTCTATACATATATATATATATATATATATATATATACACATATTTATAATATATAGGTATATATACATATATACATAGGCCGGTTTCATCTGAAATCGGCCAGCCAGGCCGGGACGAAGAATTCAAACGTTTTGGACAATATTGTAATGATTTTTGGCGAATTTGAGGAGAGCCGTGTTTTTTGATTTCGCTCTAAAAATTTTTCGTCTCCCTCCGCGGCCATTAGCATTTTGTGGGTAATGGCTGTGGCGGGAACAACAAATTTCGAGAGCAAAATGAAAAAAATACGGGTTTCTCCTTGAATTTACCGAGAATCGTATGCATATATTTTTTCAAAAACGTTTGATTTTTCCGCCCCGACCTCGCTGGGCGATCTAGGATGGTACCGGTCTATATATATTCATTCTGCAATACCTATTTACATCTACTGCTCTCGGGTATATACTACCCACCTACTTCATGAATATATGGCTCACCTATACCAATGCCCACTTTTCGTGTATGATGTATATGGATAGACATATATATATATATATATATAGCTTGCACCCCTCTTATTACGGGGCTGTCAGCGCGCGACCCTCTGCTCTTCTCTTCTCTCCTCTCCTCTCCTCTCCTCTCCTCTCCTCTCCTCTCCTCTCCTCGCCGACGTCGAAGCCAATCGGTTCGTTCTCTCTATGCCAACCACCACCACCACCACCCTGCCTTTCGCCTTCTGCCTTCTGCTTCACGGTTCATGGTTCACGGCTCATGGCTTTTCGCGCTACAGAGATCGTCCACCCCGAGGACCACGAGTGTTGCTACTGTGTCTGAGCTAAAAAAAAAAAATGGGAATTGGAACGAAGAAAAGCAAAGTCGAAATTGATCAAAGAAAACCTCGTGACGAAATTTCACGTTCAAACCGGATGTATTAGTACGTAAAAGTATTTATGATATTGAAATAGCGGTTCAAACCGGAGACGGAGAGGATTGTTCGTGGATTAACTTGCCGTGAAATGCCCCATATACGTACCTACCTATGTAGTTTTTGAATCTGCGGTTGGGTTGCGAGTAATTCGATGCAGGCGACTGAAGAGGCGACTCGAACGTAAGGCCTCCGCTGCAGGTCATGAAATTTTGACTCGAATTTAATGATAGTTAGATAGAAATTCCAGTTTGGCTATAAAAATTCGGGGAGGGAGTCGATTGTCGGCATTATACAAGTAAAAAGATCGTATAGGTTTGAAAAAAGCCTGTAGGCTTGATAGGTACAGTTCGAAGTTGTTCGAGAATATTTCTGACCGGCTATTTTGAGAGAAAGTTAATCCTCCGATCCTCTAAAAATCAGGAGATTCCTGAATTTCTGTTTTTCTTCTTTTTTTTTTTTTTTTTGTCTTCTTCAGCTTTCTTTTCGCTCAATTTTTACTCTCGAAAGACTTGAGAGAGGCCTGGCCTGGGTATTCCAAGCAACTATGGAAGGGTGCGTGCGTCGTGGTGCGTCGCGGTGCTTGGGCGTCTGCGTCAGTTTCGACCCATCGACCCGTCATCCGGGGTCCTCTTTCCTGGTTGCGTAGGCGGCGCGCTAGTCCTTTCCTTCTTCCGCCTCCCCCCTCCCCCCACCCTCCCTCCCTCCAATTATCCTTTTCGTTCTCTTCCTCTCCTCTTTTCTCTGTCTCTCTCCATTTTGGAAGTGCAGAGAGATAAAGACAGACACACGCACACGCACGCACAGGTTGACATACTGACTCGTAGATGCATTCATATTCGTCGGCAATGCATTTTTGTGAATAAGTACGTTTCTGTATTTTCGGGGCCGTTCAGATTCGCTTCACCTGAGATTGATGTAGGTACGTGGTATGATTCTGCTACCGGTAAAGCTATATCCATACGAGCTACACATAATTGCATACAACTGCAGGGTCGCAGCAGCGTACACGGGCGTGAATATTGAATATTCATTTATTCTGTAATACCTGCGAGTCGTTGCATTGGAACGTGGCTCGAGAGAAATCCGTGCATTTTGTGAATGAACGTTGTTATCACTGCCCTTGGCCACGACCCCGTACAGTTGATAGGAAATCAACTGCGGTCAGCGGCGATATCGTCGTATATAGCTCTACCAACGCGCGTTTCACTCGGGTTTATATATGTACATGTGTATGGGCACGTACGCGTATGCGTGCGTATATGCCATGGCGTTACATACTATATGTATGCATGTACATACATAGGTATAAAAACACAGATGAGAATGCAATAGCGTAGCTCCCACCGCTGCGGCAGCAACTCCAACTCGTGCGGTTTTATCGTATATTTTATACCTACATAACTCGTGGAATTTTCTACTACAATTTCCCTATGCCATCTGCAGATCACAGCTCTGTAGGTGATGCAGGCTATCGATTATTTGGACGATTTGAATTTTCGGAACCAATTTCACTATATATGTCTGATGGGTTACCGAAAGTTTCAGAGATTTTTCTCGCAAAACACAGCACTTCGGAGCTTTTTTTTTCTTCAAAGATTATTTCACATAATGCGTGAAGTATTATTCGTTGATGCTATAACAGCCTGGATAAGGAAGTTCATGTCCTGCAGGGAGTCCATTGAGGAATCCTTTGGCTTGATCCAGTCCCAGGATATAAACGAGAAATGAAATTTTGGAAAACTCCGGAACTAACAATAATTTAAGAAAATCGTCTCACGCGAGCTATTCTGAGAGTCGAGAGACAGAATGACCCATATATGTTTCTTTTTTCATCATGTACAACATACGGCAGGACATGCTTGCGGCTCGGGGGTTGAGTTTGAGATCGAGGCTGGCGGATGGAGAGATTGCTTCTGCGAGAAGTCTAGTCGCGCCAACGCAAACTGTGTATGTACGAGTGCGTCTGTAGAGTGGAGAATAGAACGTCGTTCGCGTTTAACCGCTGAATGTGATGCGACGGATGGTGAAAAGCCGGGAAAAAGAGGGAAGGAAAATAGCCCGCGTTCGTCACGTGACGCGTGTCAGCGGCAGCAGCGGCAGCAGCGGCAGGCCTTGTGTGACGCGTGTAGGCCACTACGGTACTACGGCGCGTCGGAGGTCGTTCAGCGGTTCAATGTCGCCGCGAGGCAGTCAACAACAATGTGTAACCGCTAAAAATACTTTTTTCAGCGCCGCCATTTAATAGCATATATACACACATGTAACATGTATAGATACGTGTGTTATATATGTGTATATACATCGAGATTTTACGTTTTTACGTCACCTATATAAGATAACATATATAGCATAACATAGCGTAGCATAACATAACGCAACGCGCGAACGAATGTCGCACCACCCGCTCGTTCGTGTACCTATAAATGAATAGGCACGAATACCGCCAGACATACTTACCTATTTCTTGAAATTAAGGTGCCCATACCTAATATACGGGAAAGCACACGGACGCATCTGTATATTCAAAGTTCTTAAGGGGCGTTGTCTCGAACAAGTTAATCTCGACGCAGAGAGAGAGAGAGAGAGAGAGAAGGGGACTCCGATAATGTGGACACACGCGGGCTTATTTAAGATCATACGCGTACCTATATACACGCGTGTGTATGTATATTCTAGGTTATATTTGTAGGTACATGCGGTCGAGTTGCAGGCATTTTTTGATACTTCGGAGGATTGCAAAATATGTGGAAACCAAATCTACCAATCACCGCGCGGTACCGTATGGTTTAATATTCACCATTTTACGTTACGCACATTTTCGTTATTGTACTTACCTATACGCGACACTGCATGCTCTGCCTACCTAATTGTAAGACGTGGAATTCTTTCGTTCTACTATTGCACACCTTCATGGAGGAAGATTGTGGCAAACGTATAACATATAGCATTTCGGAGAAAATATTGCGGAGAATGAGATTCGTTATGGTGAAGAAAACTTCCAATGCCTGCGTATATTAGCTGTATGTGACTTTGCTATATTACGTGTATATAGATATACAAACAGTTGACGCAATTTCTTGACGGACTAGGAAATCGATGGAAAGATAAAGAGGAAGGTCGTAATACACTTACACATCGAATACATATAATGTATGTATATCCGTGATAAATAATATGTTACATATTTATCCCGTTATAACGCGTGCATACGGTATTGTATAATACATTGTATAATACATGAGAATTTCGAATGTTCAATAGACTAGCTGCACACTTCGCGTGCTCGGATAGGTACAGTGAACTTTTTCAACCGCGTGCGGATCATACTCGCTGACACTCGTCCGTTTTCTCTTCCTGTCAATTTTGTGTGTAGGCAAATGTTCGGAGATCAACACCTGGGTCGTCTTGAGTTGCGTGCGAAATAGAGGGCCGACGGATTTTTTTCACTATCTGCAATGAATAATATCTATCCCCATAATCGATGTATATATTGCACAAAACTTGAGAGACTCATCATACCCCACTAATATCTGCAATTTGATTTCTTTCGCCTGCTGTATGTGCGTGCGAATTCTCTTCGTAGATTATAAGTCACTCTTCGGTATAATGTCGGTGGGTAATGGTAATACGACCTATGTACGCCGTTGGAGTTGAATGAAAAATAAAACGAAAAATCACCAATAATGATAGATCGGAATAGACGTACATATTGGTATTTTTTCTTTTCCTCAAAAATTTTCTAATGTGCGCGGGCCTTGAACTTTACGAAAACCTCTTCAGTTAGGTCGAACGCATACGCACGTACGCACGCATGCGTTACACATCCGCCTATATGTGTAGGTACGCATACACTGTATCGTACATATTCTTCCACCTTCGTACACTCTAGAGCGGGTATATAACATACCTCCTAGACCTCTACCTACCTACCTACCTACCTACTATCCGCGCATGGCAGAACATGAGTAAAGTATAAGTAAAGTGGACTAAATAAATACGCGCTCTCTTTCTTTTATTTTACTCTTTCTCTATTTCTCGCTCCGTCGCCAGTTAACGGGCGAAAGCGGATGTGACGACACGCGCGCGCTCTCGTCGCGATATTAACCCCTCCGCCCCTCCCGCCCGTCCCCGCTCGCGGTCTCTCTCTCTCTCTCTCTCTCTCTCTCTCTCTCTCTCTCTCTCTCTCTCTCTCTCTCTCTCTCTCTCTCTCTCTCTCTCTCTCTCTCTCTCTCTCTCTCTCTCTCTCTCTCTCTATTTCTTTTTCTTGCCGCGGCACAGTTTGTCGGTTTTACTTCCGTTAACTACCGCTCCGCGGCGCTGACGAACCGTTCTATTGGTCCGCGGGTAGTCGGCGGCGTGTGCACTTGTGCAGAACAGTATAACAGTATAGCGTGGTGAAGGCGTTACGACGGCGCGCGCATTAGATGCACGGAACGAACCCGTGCCGCGTACCTCAGACATTTATCGCATGTATGTACTACAATGCTATATTGTAACGTACGCACGACAAATAACTATACCCTGAAGACTTGTCAAGCTTAAAAAATAGTGTGCGTGGCAATACGAGGTACTTGAAATTCGAGCGTGAATAAAAAACAAACGAAAATGGACGAGAATAAATAGCGACCGGAGAAATTGATAAATGCAAAAGGAAACAGGGCACAAAATATGTACCACCTATAGACATGTCGGGAGAACGGAAGTGAATCGACCATCGGAAATAAAATATAGTTTGTGGAAATCTGCATGCGCGTGTTTCTCGAACGGTCCAGAGAGTTCAAAAATGAAAAAAGACGAACTTGAAGGTTCACCTCCTCGTTTCTTGGATATTACTTTTATTCTCTTCTTTTTTCCTTTCGATACAGAGCAAACCGCATGGAGCGCCGAACTCGCGGACCTGCGCGAAAACGAGAATGTGAACTGCGTCTCTTTTATCTGCGCTCAAGTTTTCTGCGCAACGGCTGACGTCAAGTCGAGCAGCCGTTCGCGGTGCCTCTCCGTTCCCCGCACCCTCTTGCCAACTACTCACACACATGATCTTCAAGCGGCAGCAGAGTACCGCGTGCCATAGCGGAAAAAAACGAATACAATACTTTCAATATTTGGATTTTTTTCTTTTCTTGTTCAATAACCGTTCAACGGATATAGGCAACGTGAAAAATTGATATGAGTCGCAGTATTCGGACAAGTTCTCACGCGTAGTTAGTAGAGGAACACCTGTGCTTATGTGGACAAATTTTTGTCTTCTTGTCTCTTTCTCTCTCTGCTAGATATATATATCTTCTATCTATTCTATTAGAGAAACGAAATGAAACGAAGAAACGTAGGTACGTTAAATTTAGTTGGAAAATTCTTTCCACTCGTCACGGGGAGTGAATTTTGTTTTTGTCTTGCTGTGGTTCCCCAAACGCGCGAGCACGCGTCTTGACGATACAAGATCGATAACCGAGGATCGAGAGGCGCGCGGGAACGTAAAACGAGGTACGAGATACGATAGTCGATGAGATCTGTGCCGCTGCTCTGTGAACGCGGAGAGACACAAAAACTAGCAGCGAAAACCGAATGACGTATGTGTCGACGCTCGGATTTGCGCAGTTCCGAAGCGCCAGGCGACAGCTTCGAAGCCTGCGACCCGCTCGCTCCACGCTCTCCTCCGTCTCCGTCACCGTTTCCATCCTCCTCATTCAATATACCTAGTGCACGCCGTATTGTCGCCGTGTTAAACGTGTCGATTCCTCGCTCCTCCGGATAGTGCAAGTTTCTTTCAATTTAATTGTCAACAACAACACGGTGAAAAGTTTACAAAGAATAGGAAACGGGCTGCAATATCTACCTTGTACCGATAAATTTCTTTCTCATAAACACGTGGAAATATTGAAGAAGAATAAAGAGTAAAATATCAGACCGAAGAAAAAAAGAAACCCCCCATTTTAGAGATCTAAGCCGCGCGTGAGCCCTCCCCCCGATATTTGTGAGAATACTATCCGCCAGTGAAGAGTGAAGTCTACAGTGACTTATATCGTATAATTAAATTAATCTAATCATATGAATAAATAATAAGTGGAAAAAACGGAATAACGTCCCACGATCTCGAGATTGCTATACTATACTCTTCTTTTTTTTCGGTATTTCTTTTTTGTATTCTTTCTATCTTATGTCATTATGTAGCCTATGTGGCTTTGCAAGACAAGAAGTTATCGCTTACGTCAGATTACGCGAGATCCTATTTCATGCGTATTTAGGTGTATTTCTCATACGTGCACGGCAAGGGGAGATATTTCACGAAACGATTTCGATTTCTCTTCGAAAAGAAAGAAAGGAAATAAAAGCAAATGGCAAAAATTTGACGCGAATATTACGTTGTATTTTTTGTTCAAACGGCATGACGTGTTTTGGAAAGATGTGCACAGAAGACCGATATAAAAGTGATGATAATAGAAATGATAATAGTACTGGCGAGATTAAAAGTATAATACCTAACCATTTTAATAAAATATTCAACAAACTCTACTACATGGGTGCAGACGTGACGCAGTTTGAGGAAAAAAAAAAAAAAAACGGGGTAAAGTGAAACGGAAAAGAAGAATGAAGAAAACAAAAGAACAAAAAACTATTGTAGGAAGAGACTTCGCGTTTTATCCAAAATAGCTCGGCTCCCGCGTTTCGTGTAATAATAATTTAGGGTGAGCTGGCGCGTGGGTCGCGCGAAACAAACGAATGGCGCGTGGCGCGAGACCAAAATGGCGGCTGAAGGAAACACGTGAAGTTCGATCAGAGGACGTAATATATTTTATACGTGTGGGGTACCCGTTGTGCTGCACCGCATCGTTAATATTCAACACGAGAGCATATGGTCGCCCGTAATGATTTAATAAGTTCAGGCTCTCCTACCGATTACGAAACAAAATTATTAATATTCTTCCTTTTTCTTGTCTTTCGTGCTTCTCTATATTCAGAAACATGCAAAGAGGTATCATACTTTGTGTAGTTGCCCGTGTTTCATGCACCGGTTCGTTTTCGCACACCACGCGAACAGTACCTATATTAATATATACAGCATAAAACTTCCAATGAACATGTATTCATATGAATCTACATATCTATTGTACAACGTTCGCTGGATCGTAGATATCGTCGACAAAATGGATGATAGACCGATACGGATTACTTTGATCACGGTAAGATGAATTGAGCACATCTTTTTCCGCTTATTCGTTTGTATTTCATCTGTGTGTAGCTTATGATATCGCGTTACTCATGCCAATGATGCGATTTCCGTGCCAAAAGGGCACGGAATTTTCGAAACTCTGTATTTATAGCTTTAGGCATCATAGAAACACGTAGATCCGTCGAAATTCGATAAGTCGCATCAAGTTGAAAAAAGAAGCATACAAAACGAAGAGAAATTGGAAAAACCCGAAATTTGGGAAAAAAAAGAAAAAGTCAAGGCCAAAAGGTTCTGTGTCGCTGGTACATAGGACCCTTTGGCTATAAATTTTGTACGAAAGTTTGCGAATTTCAGAAAAAGATAACGCCGAAACGGCCGGGGCATTTTGGCATTGCTGTTCGGTAAAATTCCGGTTTTTTACTAATATGCCGTAGGGACCTATCCGACTGTCGCTTAGGCCATTTTGGCTTTACGTATCCGACACGTCAATTTTGACGGATCTATACGTGTTTTCATCGTGCTTAAAACTAATAACGAAGTTTCGAAAATTATAGGCCCTCTTCGTGTCAACAAGTCCAAAGAGGCTTGTAATGAAGCTCTGGTTCTCTTGCCATCAGTAACGCGGTATAGTAATTCGTAATCATCTTTAATTTGTGTAATTCTCAATTTGTATGTGGGTACTCGTATATTCATGTAGGTACAGGTGTAAGCAGATATGTATTGCTTCTACTTCGATAACGAAGCTCTATTGATTTTCTTCACAAATATTCCATGCTTTTCTTACCGATGTTTCTTCCAGCGATACAACGCAACCGCCGTGTGAAACGCCTAATTTGAAAAAGCCTGAGAGAATGCGGTTTTATCTCTCTGTTCAATTATTTTCTATTTCTGAATTCTAAAGAATGTATGTAGCTACGAGGCGTATTGTACGATCGAAAAACTAACTCGATGAGGTCATTTATACCGGTTAACATGATGAAACGACGAAAATTAATATGAGAGCTGTGTCGCGCCCTGAACATGGCGAAAATTTACCATTTGGGGGATTTTTCGTTCCGATTTTTCACCGTGTTCAGGCGGTGAAATGATTGATATTATTTTTCGTCATTGGGTTGCGGTAACGGTAGTCATAAGCTTCAGTTTCATGACGAAGCAGGGAAACTCCGGGATCACCACAATTGCGATTTCCTATGTCGTTGATAGACAGCAGTGGTTTATAGACTATTGTAAATTTTCATGAATTTACAAATATGCCGAATTCACTATACGTACAGCCATGTTGAAGTGAAATTTTGTTGGAATTCAGTAAATACCTAATACAGATGCGAGAGGCCGTTCACTCGCGGAATTCCATAAGAAACCGACCGGAAATCGTTACATATCATTGAAATGAAAATATATAACTGAGTACAGATGACTTCTCACGATTTCCACTCATCCGCGCAATGTTATCGAATTTATTTTCTGCGATTTTTATACAAACTAGACATCACTATGAATGGTTGATACCTCGTCGCCTACGGACGACGAGGATAATCATCGGAACTCGCAATAACGATTTCCTTCGATCGGCCCTAGCATATACCTAGATAAATTTATCATTGTTCAACGATACGTATACAGGTGCCTAATTCGCGAATCATCCATTGGAATCATCGGACCGTTAATCGGCAGTAAAGAGTAAAATTGGGTAATTAGTTTGAGAATAACGGAAAACGTGGACTGACGTATATTCGGGACTGAAAATAGTGAAATGCCTAAAAGAAGGCAAGGAAAAAAGTCTACGGAGGAGCTTTGGATTCGAGAAATCGTTCTACTCTTTGAGCTCAGCATGTCAATGAACACTGACAACGACAGCGATAAAGATACGTTAAGATACGCGACGACGAGTGGTAGTTTATCGGATTCGACGCAATCGCGCGTCGATGCGACGCGATGCGATGCGATGCGATGCGATGCGGCGAACGATTCAAACGCGTTTAGAATAGCTAGCTGCTACACGATCTCCGCTCGGCGCTCTCCCCCGAGTCGCCACTCACGACCAAATCTATATTCTCGTGTTGGGTATATATTCGTAATATTCCTCGATATCGCGTTCGTGCGCGTTACCTACATACAAGAGGTAGGCAGATACCCACCTACCTACCTCGCACGTTATACCTCTAATACTCTAATCTACGTTACACTTGAGACAGTGTGTGAAAGAGCGCTGGTTGGTACGACAGGAGCTGAACGCGCGGTGAGAATTGCGGCGCCTCGAACCTAGATAGAATATTTATTCATCTGCTATACTAATAACGATATAACGAGACTCCACGAGCCGCGGCCTCGAGAGACGATGTAGACATTCATTTGTCGCTCGTGCAGTGCGCCCGAACGGCTTTTCGTATTTCCACATTCATTTTCATTTTTCATTTTCCATTATCCACTATCCACTATCCACTTTTCATTCTCCTAAAGTTTAAATACAGTATCCTCCGTCCCACTCTTATACCTGCAAGATTTACAAACCCCGATTGCGATTCGAACGACTGCAGACTGTAGGCTCTTTATGAATATTTGAAAAACTTGAAACTGAAAATTCGAATAACCTAAACCTGAAGAATATTGTTGGATGGCATATTATCCACCCGCCCAGCTGTCATCATCGATCATCACCGAGTCTCTCATCGCCCGTACGAACATACTAAAAACCCAACGGAGACGGAATAATCGTCCGAAAGTTTAAACACCTGTATACCCCCGTTTCTCTCGGCGTTACACTAAATATTTTTATTCGTTCGTTCTTTTTCTTTCTTTCTTTATTTCTTTATTTTACAGCGTTCAGTTCATCGGGTATACCTACCTAATTACCACATTCGTGCGTCTACTTATAATATTGTTATGTATATCATGTTGTATTTTTATAGTCAACTCTTCTTTCCAAGGAAAATATGCACACTATCTCTCTCTTTGGTTCTCTTTTTGTTCGTTTACCCATACGTCAAAACGACAGCGTCCTCTAGAGTATTGCCGAATGCGAGCGCGTAAACGAAATGGTACCTCTATAGATATTACACTACTACCCACGAGACCTCCTACCTATCTACCCCGAGAAACGGGGTAGAAAAATAGGCGGGGCTACGAGGTTGGAAACTGTAATAGAGATTGATTACCTAGCGATCAACGAAATTCATCTTCACGATGGTAGAGGAGGAAGAAGGAGAAAAACAGTCTACGAAGTGTATGAATGAGAGAGACTCCGTAGTATGCGGAAGTGTACCTCATCGATAGGTGGTATAAAAACCTTTCGGGGCATGTTCCCTGTTCAAATATACTATATCACACTATACATACAGGTATCCATACATCGTTGCAGATGTCTGCCCTGCCGTTAGTATGTACACCTACTTTACGATGCGTTATAGTGAGAAATGGGTGATCGGTCGCGTGCTTTTTTACGTCAACCTGCATGAGAAGCGAAGCATTTTGGGGATTTGACTCGGCAGAATTTCGAGAAATATTTGTATTATCAAGGTACCGGACAGTGTTATACGTATAGGAGTCTAATTATTGAAGACGAAAGTTCGTCGTGCGATTTTTATCGCACGTAGGTAGAATAAATTCGCTCTCCTCTTTCCATTGGCTATCCGCAGTGCCTCCTTTTCTCTTTCTCTTTGGTGAAAGAATACGGCTATTATATGGTGGCCCAAAACTTATGTCTTATTTCACCTGCCGCGAGCTTAACAAACTCAGAGAACCCGGGAACGAGTTTAACCCTTTCATTAAAATTCCATTACCTAAGATAGGGAACCCGCGCGGCGCGGGCTGATCGCGAGCTGCCGACCGCGACGTTGAAAAAACATGGAAAATAAATCAAATCAAAGGAATAGGAACAGGAACAGGAACAGGAACGAGCGAGAAGGTGTAAGGAAAGATAGGTACCTGTGACGTTTTATATATTAGTATACGCGCCGCTATGATCCCGCAATGACGAGGAAAACGAATGTTGGGTGAAAAGTTTGGAAGAAATTATGGAAAAAAATAAAAATTCTTTCTAAATGGGGGAATGATTTTTTTTCTTTCTCTTTTTTCTTTTTCTTTAACAGCTGGTCAAGTGTCACGTTTCTCGTCGGGCAATCTGCAGTCCCTGGTCTAACCGCTGCCGCCACCGTGTGCGAACGGTTATACCTTTCACTGCTTATTCTCGTACATTATAGCTGGTACAACGAACATTATTTTTTCAACACCGATGTGCCGCATTGCGCTTGCCACATGTCGAGGATCGTCGTTGTTCTTCGGGTGTATTATGCATCGTTCTAGTCTATATACCTACCTATACCCCTCCTTCTCTTTTTTTCTTCCTATGGTTTTTTTTCTTTCTTTTTTTCTTTTTCCCGCGGGTTTCTGTTTCTCACCGAGGTAAGAAAAATCTCGAGGCAGCACGGGCCGGACAGATATTCCGAAATTATGAGACGGGGTTGAAATTTGTAAGGTTAACGCAACGAAATCACGAGACATAATATTCTCTGCTTCGTGACTAACTTGTCACGACATTTCGGCGTCGAAGCAGCAGATATTACTTTGCGCCACTTTGTTGCGTTACACTTAGGGTAATGTTTTCTCGAAACTAAGCAAAATTTCGTTTATTCTACGGTCGAACAAATTTTTGAATGTAGCAACTGGAAAGTTCGTTCAATTCAAACACGATCGATTGTTCGAACAAAAGACTTGTTTGATTGTAAGAATTTGCGAAGTTGTTTCTTGCAATAATGTTCTAAAATTTGTTCGATTTAGAGAAAATGTATCTCCGAGTGTGGATACATATAGGTACAGCTAAACGGTTACAATCTTCGATTTATCATCAGGAATTCCCCTTTCTACTCCGGTAGACCCGAACGAAGCGAAAATCGTATATAGTTATGCCTATCTATACTTTGTACAGAGTGCATGATATTACAGAGTGTTTCCATCTTCTGTTTTGAATTCAACAATTACATTCGCAAAAACATGCATCGTAGGGCATCTTCCGGGTCAACTTCCACGATCGCAACGAGAGTTAACAGGTTGTTCTGATCAACCCAAGTGTTTTCTTCAATTGTGTTTTTTTATTTTATTTTTTTTTTTTTTTTTTCAAATTCGCAGGAGAAATTTGCAAGTATAGAAATGAGAATAGTTTATCATCCGTCGCGTGTAAGTTATACCTATATTATAATGAAAATTAGTTGGCGAGGAAGCGAAATAATCTGCATTCGTCGCGTAGCACGTAACTCACGAAAATGAAGTATATACCTATACTATAGTAGGTACTGCGGCCGGCCCAGCTATTTCATCTTTGAACGAAAAATTCAACGGCGACATGAATTTGAGCGGAAAATCTTTCAACGAATTTTTATTCGAAACTTTGTATATATCTATACTGCAGCTTTGTCTATCCTCGAAGCTGGAGATTACCGAAATATCAGAGATTCGTCAAAATTTCATAAAATATTGTATTCCTGGGTATAAGAGGAGTTCGGCGAAACAAAATGGCCGAGTCTAGAGTGGGACGGGGGAAAATGGCCGCGCGTCGCGGTTCTCGGCGCTATACGCGCGAGCGTTTCGAGGATGACGATCCATCAGGGTCAAGATTGTCCCGTATCTTCCAACACGTTACTCAAATATAATTGCGCCAAGAATTCATCTCGCGGGTAAAAATTAGTCCGCAGAAAATTTCGCCGCGGGATGACGCGGACGTCGCCGTGCACAGAGCTTCGGGATCAGCGCCGTATCAATGGCGGATCGCGCATTTCGTGTGTTCGCTATCTGGCCTGTAGGTACATACCTTACACCTATCCCACAAACTCGCCGTTCGAGAGGAGGTGCTCGTTAGATTCTAGCCACCCTCCTACCCTCCGAGAATCCCGGAGACCACGCGCCACAATATAATCTACCTAATTGTATTATCATTTATATTATTTATTTTTCAATTCTTCCGTTTTTCTCTCTGTCTTTGCCCGCTGTCCAGAATTTCCCGCGTTCCGCAATTGTTACAATTTCAATGATTCTGTATTCTATTTATTGCGGATAATTTGCTGAATTATTATACGCTTGAAAACTCTACGTTTGCCAGGTAATTTATACTTTCTAGTCGGGCATGAGACGGGTAGTATCGATACTCGATAATAGGTACAACACGATGTAACGTACGTGCGATACTGTATTTGCCATACTATACCTTAGATATACTACGTATAATTATAACGCGTATGCAGAGATCGTTTAAAAAGTCGAAATCGTAAGCGTTGACAAATATATTTCGGAAACTTATAACGAATTGCAGTAACAGTGTCACGCCTCCTCATATAGGTACATAGCCCCATAATCAATGTTTGTTACACTCTACAATCTTACCGAAGCAGTGTTTTTCAATCTGTTCGATATCCGATTCGTTCGGATCGAAAACCGCGGCCGTGTTCATCGTAAACGAATCTTCATCGGCCACGAAAAACTAATGACCATCGAACGAACAATGATTTCAATTAGTTAATCACTGGATATCATGTAGTTGGTATAGGTATATACCTATATATATGCACGTCGAGTGCCGTGTGTACATGCAGAGCTCACCGAATCGATCGAATGCGGCGATGTACGTGAAACGATCGCGATATATTTATTGGGCTTGACCGCGATATCGAATGTCACCAGTGGATTTGGCCGATTCTCGATCAAATTTTGAGGAAATTCTTTGCAAATGCATAGTTGACGCGCGTATATCGCGAGCGTTGCAGGCACCTATACCTACCTAACACACGTTTGTTACATGTTTTTGCCACAGTGTGATGCATTCCTCTTCCAGTGCACCTATATACATACGTATCAATTTGCAAATTGAAGTATATATATTAATAGCGGTACAAATTCTGGCCCCGTATGTCGACTTGAATGACCGGAATTTTGACCCTCACTCAGCTATTTTGAAAATGTATTAGGATTTGGAGTTCCTGGACGTATTATATACGATATAGGTTATAATGCGGAACCATGTCGTATACAGTTGGAAGCGCGAGTAGAGTCGCGATTTGTTGCGCGTGGCAGAAGTCAATACCACAAATCGTTGCTAACGAGGTTATAAACACTTGGCGATGGTGGTAGATGGTTCGGTTCGGTTCGGTTCGGTTAGGGTTTCACGGGATGACGTTGAACTGTGGAGTGCGCGGGGGGCGGGGGGCGGGGGAACGCAGAGAGTAGAGAGTAGAGAGTAGAGAATAGCGAGTAGCGAGTAGAGAGTGGAGAGTGGAGAGTGGAGAGTGGAGAGCAGCAAGGGGAGATGATTTCAACGTGAAATTGCTCGACAAAATGAAATTTCAGTTCGCCGGAGGCGTGTCTGGACAATCGAGCATCCAAGTGGCCAAAACCAATCTGACTAGCTCGTCAAGCAATTTCGCCATTGATTACTTTACTTGCGGCAAATTAAACGCTAATTCATACAACTTATACTATTTCAAACACCCGCTCCCGCGTGACCTTTTTTAAAACTCTCCATTTATAGCCCGTTCGTGCTTATGCGTCGCGAAAACTCTTAGCTTTCTTGAGCGATTCTCGTAGTCTTTTCTCGAAGTTATAAGCTGCGTTCGAATACTCGACACCGATAATTGAATTTGAAACCTTAAAGAATCTCGCCATCTTGCTGAAATCCTTCATGCGTTGGTCTTCGGAGTTTGCCCAGACGGCAAATTAGAAATGAAATGTACAGCCCCTGCACGTTAGGAGCAACCGAATCTTCATTTATACGATAAAAGGGGGGGGGGGGGGGGGAGTCTAACCGGGAAACTCTCGTGTTAACCCACGAATTTTTTTTTTTATCTGGACTCCAGAGTTCGATTATTGGTGACGAATGTTGATCCGCAGCCAACTTCAGCGAAATACCGTTCATGATCGGACCTGTACATATTTCAAAAATAGTGACTTCTCTGATGGTACCTGAAGAATTCGATAATTCTGATTCTGGTAGTTTCTTGGTCTGAGTTGTCTGCATTCGTGCCCAGAAAAAAGGTTCGAATATTGCATTTTATCAGTTCGTGTACTCGCGTGCAAATAATATTATCACTTGTCCGAAATTTCAAATAGGGAATTCGGGAGGGACTGATGGTCATAACGTATGGCTCGCGTGAGATGCCATCACAAATGTGAGTAGTAGAGGCCTGCTACATTCATTGTTAGGCTATCCTACTCTCGTTCAAATACCTTTCGAGATGGAAACTACGTCTGCGTAATTGTGCGCAAGGCCGCGATCGGGTCTCGGGCTTTCTTAGCTGCTGTTGGAATTTCAACGGATGGAATTTAGATCGACTATAGCCTATAGGTAGCAATAAACTCTACGGTATTTTCTTCTTCTTCTTCTTCTCCTTCTTCTTCTTCTTCTTCTTCTACCTCCTCCTCTGACTTTGACTTCTCCCTTCAACTCGTGAAGTCACGTCGTTACGCACCATGGTTTCGAATACAGTAGATGCATCGTACCTAACGAAAGAAACAATTTAACCACGGAGCCCGTCCCAGCCCCCTCGCCGCCATAGTAGATTATGCGGAGACAATCGAAAAACTCGAACTTGGGTGTACAAATGTAACATCTTGAGCGAATATCTATTATATATTTGTGAAAATTGTCATCCCGTTTTTATCTAAATAAGCAGGCAGCATAAAATGAAGAATGTATGGCCACGTATTTAATTATTTTCTCTTATTTTTCAGGTAAGTGTCTCACGGTTTACTTCCACGTTTCTCATCGGCTATTGGGCGGTGAGTAGGTACCGATGTTCCTTATTCTACTTAAGATTTACTTTTCAGTTGAAAATGAAAGACAGATTTTTACGAGCTATATCATATTACGCCGCGACTGCGACCGCTGAGCTAGTCTCGCAGCTTGGGTATAAAAGATTACTTCGATGATAATCCGTTTACCTAATTATTTAACTACCTTCACCGCGTACCTACAGTGACAGGCAATAAAACAGCCGTTAGGCTAGGAGGTACAGTAGCCTCCGCGACATTTTTCAAGAAAACGTGCGGTGCGAAACGAAGAAAAAAAGATCGCTGGATTCATTCTGAGTTTTGTATGATTTCGAAATTCGCAGAGCCACACTGAAAACTTCACTTTTTCGATCTGAATATCTGGCATTCGATTAGATAGGCATTTTATTCGCAAATGAATTGAAGAACGAACAAATTTTGCATTTGAACAATATCTAGCTCCGGTTATCTATAGTTGCTGCGAGTCAACCATTTTTCCATTCATCATGCTCCCGTTGGGACGGCGTATATAGGTATAGGTAGTAGGACGTTTAGGACTGGTATATCCTATACCAGATATAGTGGAGGTATATCATTCACATTCATCCGGGTCGGAATTTCTTTCAGGAATGTCTCCGTACGTGCTTGCGTACCGTTAGAGGAGAACTCTGCACCTGTGGAATGGAAACTTTGAAAAATATTTATGAATGTTTCATTTTTATTATTATTTTCTTCCAAGTCCTCGCGGTTAGGAGAGGAAGCAAACCCAGTTTTTAGAACCCAATTAATATCGGAGGAATCAAATTAAGAACGAGGATTCGTCGGTTCTGTTATACACATGGATTGTTATATTATACCTATATATGTATGAAGCAGAACGTTTGCTATCGTACAAGCTTACGCGAGGTTCATTTGCAAGTTAATCCGTTTGATGACGAATCGAATTAATCTGTCGGATCGGTCGAATAGAATACTTTTCGGACAATTGGTCGCTCCGCAACGGTGAAATATACGAGATTATCGGCTGGAATCGTATTGGACAAATGCATTTTTCATACGCCGTAGGTATATATTCATGTGAAATATCTCCGCGGAAACTACGCGGCTTCTACGATATGCTGGGATGAAAATGAAGAATGCAACTTCGTTAAATGATCGTGTCGATTTGGGAAATATGATGGGATTCCGTCGCATTTTTCACTGGTTTTATCACTG
The DNA here is from genome assembly GCA_963170745.1 of Phymatocera aterrima. Lineage (NCBI taxonomy): Eukaryota > Metazoa > Arthropoda > Insecta > Hymenoptera > Tenthredinidae > Phymatocera > Phymatocera aterrima. Next base: position 9,381,246 of record OY720669.1, read on the forward strand.
CAGTGGTAACCTGCGGATTGTGGAAACATAGCGACGAGGTTAACGGGGGTGAAGGAGAAAAACCGCTTGGTAGTAGTTGACAAGGATCAATGCCTCTCCCCATATATATATATATGCATTCACACGAATCGTTCGTATGCATACCCGAAATGTGAAAAGGTAGAATAAAGTAAAAACATGAAGTAAACGCGTCTCCTTTGGGATCTCTCTGTGTGACGCGCGGGACAATCCTTGCCGCTGGTGCTGCTGGTGCTGCTGCGGCGACGGCCAAGCCGCGGAGTAAAAGAAGCAGCAGGGACGTGGGGGGCAGGGAGTTGACGGCGAAGGGGGGGGGGGGGAGTCGAGTCGATGGCGTTGGTGGAATGGGGAGGTCCGGAGGGGGGAGGTTACGAAGGTATGCGGGAAACGCTTTCCCTGGTTCCCACGCCGCGGTATCCCCCACCCCCGCGTTCTTCGACGTTGGATTGTATCTGGGGTGGGGCGGGAGTGAAGGGGGATGGAAGAGAGGGGGGAGATCCCGCGGTCGCTGTTGTGTGCCGCTCCCGCTCCCGCTCCCGCTCCTGCTCCTGCTCCTGACGCTTGCTTCTGCTGCTGGACCGCCCGAGAGATGCTGCTTAACCCCGAGTCTCTCTTATACAGCACATATGCGAGCGCGAGAGAGAACCCGGGTGGGAAAGAGAAATAGAAAAAGAAAGGGAAAAAGATGGACGATTGGAATTGAGCGGCGTAGGGGGCTCGGAGAAACGAGAATACCCAAGGGACGACCGCGAGGATGGATTATGCGAAGAGACCTTCGGGGAACCGCCCTTGAACTTATTCTCGCCGGGAATGTTTATTTATCTATTCATTCATTCATTCATTCATTCATCGATCGATTTATTTTCATATAATATACCCACTACTATTGCCGGTTATGATATTCATCGTACGAATAAATATCTGTAGACGTTTTTCGATTTGCAATCTCTGATTCATGGTGGCCACTGGTCAGGGAAAACAGAGAAGTCGGGGAATTCGAAAAATGGGTAGGAACGTCGGAGGGGGGAGGGGGGGGGATTTTCTCATTGGTCGTGGAATTATAGCGACACGGAAAGAGAAAGAATAAAACCTGCCCAGTGAAACAGCGAAATTCGGAAAATAATTTTTGGTGTCTAAAGTGAAAAATCATCTGTCATGTGAAATCTATAGGTAATATTAATAATATCCCGATTAATTAAATAATCAATATGTGGAGGCAGCATTGATGATAATCACTGAGGATGGGGAAAAAATCAGTAGAAAAGTAAAAGCGAGTTTTTTTCTCTAAAAAGGCCCTGCGGATTTTTTTCATTTTGGGACTGATATCACTCTTTCCCGATTAAATAATCGAACCGTGGAAAACGATTTTGCCCGGATTTTCCACTTATTTGAAAGTCTTCCAGGCCTGTCGTGGAAGTAAAAGATCGAGTATGGCGACCGACCGATGATATTCTCCCCATTTTTCAATCGATACATTACCTACCGAAACTCATTCTCTTATTTAATCTCTGATCATGAGATCGCGTGTCAAATAGAGACCTGGGTTTTTAACAGCCCCGCGTATAGCCGCGGCGTTGAATGCGAGAGGATCCCCCGCGTTGTTTTAACGCCGTCGCTGGTGGCCCTATTTCCCATGCTTGGTAATTTTCTCCCTCGAGGTCATGGTGTGGACACACCTTGGCTGGTCATTGGCTCGACGCGGTGTGTTCCAAATAAATACTTGCGCTACACGAATACACGCGGGGACCCGCGCGCGCGGGGCGAAAGAGAAAAGAGAGAGAGAGAGAGAAAGAGAGAGAGAGAGAGAGAGAGAGCGAGAGTGATAGGCAGGGAGGGAGGGAGGGAATAAAAAGGACGACGACACAGGGAGGCCGAGAGAGGCAGAGATATATACATAGCGGTGCGCACACTGGGGCCGCGCGGCCGCATTCCACGAGTGTCCGTCCTCCCGTCCCGTCCCTTCGTTCCCCATCCTTTCCCTTCTTTCTACCTCTGCATCCGCGGTCGCATCTACTTGCGGGGCCCTTTACCGCGGCAGAGCCGTCGTGGCGGGGAAAGGCGAGGAAACGGAGGAGAGAAAACGGGGGAAAATAGAAAAAGCAGAAGAGAAGGGAGGAGGAGAGAACGTGGTGAATGGAAAATAGGGGCGAAAGCTGAGATGCCGAGGTGGTAGATATCCCTTCGCCTCAGATGGCGGCGCCTGAGTTGTTCAACGAGTGCGCATAGATACCCAAACCTGCATCTTCGCGCTCTTTCGCATTTCAAACCCTCCGCTATCGTGCCGCGACTGTGCCGCCCCTCCAACTTCGCGTTCACCCTCGTTCAATCGTCTTTTATCATCGGGTCGTCTGTGAACCAAGGGATATATCTGAATTCTGCGCGCGTTTCTAGATCCGTTTGAATGAAACACATTTTCTTCGTTTTTCTCGTTATTTCATGTCAATGACATTATCGGCCATTCCTCATATGGGTCACGCGCACGCGCGCACGTAGATAAGTATTCACAGGCACCTATATATACCTACCACGCGCTCACAAACGCAAACATTTTGTTTACTTCGCTTCCAGTTCTTTGAAACGGGCGGCAGGCTCGGCCCCGATGTGGAGCCTGTATACGAGTATATACGATTCCCTTTTCTCCCATGCCTCGACGCAGCATCTACCTTGCTCTCGACTCTACTCTGCCGCGCTCGCGGTCTATAACCTGCCCCTCGAGGACTTACACCCTCGTGGTTCGTACCTACGTATGCATCTATACCGTATGCACGATGCACGATGCACATGCACGCCAACCTTGCCTACAGCCATTGAGCCACGTACCTATGCACAGATCACGCATGATCGTAGATAGATCCTTGTGCGTTTGCGTATGCGCCGCTGCCCGGAAGGCTGAGGGTTTGTCGCGGTCCACGCCGTGTATGCATATCGCATATGTATTACTACAGGCGAATACCTTGGCCACGATTCAGACTGCAGTGTTCTATGTTTTGCGTGACACACCCTAGTCGGCCTGTTGTTTATTCGTCAATTTTATCATAGAGGTGCGAGAGCTGCCATAGCCAAATCCTGTATCCATGGATTTTCTAAAATTACGCTTCGTTATACGGATCTATTCTTCTTGGCGGTAGTCGGCGAGGAGGGGGTGGTGGGAGGGGAATCATATGATATCGCAGCCATGGATGTTTCGAACACATACACGACGGCGGCTCGGTTTGTTTACTGCAGGTATATGTATGGAATATATACCTATGCACGGGGGTATTTTTTATAACTACGGAAACTTCCAGATCTTAAGGTCTCTGATTTCTCTCTGACTTTTGAATATCAAATAATATCCATTGCGAAAGGCCACCGGGAATTATTTCAGAATCTCGAAACACCCGTTTTCATGTACCACCACGGCCTCTCGGTTTTTTGAAATCTTCAAGATTGCTTCTGGCAATGCTTCAGGTCGACGATGTTCACATATAACTTAGAATTTCCGGGATACTCATCCTCACCTCACGCGAACAAGATTCTGAGCTCCTCGTCGAAAATATTTGTATATCTCCGAAACGCCAGGAAATCGCCAAATTTCACGAATTTTCCACGAATGTTCCGGAATACATTGCATCCGCGGATATTTTTCGCGTGAAATACGTCACTTCTGAACCGTGATCACTGTGAGATCGGATCCAATTCGACGCCGTTTGACGAGAAAACATGTCTCCAAAATATCACCATCTCCGTGTTTAGTCCCTATCTCCGTGGGATGCGAGATTTTATAGAAATTGCTGCGTTCCAAAGCAGTTGTTCGGATAACTTTGGCTCCTCTGGAGCCCTTCTGTGATGTGATACAGCTTCGATATCCTATAGTACGAAAAACATCGAAGACCCCAAGGTTCAAAGGTGTCCGGAATTACGAAGAATGACCTATATATTCATATCTATATCATATAAGTACATACTACGGTGCGTTTTGTCTACTCGCGCCTGCGTGGTAGAGTTCTTCCGAATCCGAGATTGGACCGCGCGCGGATTGGCTGCGTCTCGGGTCACACAGGGGACACGCAAACGCCGCGCCGCTCGGTGCTAAGCCATGCGGTACGATGTGGCGGGATAGCTTGTGTCCTCGTGAGAAGAGAGGTTCCTCCACCATAAGCTTGGCTCAAGTCTCAAGTCAGGTTCGGTTCGGTCCGGTTCGGCAACACACAGCACAGGAGAGGGAACATAACGAACTCCCGCCGCCAGCCAAGGACCCCGAGCGGAGCTCTGTCGAGAGAGCCAAAGATATATAGCAGCAGGGAACAAATGAGGTCCTTCCGAGAAACGGGCCACCGACTCGACGCGCCCGAAGCGCGAGAGGGTGAGAACTACCCCGGAGGGGACGCCCTCCGACGCCTACGGACGCCCTAGCGATGGCTAGAAACTGAACCACCACAATTCAAATAAATAATAAACCATAGAAAATGTTCTCGTTTTCAGAATTGGTTGTATATTCATAAATTTCACCGTTCTCATCTCACCAAGTAGTTTCTCGCCGGTGTAACTACCCGTGTATACAAATATACGTGTATGTCCATCCACCTGTTACAGTTTGTGCAGGATGAATGCCCCATAGCACTTATAATCAGCATCAGAATTCACTGGAACTCGCAACGAAGAAGTAGAGATATGCACGATGATTTATTGCGTGATAGTCATGGTCCCGGATTGTTTGTTTTGTTTCAAACGGCGCTCGTAGTCATCGCTAGTTTAACTTCAGTGGTTTTTGGGATCACGGCGGAGCGCGCATCCCTTTGGCAAGGGCGCGCTGGACCCGCTGGCGCCAACTAAGCCGCATTATACGGTCTCTCTCTAGCCTCGGACCTTTCTTGCTCTTACAGCGCGGTATCTCTTTACCGATCCTCCGCGCGCGTTCCCCTTTACTATATGTAGGTGTGTGTGCGTGTAGGAGAGGCCGCGCTCTTTCGCTGTTCGCTCCTTTGGCTCCTTTGGCTTCTTCTTCGTCTTCTTCTTCTCCTTCTCCTTCTCCTTCTCCTTCTCCTCCTTCTTGTTATTCTTATTCTTCCCCGGCCGAGAGGTCTAGGTCACGTGACCGTCTGCATTCTGTTAGCTTTCTGTGAATGACTTTTATTCCGTACCCGTGTTTCGTCGACCTATCAGATCCTCCGAGAAAGATAAAACTTCCATAGGCCTAGTATTCTATCGAGAGATCGGTGTAGGTATAGCCTTTGTGGGATTCGGTGTCCCTCTCCTCTCATATACCTATAGACGTACGCATATGACCAGGTAGGTGTCCAAGGGTAGGTATATCATGTTCTCCGTTATAATTTTTTGATTATTCCTTATTCCCAGCCTTCCATGTGCCTTCATCCATCCATCCATCCATCCGTATGCATTCATCTTTTCCTCTTTATCTGTCTTCCTTCTATTCTTCTCGGTTTGTAATATTGATTCCTTCAACTTCATCGTAGTACAAACATACGTAGGTATGTCTACAGGTAGAGGTACACAGGTACACACCTCTATACGACAATCGTATGATTGTGGAATCTACGACGGTATGCATCGCGCATAAGTGAAGGTGTAGATACCGCGGCGATCGGATACCTAAGCAGCTATGGTCATATACTGCAGGTGCATAACTTTGTACGCCGATATCATGGGTATTCAATATTGAAGATGAAACCGTGTTCTCGTAATGCCTACCGCCCAATTCCTATCTAGATTCAACCGCCGGTGAGACGAACACGATCAACACGAATAACACGAATGAGACGAAATACACAACCCGCGATATCCCGTAATGACATGAACTAGACACGAGCAACGATACGAATCAGAAATGTGTAACGACAAGACGGTGGATAAGAGGAGAAAACGAAGTGAAAAGTTATAGAATAAAATATGCGCTCCAAAAAGCGTTCAAAAATAACAAGACGAGCGGCCGATAGATTGCGGAATTCAATTATAGGTACACAATGTACGCGGGTGTCGGTACAATGGAACATATCGAATAGGTTTTCTTGTAAAATTCTTGTAACATCAGACATGTACAAATTTTTGTACAATATGAATTCGGAAGATTTGCGCAAAGAGAGAAATACACAAATATACCAATAATAGCGGTAGGAATAGGTGTATCCCTCGAAATCTGTGTATAGAAATATACCTAACCGTGCAGGTATACATACATACCTACAGTATTGTCCGCGCACGTATTTTATTGAGGTCTAGTTTTTCTTCTTGCTTTGATTCATTTATTTTTCGGAATCCGAGAGTTCTGCAGTTTACTGTGTGGAGAGAGAGAGAGAGAGAGAGAGAGGGAGAGGGAGAGGGAGAGAGAGAGAGCTAGATAGAGAGAGGCGAAGAATTGGTCTAGCGATAAATAATCTTCACATATTTTAGGATCGGGGCTCGAGGGCGTCGAGGCCTTCCCAGAATCGGAGCGTTCTATGCTCTGGAAGAGTCGAAAGCCGCCGCGCGACTCTGTTCCGCCGCGCCGCGCCAGTTTTTAAGTTTCTGGGTGGCGCTTAGCGTGTGACCGGGGAGGAAAAAACACAAAAAGAAGGAAAAAAGAACCTTCCTCAAAGGGAAAAGCCAAAAAAAAAACGACATGTTGAAAAAATATTGAACGAGATATTCGCTCGCGCGCGGGGGTTCACAGTCCTGCAGGACTTCCCCCCCCCCCCCCCCCCCCCCAATTACCACCCGAACCCTCTTTTCGGCACGCCGCTCCGATTTCAAGGGTTTTGGAATCGCACTCCTCAGTTCTGACCGTGTGATAGATTAGCTCTCTGATTTTCTTCTCGCCTCCGGCTCTTCTCTTTCAATTTCGTTTTTTGTTTTCCTCTCGTTCTCTCTTGTATGAGACCTCTCTCCTTCCGAGCTTATCCCCGCACTTCCACCTCCGACAAAACCATATCAACTATCGTCTCGACAAATTTTTGTATTTACAATGTATTACATTCTGGTTTTTCTTCCTTTCGGCAGGGAGGGGGTAGACTGGTAATCATATATTTCAAAATCAAATGGCATCTAGCTGCAGGGTTCTCCTCTATACGGATGAGAAATAACGCCGAGCAACCGCGAATACCTACGCGATACACGATCTCATCTTGAGCTGATAGTATAAATTTTGGTTATCGAGCTAGGAAAAAAAGAGAAAGAACAGAAAAAGTTCCGGCGGTTTTACAGCCTCGTGTGCACCGCACGTTGGTTTAACATTGCCGACTATACGCCGCGCAACTGCATCGCTGCAGTCCCGCCTGGACCCAGGGCGTGTGAACCGAATTCGAACGGGATTTGTAGAAAATTCAAAGACTATATTTCTCCAGGGATTATCTCGGTCCTGACGATCACTAATCCTGATTCCTAAACTCTGCAGCGCTACCACATGCACCGCGTATAGGTACACGTGAGATGCACGAAATATAATTCCATCCACTCGCTTATATGCATAATTCGGCAAATTTGTACGGTTGCGATTTTTTTTTTTTTTTCTTCTGTGTACCTATAATTGGTACACGATCGGTAATTTTCAATTCCTGTATTCTACAACTTTGTTTTGTTCTTTTTCTTTTCCTTGATCGAGAAAACTTCCGTCGTCATTTTCTCTCGTACCGCCCAATTATTACCCTACGATTTCTGAATGGAGAGAAAACGGGGGGGAAAAAAAAAACAAAAGAGCAAAAATAACTTGAGCCGCGCGATTGCGAAGAAAATTGTCGGTACCCCCTGAGGCGTTCGCAGTTCCCCGCGGGTGATGATGATGATGATGCCGCTGCAGAAGGGACTGTGCGGAGTTAGGGAGATAGGTATATACTAGAGCTTGGGAGAAAGCGCTGGGGCAGGCTGTTACCTAGAAACTGGCTATGCAAGGGTACCCATACAGGGCGCCGCTTTAGCTGCTTCAGAAAAGGGACCGAAGAGAAGAAAGAGATGGAGAAAAGCGAGAGATGAAGAGAGAGAGAGAGAAAAGGCGAGAGAAAAAATGCATCCCCTTGAAGCGGATCCTGGGAAAAACTAGACTCTTGCAGGTTTTTCTTACCTCTCGCGCGGTATACCCTTAGGTTGCGTTCAGAAATTGTAAAATTTTTTTTTAGACAAAGAGATAACGCTCACCGCCAAACTCGATGGAGAGAGAACGACGCAAGACTGCTACCGGTCGGTCGGGGGCACCCGGGTGCCATTTCTAAACTCAACCTCGCTGCCTGTATAATCATGAGAATAACAACAGTAATAATGATAACAACCCCCCCGCCACCTCCACCCACCTACTTTCTCACTCTCGACGTCCACGTCGTCGCGTTCTCTTGAAATTTCAAATTCATTATACCTAGGCACCTGTATACCGCCCCTCTCGTTTCCGGGGCTACAGGTATATATTTACCATTAACTTTTTTTTTTTTTAACAATCCTTCCGCGGGCCAATTGTTACGCCGGATTTGCATCTACATAACCCAATAATCGTGTAATTTTTATGATATCAACTAGAAATATGATTTGTAAGTTACAAAAACAATTATTTTTTCATCCTCTTCTTTCGCCTCATGAGATAGCGGAAATGGTTGATATTATACAAATCTACTGTGAGGCTGAAAATAATTTTGGCTGAAATCTTTCGACGGAGATAAAATCTTCCCCCGGCATCGGGGATTCCTGAAATTACAGGAAAAAAAGAAAAAAAACAAAAAAAAAAAAGTGGGGGGACAAAGAAGATTCCGCTTCATCGAAAAATTTGAGCTCGCATTATTTTTCTTGACTTTGTTGCGCGAACGTTATGAACTTGCGCTTCAAATTCTGCCCCGGGTTGATGAGCTGCCGGCTTCGCCTATACCTCGGTACGTAGATACATACGTATAATATATAAGATTTGAATAAAAAGCCAAGAGCCATACACCTAATAAGCGAGAGAAGGATTGATGACTGTTTAGTCTGCAGGCACGCTGCCTCCGCAGAGAGCAACAGGCATCTCTTCTTAATTCTTATCCGGGTATTAATTAAGAGTTGCGACAGACGGTGGACGACACCGAACCTCCACCGCGGCCGCTACCTCTACTGCCGCTGTTGCCGTTGCCGTTGCCGCCGCCGCCGCCGCAGACGCTTATGGTTGGTATTATAAGTAGTAGAAGGTACAGGTGGCAAAGACCACAAGCGACTTCTTGTTCCCACCGTTTATTCTTCCTCCTTATGGTAGTCCGTGTAAGTATTCAGGTGGGCAGGTAGGTAGGTAGGTAGGTAGGTACAGCACGCATCCGACTGAATGAATCCCGTAGGCAATATATCTGATCTTGTCCCGCACGAGCTTGGGAAAATATACTCGTGATATTAGAATCAAAAATCGATTATTCTCGAAAACTCCGGTTTTAAGAAGTTTGAAAATGTTTGGGAATATTCTTTCACTAGAAAGAAAAACTTTCTTCTTTTTTTTTATTCGCGAACATTTGAAACATTTTTTGAAATCGCGAGTTTTCGTGAGAAATTGATTTTTGTGCGTTTTCCGTTGAAAACAACGATTTGGGATCTTCCGGCAATTCGATAAAAAATATTTTCCTCCAACTGAAGAAATAACGAAACTTTTTACCATTTGCTACAAGTTACACTGATTTCATGACAATATACCATAAGATTGCTGCGCTCAAACGGGAAATAGAAGAAATCTAAAAAAAATCAGAAAATGCTCATGTTGCGGAGTACTGGAAGGGAAAACAAAATTGACCACCGATTTAGCGAAGGTCGGGGTCAGACTTTGTTCACGTTCATTTGGACTACCCCGTATATATATATATATATATATATATACGCACACCTATATATAATTTAATATACCTGGCGTTATGACATACATCAGTTATTATTCGGTTTCTATCGGCGTCACGCGGTCTGCCGCTGCCGCTGCCGCTGGTGCTGGTGCTGCTGTCACTGCCCCTCTGATCGCTAGACATCGCGCAACGATGGGAATTTCCATATTATGGATGCCGTGTGATGCCACGTTATACGGAGATTATAAGTGGTAAAAATTAATACGACTTTTACCTCTACATGGTATCCTATCGATTTGGTCTCCTCGCTATCTGAACCACATAGTATTATAGCTGGAGGTAGGAGTTACAATGATGAATTCACCGCTTCTCATTTTCCGCCGTTTCATTCCAACCTCAAAACTTGATGATAACATTTACGAAATACCTGAGAAAACCTTCGACAATCTTGATACGATCGAACTGTATGTGCTGCTGTATGTATTTTCTGCTCGGGTAGGACTTACTCGCTCACTCACTTGGTTAAATACGAGTAGAAAAAGGGGAGGGAGCGCTCCGAGGCCCACCGCGATGACTACAACAGCGGAATGTCGCGATTGCACAACACCCGACTAGAAGAATGTGAACGACCCACATGCCGGATCTGGGTCAAGCGAGTCACAAGCATATATATATATATATATATATATATATATATATATATATATATATATATATATATATATATATATATTTATATATATATTTATATATACCGCCAGTTCCGTCCGCGCCGTACAACTCTTTTATATTTCACCTCCGTATTCATTTGGCTCTCGCTGTAACCTATGCTGCTGCACGCCTGCAGAGTATACGGGGGAGGTTAACCGCGCGACAACATGCATCCCCCCCCCTCCCAGCTCCTCGATTAGCCCTGACCTCCGTTTTTTCGTCTCCTTCTTTCTATCTCCGATATTTTCATCCAGCTGATTTAACACGCTCACCAATATGTACCGCCTGTATAGGTTGAAATTGGAGAAAGAAAACAAACAGCGGAATGGGGAGGGGGAGGGCGGCGGCTGGAAAGACGGAAATAAATATTTGACCCGCGCTACTCGAGCTCAGCTGTGACCACGCGGGTCGCATATACCCCAAAGTCTAGAGCCCGCGTCTCCACCTTCCTCCCCGGTCGTAGCCCTTCGCTCTGTTTTCTCGGGAAAGAGTGAGAAGGTGAGAGATGGAGAGAGAAATACGCGGTGGGCACAGGTGCCCCATTGATAGAGCCGGCCCTGACTGAGCAGACATTCCACGGGCCCCCAGGTAGCATTGAAGGAATGCAGATGGGATGAATGAGGTAGACCACGCCGCGCACTGTCGATGGACAGTCGAGAGCAAGAGAGAGATAGAGAGAGAGAGTGAGAGAGAAAAGAAGAGAGATGGAATCAGTCTTCGAGATCCGTGCAGAGGAGGTGCATTCCACGTTACCACGATAATTAACGGCTGTATTCCCTCTCTCTAACTTTATGTCTTGCTCTCTCGTTCTTATAGCAGCGCTGTATAAGCCGCCCGCTGTATCATTTGTTGAGATTAGCTTCTTCATTTCCGTTTTTTTTTTTTTTTTTTTTGTTTTTTCTGTTCACTTTCACGCAGCAGAAAACTAAATCAAGTTTATCTATTATCATTCACGCATATACGAGAACGGATCCTTTACTCTACACAGCATTACGTGCAGCCGCGAATCGGGACGCTCGTATTCACAAGAACGATGCCTGCGTCTTCCATTATGATTGCGAAAAAAAACCAAGATAGTATGTACATCTGCTTGTATATATAGTATACCTGGATTTATATCAAATTTGACTCAGTGTTAGGTATTATAGACATTTTGACTATGTCCGTCACGTATACGATAAAGCTGCTCTCTCTGGCAATAGGTATGGACGAAAGAAATTTCTTACCTTTTTTCTTTTACAATGAATATAACCTATGGCGCTGGTTTCTTATCGATAGGTATCTGTATCTCCTGCCCGTTTCCACCACCGTGTGCGGCCGGAAAGGAAGTTTTTGTTTACAGACGATTGAATATATACTTATCGCGGATATCTATATCGTTTCCCGAAGAAGGAAAAGAAAAAGACGATAAGAGAAAAATAAAAAGTTGACAATTTTCCCAGACAATCAAAATGTCCACGTTGCTTGGGAATATGAAAGAAGAAATGCGTTGATTGCAGAAAGTAAGTAAATAAAGAAGCCAAATTACAAATTCCATGCCGCTCTATCGAGAAATCCGTCTCGAATATATTCGTCCTGATCGTTGGTAATCGGAAATGCTGCAGGAGCAGGAGCGACAGCAGCACGAGCAGCACGAGAGGCACTCGGGAAGAGCAGCGCTCGGCGCGAGCTGTAAAGTCGAAGGAATCTCATTCATAGACTGGCTGAAGCGATGCGATGCGATGCGATGCGGCGCGGCGTTGCGTGCGTGGTGTGGCGTGGCGCAGCGCGGCGCGGCGTGGCGCTGCGGGGATGTGCTCTTCGTGCTAGGTGGAATAGTACGGGATCGTTTAGCCTGCGCTCTGACTTCACCAACCTCCTCCCCTGCATAGTTCGGGGGTCAGGGCGCCAGGTACAACCTCCACATACCAAGAGACGCCATGAATAGGACAACAGCGGAGTAGGATAAGGAATGGGACCGACAATGAGAATAGTGCATACTTCCCCCCCCTCCCCCACCCTTCTTCTCGACCTTGCTCCTCTCATATAGCGCGGCACTGATAAGCCTCTCCTCAGGGTGTCGGAAATATCGAAGCTATGATCGCTGCAGCCTTGATGAAACGCTATTTTCATAAAATATTCATGCAATCTTCTGTTCATTCAGATGCGGGAACAACTTCTCTTTACTATGTCAGACGGTCGAATTTTTCTTGCTCCGTTATGCGCGCCTCTATGATTCGACACCCTTCCTGCGTCGCGTATTATAACGATGTGTACCAGTCACGTATACCCGTATGGGCTGCAGCAGCAGCAGCAGCAGCAGCACGGGGTTATCAACTATAGTATGTCGGTTATCGCTATGACCGGATATGGATATACTCGCGGCGCTCTTTCTTTCCCTCTCTTCCTCTCTCTCCCCCTGCCTCTCGTTCTTTCTCATTCCGGGAAAACCCTGGAAAGTTATACCACATTTTTCCTCCATGGGCACAAACATACCTGCCAGCTGAATATCGGGGAAAGGAATTCTTCAGTTCGAAAACTATATTCGCAACCGCAGTATGAATTCACGCATTATATTAGATCGTTGCGGCGCAATGCTACCATAAGCTAACGCAATTTACGGTTATAGATCGTATAGCGAGTGTACTGCAACGGAAATAATCGCCGTGCGACCTGAGGCTCTTCCGGTTGAAACGATCGTGAGAATTGCGGTTAATTTGCCCTTTTTTTTTTTTTTTTTTATGTTTTTTTCATTGCATGCTCACTAAAATAGCTGCACGATTACTCATTTTCACGGCATAGGCAGAGGCATGAGGATAGGTATAGGTAGAGGTAGAGGTAGAGGTAGAGGTAGAGGTATAGTAATCTACGTAACAGATTTATCGTACGATTGTTGTTATATTTTTCCGAATCCCGTGTATTCGATTCGACTTTCCTTCGGTTATTCTGATTTTCTTTGTTAGTTTCAAGGTGTTTTATTATAAATTATGTAATTCAATGTTCGTGTAATAAGATAAACTTATCGCAAGTTCAATGGCGATACGCGGTGACCGAAGATAACTTACGGCAGAGCTGCACGCCCCCGCGTTTTCATATACGTATAGTTAAACACTATTGAGAAAAACAATTCAATTACGTCCTGATCGCAAAACCACATCCTCCTTCGCAGCCTCTTGGCGGGGCTGCCTGCCTCCACCCGCAAGCGGGGCGCCAATCAACCACGCTAATAGTTGTGCCGGTGTTATAAATCTGCGGTTTTCTTCATTATGCTACTTCCGGCTACTTCCTATGATCGTCTTGAAAAGCCAGTATTAGAAATTACCACAAAATGTAATTGCGTCAAGTTACAGACAGAAATGAAATTCATCGTCAATTATGTAATTATAGCTAATTAATTAGTTGAATTTCGTGAAAGAGAAATTTTCGAGAATATCGCCCGTTCGATGTCTGATGTAAATTCGCGGGGAACTTTCAAAGAAATTTGGCGATCGATAGAGTGGCGAAAAATTCGAGAGAATACAGGTACAAGCGATCGACGAAAAGATGGACGCGGAAGAAGGGTGAAAGACAGAAAGAGATAAATAGATAGATAGATGTTAATAGAATAGAATAGATGGATGGATAGATAGATAGAAAGCAAGCAAGGAGGAAGGAAAGGAAGGAAGAAGGGGGGGGGGGGGGGAGAGAGAGAGAGGTAATTACGGGTATGATGGATGATGGGCGCGGCCCGAGGGCGCCGCTTGCTTCAAAACCCCCGACACTGCCTCGGTTCTTACTGAAATGCAACTGATCGCGCTTTTATAATATGTTTCGCGATCAGAATTTGAACACGCATATGGAATCGCCACATGCACGTTTCAATTTAGGCGAAAAGAAAACTTTCAATCTACTCAAAAAAGTCAATGGTCGTTGAATATACGCCGCAGGCCAAACGAAATTTATAAGAAAATCACAAGATTGTCACAATTGAAATTGCCTCCGAGATGCGTTGATCAAGCATTCTCCTCCTTTACCTACATACCTGCTTCTACATCATCGTTTTGTGTTCCGCTACGATTTTCAGCGAAAAAAAGACTGGAAGAGAATGAATAGGGAGCGAGACCCTTCTGGATCGGATGCTCCAGGATTTAGCCTCGTCTGCGGAGCGGTGAGGAACGCACGTAAAGAAATTATGTAGGTACGTCCGCGCGCCGCTTTCGCTTATGTTCCTGCTCCGCAAAGGGAGAGCCTGCCTCTTCGCCTCCCTTGCTCCCTAACTTTTCTGACGATCTCAGCTCTCTCGTGTTCGCGCTCGCGTTTGCGTTCGCGTTCGTGTGCAGGCCGGCCATTCGTATACCTACATACGTATATGGGTATAGTTTGTCCGTGTATATGCATGTTTGGATACGTACGTATGCACATATACTATACGAATATACATATGTACCGGTTTACCTGTGGAGGTGCACAGGCCAGTGGTCTCTCGGGGGGCACTGGCCACGTTGGATCCGAGTTCTCTACCTCTTCGCGGTGCATTCCATGAGCGGGGGGAATTCCTCCCGAAATTCCTTCACGCACGAACCAACCTGCGCTATCCATCTCTATCTCTCTCTTTCTATCTCTTTCTCACCAGATCTTTGCCTACGCCGCGCGTCTCTTTATGGGTATAACCTATTCTTTTCTCTTTCTTTATCCCTTCGCGTGTAGCTGTCGTAGTTCTCTATACAGGTACACGGGCAATAGAGCTCTCGTTTCATCCCATTCCTCGATAACACATCTCCCTGCACCGCGACCGCCACTGCTGGTGCTGCGGCATCGTGCGGTGCAACTTACAATACTTACGTATCCATACTTACGGACATATACCTATATACCTATATACTGTAACCGTTTCGTGCCTGAGGCCACCCGGAGGCGACCGAAGGTAGCCGAACGTACAGAAAACTACAATTGGACCGCACAGCAGAGATGTGCGAGCCTACAAAGGAGGCGCGTCAGCGAGCGACGGCACCTCTTTGCTTTTGCCGGAGCTGAAGCGGCGCGCGGACAGAGAAACGCCACCGATTTCAAACTAGGAAGAGCCAAAGCGGCGGCGTTACCTCAGTTCATCTCAATATCAAAAATCAGAGCCAGCTTCGCGGAGAGCATTTCTGTTAGGTATGGCCTCGGATTCGCGATATTGTGCAAAAATTAGCTTCACTATTGTTAAATGACGTTCCATTTGAAGTATTACTCGGTTAAATCGAACGCGAGATTTGAACTTGACCGGAAATATTGTCAGCTAAGCGGGTCAGCAATCTCAGTTTAACACTGAACACCGCCACCCGAGATTTGGACCTTCATTATCTCTTTCTGTTGTATGATTTTTGTATGCCAAAACTTGCGTGTTAAATACAGTCAGGAGATCGAACCGACCGCTTCTTCTCGCGCGCATAATATAACAAAACCCGGTATCTATCTTTGATAACACCATTTGGAGTAGATACAGCTCTGCGGACAAACCTTCAGTTTCTGTACGGTATACTCGTGCAACGGTGCGTATCCGACGACGAGAGGTTTAGCGCGAACCCGAGCCTGATACACAGCCACGGTGGTTGCTATCACCTTCGTCCGCAGCTAGGATACGGCTCCCGAGTCCGGCACGATTGATGCGAACCCTTTTCACCATCCTAACTCGAACAATGAAAATCAGAATCATCCAGAGAGGGAGGAACACAACGCTCCCCGACCGATCGGATTTTCACTAGACTGAGAGTCTACTAGTAAATCTAATAAGCTTCATTACCTTTACCCATACACTCTCGTACCTACGGTATACTTTACCTGAACCTACCTCTGTACGTGCATATTCGTTTTGAAGACACGGAATTGCCTATAATATAGGCACCGCCTCGCTTCATACAGGTATACAATCTAGGTATATACTCCGGATGCCCCGATACTTGATTAGTATAGCTGTAAGTTGTCACAGTCGCCGTAACTACGCAACACACCTGCGCACGTGCAGAGGGTCACCGAGTACTCTAATTCATTTATATTTTTTTCTTCAAAAAGTTGAAAAGTTACCTCACTTTCCATCATTCTCTCATCGATGTTTCTATATTTTTACTCATTTTTCTACTTTCCCCTTTCGTGCATCTGATATCCATGCTCAAGCGGATAAAGAGCTTACGCGATCGAGTATCAGGAATCAGGAATATTGTGAAGTTTGGTCGGGGGGGGGGGGGGGCTGCGTCAAGTTGATTTTGCCCAGAAATAGCAGCAGGCGGCAGCATCTTTGCTCTGCAGCTCCGTATACCTACCTACCTACCTGCCTGCTGCACTTACACATCGAGAATAGTCCTTTCGCTCCTTCGTCTCGCCACGTTGAATCTAATAATTGAATCGCGTCTGATATCGGAGATTGAATTTTGGAGCGGTGGAATTTTGTACCTGAAATTCCTTGCCCCCGGGGTTCACTCCCTTTAAGCCCCCCCCCCCCCCCCCCCCCGACTCTCCCTCTCTTCGCCCTGCGTTTCTCCTTCTTCTCCTGGAATTAACCAGATGCTCGGAATGCCTGTTCCCTGTACACTTATATATAGTGGGTATGTACCTATATGTGCCTGGTTATATACTATGAATATATTTATCCTCTATGTACCTTACTCTCCCTGTCTTTCTCTCTTTATTTTTGTTTTTCTCGCACACCGGGCGCGTGTGATATACGCGTGATTCTTCAACCCGTCTTCTTCCATGCATCATGCGGTTAATTGGTAGATTATATACCTATATTTCGATTCACCGTCTCATGCTGCTGCTGCTGTTGCTGCTGCTGCTGCTGCTGCTGCTCCTTCGGCCGCTGCAGGTGTATTTGATTGATAGCAGGATGAAGATTATATACGCGTTATATTGAGGAATTTATTTCCTCTTAGGTATATCCATTAGCCATGGCCATTAAGAATCGGTAGGCGATCGACGAATAAATCAATTGTGCAATTAGGCATGGAAAGATTTGAAAAACGGAAAGAAACGAGAAAAAAAAAAACAGCGACAAGCGACCACAAAAAATGAAGAAATAATTAATTAATGAATTTGAATTCGAAATTTTGAAATAAAAATGATCAATGGATGATTAAACGATGAAAATGGAATCGTACAGAACCAACCACCACTCCGCTTCGACCAGGACGAAGAGAAGCAGAAGAGAGCTAAGTGCCGCGGTGGTCCTGGTCGGATTCCAAGTCTAGGAACGCGCGGACCGGGGTACTGCGGTGTGCTCTCGTCGGTCGTACCTACAATAGCCACACACACACACACACACACGCAAACACCTGATTACAGGCGCGCGCGCGCGCGCTTACAGACGTGAGATGGGCGACGAGAGGAGACTGCGATGGAGATCGGTAAGAGAAGAGCAGAGGCGGGGTGCGAAGGGGAACGGAGGAACAGGGTCCGCACAAGGTGCTACGTTCACATCGTTCTCTTGCATACCCAATTATCATATTGGGTCTGTTGGCCCGAGTCTGAGTACCGCCGTCTCCGTCGCACCCGCGTTCCCGACCACCCGCCAGCATAATGCATCCTAAACGGCGGCGCCTCAAAGATCGACGCGCCTGCCTTGCGCGCGTTTTGCCCTTCTTGAAATTCTTCAAAATAAATTAGATTCCGAATGGGAACGGGGATGGAGACCAACCAGGACCCACTTCCCTCTCCCCTCCTCGCTAAGCTTCTCTTCGCTATCTCTCTCCTGCTCTCGTGCTCTCCTCGCCACTCGTATCTACATCCCTGTATACCCCTATGCCCACCCATCTATAACTACATTCACACATATAGGCATGAATGCAGCGGTGATCCGCGCGACTCCCCGACTGCAGTATGCACCTCATTTGTATCCATCTATATGTGACGTAAGTGTGAGGCGAGTAGACCGCGTGGATTCACGGTTATGACTATACCCAGGGAATATAAGAGATCACTTGCTCTTACGAGGAACAACGGCAACTATAAATGGTACTTGAAGTTTGTGTTGATATTTTCGAATACAAGACCAACAACGCATTCAACGTATCGATTCAACACAAAGTTCGTGACATCGAAGCATTATTTTTCAGATCAATTTGTTCTTAATATTAATACCAGCCCATTGAAACGGTGTAACGGAAATTTTCTATCGACTAACGTGGTATCATTTTCTCCAATGAAATCGGTAGTGGAATGGTACGACGTCAAAGTTTGCGTTGATGTGTTGCATTTGCAGTTTGGAGTGAAAAAATTCGTTCAACATACTCTTAGTCCAACTGACTATCGCATTTGCATTGCGAATGAGAGACTATACAAATTTCGACCAACAATTTGCTCCCCTCGCGCAGAAATACAAGATTTCCATCGGTGTATGTATGCATGCGTTATAACACCGTCACCTGGGGTGGCGGCACGTGATCATGCGAGAATTGATTAATCGCTTCTATTCCTCCTTCGCCTTTGACCTGCAAGTTACGCCCCAGCTTGCCCCCGGATAAACCTGCTCTCCATAGTCGATAACTAGAAGGTGTAGAACCGCAGCCTTGCACTCGCCTAATCTTGAAACCCTAACGAGGAACTTACAATATTCCCGTTCCCGTTGCTCATCGCGCGTCGGTAATGTAGGTACACAAGGTACACAAAAATTCCAAAAATAAAAGCCAAATTTGCAGATGCGCCTGATGAAACCGCGTGGCAGCGGTGTGTCCCGCATAGTCACCCGACCCCGAAGAAGAAAGCAGAGCGACGAGGGCAACGTGCGCCCCGTCACGTTCACGTCCAAACGGCGGAGCCACGCCGCGCGGCCTCGGGGTGGCCAACCTTGAAATGGTCGCTCGGCATTTCCTAGAAAAGCCAGACTCGTTTGGGGTGGCATTGATCGGCTATATCTACACGATCCCACACACCCGCGCACACAAACAGCATGCGTGAGACTACACGTATATCTACTCTTAAACGACCCCGGCGCTAGGTCTGACGCCATATAACGCGGCTTTGGCTGTTGGCTCATGGGCCGCAGCGCGCTAACCGCCCCTCCGATCCTATCTCCTTCCCCCCCTTCGCGTACCCTGACTGAGTTAGACCTTAGGCCGCTTCTCGACCTCTGGAGGCGCTCTCACTCTCAAGTCTCACAATCAAAACTACAACGCCATTGACGACTAGTCGGGACCGAGAGCCTGGAGTGAAGCTTTGCTACAAACAATGGAAATTAATTTGAGTCCGATAACGTTGCAGCGTTGCGTACATCACGACTGTACAATACGTTCCGTCTGGATTCTTCATTTCCTCGTTTCTGATTATCGAGTCAAGCTTTCGCTTCTAGCTTTTTGTCCTTTCTCTTTTTTCTTCGGTTATTCATTCTACGTTGGTATTTATTTACTATGCATGATTATATGACGGAAGAAAAACACACAAGTAAGAAATTTGTGAATGAACGAATATAGTTTGCGTATGCGTGAGGGGAAATACCGCTGCAATCTGGCGTCTCGTTTGGCGTATAGACGCGTGGCAATACTTCGTGCATCTGTGCGAGTGAGTAAACACGGAGGGCGCGAGTGAGGGCGAAAGATAGGAGCAGAAGTTTAGCTGGCGGGAGAGGGAGAGGGTAAAGCCCACACAAGCCACCACGCCGGATACTCCCCGCTTCCGGTCGCACACATGCACTCACGGTGTGACATTTTGAAACCCGCAGCAGTGCGCGTACGTGATAGGAGCGTGACGTCATTACGGCCTGCTCGTCCCATGAAGAGAGAAAGAGAGAGAAAGAGAGAGAAAGAGAGAGAAAGAGAGAGAAAGAGAGAGAAAGAGAGCGAAGCAGACTAGCCTGGCTAAGTCGATCGAGTCATTCACTCTTGCGGTGCTGCGCCCATTCGTAGTTCTCTATGTACAGCTCGGCGCCCCATCGTCGTCTTCGTCGGTTTACGCCGTTGTTTCTCCATCTTTATATTCCCTGGTCCCTCTCCTATATTATACATACACCAATATCTGCTGGCTCACCTAATATGAGGAATAACTAGAACAAACTTTTTCCTCTCTTTCTCTATCATATGATTTCCATGTTTGTATATTTTACTATTCCATTCAGGTGGTGGAAAACCAATCGTTGCGATGACGATAACGCCGATCATAATGATAACAATGGCAATAATAATAGTAATCATCAGTTACGAAATCGTTCACCTCCTCCGCCCTCTCTCTCTTTTTCTCTGTTGCATGCGTGCAAGCAATGACACGGCGGGGACATAGATGCGGCGCGGTGTATATTAGATGTAGCTGTAAGAATATAACGTAGGCTTACGTTTATAGTAAACGCTTCATTAATGTCCTCTAGTGGTGTGGGAGACACACACACACGCACACGCGCGCACGACCGGTATACGTGTCATATGCACTAGTGTGAACATCACCTGCGTGTACTCATACTGTAAACTAGAGACTCACGCAATGCGTAGTAGGTACGTGTATACCTATCTATACGCGCGTGCACATGCGGTCGGGATACCCACCAGGATTGTAGAATGCATGCGGTATACGCACTGCGTATACTTACGGTGCAGGCTGCACCAACGCATTCAAGAGCCATGTATATCTCGTGGGTAGTAGTACCTACGTCTCACGGTAGGATACGGGTGGCGTCAGTTCGCGGCAAAGCAACGGCGTCGAGGGGCGACGGAGGTCGAGATGGTGGGGGGTGCGAGTCTCTTCCTCTCTATGCTACATGCCTCTCTGTTTTTCACCCCCTAACCCCCACCCCGGCGGTATTTCACTCTGATAATTATTACGCTTACGCTAGGGCAATGACTATACAACCACGACGAGGACATTCACTCATATATCCTACCGGGCGTCAGCATTGCATTCTGTGAATTCGTCGTGAAGCCTTCCTCGCGCCGGATCGCTTTCGCTTCTGTTTCCGGTTCCGCTTTCTTTCTTTTCCTCCTTCTTTCTCTTTTCAGTTCGTTTTACTTCATCATCATAAAAGCATGCTTCCTTGTATTATTCGTGTATATTCGCGTTCATTTGTAGGTATGTATGTATGCGTCGTCAAATTGCCGTTTTCCTTGTATCTACGGCCGAATTTCGTCTGACGAGTATTTGCACGCCCTTGAAAAGTTCTATCCTCATTATCGCTGAGATTCCGTAACTCTGCCGCGGATTCAAACGAACAATGAAAGGAAAAAAACGAAGAATGTGACACATTTTATAGGACGCGTCAATTTCACCTTGTGACCACCCTCCGGGCGGGACCCCTGCAGATTCTGGCGATTCGGACCGGAAGTAAAACGGGAAGACAAGTTCTCATCGAATCCGGAGGGTGGTAGAATTGAGGTGGACACCCCCTTATAGATTTTGGGATTCCGCTATACGTACGATAGAGAAAGATAAATAATCAGATAAACTCAAGACCCGAGATCTTGGACCCGCGCGCAGTCTCGGAGCCCCGGCCCTGAACCTCATATACACGCCATCGTTGGAATGCACGCGAGCAAGGAGGTCTCGTCTTCTTCTGTGCGGCCCTTCCTGTGTGTGAGCGCACACGTGGGGGTACGCATGTATGATGCCCTATACGTGTAACCATCGGACGTGCGCGCGAGTGAGGGAACCGTTAATGAAACTTGCAGTTCTACAGAAACCCGCTGCAATAGTATCAGTGACGGAGGACGGATACATGTCGAGTTTTCCACAAGGGGGGCGGAGGGGGCCGGCAATCATGAGAAACGGAGAGAAAAAATTGCCAGAAGTCAATTGCATGATTCCGCGACACGATGCATTTTCAATTTTCATCGGTTTTGGACAATTTGCTCTCTCCACGTGTATCTATATGCTCGTGAAAAAATTGTCCTCTTGAATTACCGCGGGAACTTCTTAGTAAGCAAAATCAAAGATAATAGTTAGATATGCAAGTCAAATTTGTGATTCGCCGGTGATCATTCGATCGCGAGTCGATGCTCTCTTCGTTATGTCTCGGTGTCGTTGAACGATGAAAAATTCCGGTGCGTCTGAGATGCGTTAGCGCGAATCGCTTAATTTCGCCTCGCCGGACGCGGTCTTCTTCTCTCTATGACCAAAGAGGGGTTGGCCCGTCCGTCCGTCCGTCCGTCCGTCAGACCGGCGCTCGGCTAGCCTATGCACGCAGGTCTGCCGTTGGCGGCGGCTGGTTCTGAGAAATAACGGGTCTGTTTTATCCCCTTCCCTCCTCTCGCTCCTGCGGTGCGCGCACACGTCTGTTGTGCTGCCTTACTACGCGTCTCTTTCCTTCTTTCTTCCTTCGTGTGAGCTTCTCGAGGTATATAGTCTTCGTCGTAGCGTCGTCGTCGTCGTCGTCTCGTCGCAGTAGTGTATTCCACTCGCTCGCTTACGTGCGTCAAGCCGGTGAACGAGCAAAAGAGACGGCGAGCGCTAAGGCCGAGAGAAAAATAGTGTTCGAAACTCTCGCCAGAGTGTGTTGGTGTTGAGAGTTGCCCGCCACCGATCTTTCTCAGTGTTGGACGGGCCGCGTCGCTGCTCAGTTCTACCTCTTGAAAAATTCCGGCCGTACCTAATCCACGATCGATCGATCTTTTATGTTGGTGTTTGCACGCGTGGTAGATCAATCGAGGATGTAGTTCAGTTCGGCTCATATCTACTTACTCGGTTATCTTTGTGTTTCGTTTTTCTCCGACAGTTTGTTCATCACTGACGGTCAATGACCAAAAAGTGGCGTATGAAAAGCATTCTCTATTTTCTCCTTTTATTCTACATTCTCACAGTGTGCTCGATTAGCTCCCTGTTTGCGATCCGAGTTCTACTGAGTTCATATTGAACAAGAAAGCAATATATTATATGAGCGAAGAAAGAGTAATACTTTCTTGCAGATTTCATTCGAAAAGCATTTACATAATCGTGAAAAGAGCTGATGTCGCGGGAATCCGGCGTGCTATTCACGGGTACCTACTTATATAAAGATCATTGTCGTACGCAGGTCGAAGGAGGACGACATTTTGTTGCGAATGAAAACACGTGGGACGATTACATACCGAACACACCGCCGTGCACTGAGCGCGGTCACCGACGTCGCCGGAAAGGAGAGCCGGAAGTTTAACCGTTCATACATTTCATTTCGTTCTAACGCCTGAAGTTATTTTTGTTTCTGTTTCTGTTGCTCTACGAATCAAGTGGCCTTAGTCGTTCACGAATTCAATCATGTTCGCGGAAGGTGGATAGATATATTAAATATATAATTCTCACGCCGAATCAAAACTAACGGTTGAAAATGATCACCGAATGTATCCGTATGTACAGAATCATTCGATTCCGACCCAGTTTCGTTCTGACGGTTTGATAGCAGTGTATACCGATCGACTTACCTACCCACCTCATTTGGCGAAAAGGAAAAACAAAAGAGAGATGAGAAGAGAAGAGAAGAGAGAAGCAACTACGACTCTGCCTCTGTGTTTATTACCGTGCGAGATGCCATAGCAGTGACAAAAGTGTTTACGGTGTGAGAACCGACTGTGCAACAGCAACAGCGGCAGCAGGAAAGGCGACCGTTAATAATACCGGATTATCATTTGTGAATATGTACCTACAATAAAATCGTTGGAATTGAAAAGTATAATATCTGCAAGCTGCGTACGTCACCAGACTGGTAATCGTCGCTGTTTCTGAGACAGGATAGTCGAAGAGGTAGAGAAGAAGAGGATGAAGATAAAGATAAACATACAGCAAAGAAAAAAGACAATCGAACAGTTGCTCCGTTTATCCACAGAAAAAGAGAAAGACGGAGAAAGAACGAACTAGCGAGCGCGTTAACCCTCCCAGCCTGGTGGACGTATAGCACTTCCGGTCCAAGGCAGGAAGCGTGAGCGCACACGTGTCCTGGTTTGTGTTGTTCTCTTCTCCTCCTCCACCTACTACCACACTACTACTACTCCACCACGCTACACCACCACCACCACTACTCTCACTTCTCCTACTCCTCCTACTCCTCGCTGCTCCCCAACCCACCTACTTTTTCTCATCCCCACTTCTACTCGCCGACTTAACAAGCTGCTGCTGCTTCTCCTCTTCTCTCCTCTCCTCTCCTCCCTTCTCCTCCGCTCCCCTCCTCCCTCCCCTGCATCCTCCACCGCTGGCCCAAAGTCCCGTCCACTACAAAACTACCTACGTCAGCCACCGTCAGCGTTAAAGAACTGCTGCTACTACTACACTACCATTGCTACTACTACTACTACACTACTACGAGTACTACACCGCTGGTAGCAATCTGTGAACGAGCAACGCCAACCAGCGCCAGCACGCACTACTACGCAGTGCTCTAATTTTTTTTTCGTGCGTGGAAAACAGACGAACTCTGTAACTCTGTGGGTACTAAAAGAGAGCGTGCGTGTTATCCTGTGTTTGCAGACACGCGGGATTACTTAGAATTACATACATGGATCCGTGGTTGGACGGGCTCTAGAGCCATGCATGTATCGTGATGCTCGAGAGATGTAATTTCGCATAGGAAACAAATAAATTAACTGGGTGAATATGTGATATTAAAAGTAAAATATATCCCATACAGGGAATGATTGACCAATTATTAAATAATTGTTCGAAGTGATTATTAACTTTTGCCGGATCTCCGATTGAACATTACAGTATTATTATTTCTAACATCTGTGTACTATTGGACGCTGAAATATGCATCGATTGTGCAACAATTCTGATACCTATATATAACAGTGATGATGGAGAACGATTCGGAAATCTTCGTTATTTGTTTGCCCGATTTAATCGGGGCTAACGTCATCGCCGGGAAATACAGCCCATCGTCAATTCAGATGACCAGCCACGTGGTACGTACATGTTACGATCGGATACTGGTATCCACTTATATACACTGTCCACGCGCGCGCGCGTGTGCGTGCGTACATACGTACACGCGTATGTGTAATAGAACTATTCTTATTTTTGTTTTCTTCTTTCCTTTCTACTTTTTCCTTTTGTACTTCCACAGTCGCTGTTAATTGTTTTTCATTCGGCATTTATTAACATTCGTCTGTTGTAACATCAACATAGCCACATACCTGCGCATTCCTCTGTACATCCATGGTACATCCATGTGAAACACATACCCGAATCCTGTTACACAGCACAGGGATTTTGAACCGTAAAATACACAACTTGGCATGCTCAACTAGTTTTACTCAATGCTTGAAAAATCTCTGTGGCGCTAGTAGATTTTTCAACCGCTATTATGAATGGAATTTCGTCGTTGCATTCATATTCTTTTTAGAGTGAGTCTCGTGACGCGTCTCACATAGTAGGTACGCTGTTCCACCGGGTCTCCAGAGCTCTCAGGGTTCTTCAACCTTTCTACATTCATTAATTTTAAACGAACGCCTTTTTATTCATTCACTCAATTCCTATTGCTTTTTCTCTCTATTATTATTATTTTTAGCATCACCGATGTCATAACTGCTATTATTACCATTCTTTTAATTGGAGAAAAAAAGTTGACAATTTTTTTTCTCCTGTGTTTTTATGCACGAAATATTTCCGACACTAATCTCGGGACTCTTGATACTTTGAATTTGCGGCGCTCGCACATGTCGCGTAACGGTATATTCGAACGATACGATTTTCTTTCTCATCTTTACAAACGGGACTCGGGTTTTCAGGAATTTGAAAGCGGCAGACAAGATGTGACGATACGCGCGGATATGTTGTGTGTACATACGCGATATAATGTGTTATGATGTCGGCCTGACAGAGAGTTGACAAGAAACTTGAATTATGTACCTATTTACCATCAACTATTCCATAATATTCCAATTTTGTAGGTACTCAATATTTCATTTCATTTCCCTCCCTTACCTTCCTTTAATTTATGTGAAATATATTGCCGTCGTTGATACAGATGACCTTGATATGACATGTGTATGCATGTATGATATGTTCGTATGGAACCAAATCGTGGGGGACAATTGGTATCGAAGAGAGAAATTCCGCTCATTCCTATCATCCTTCGCCCCGTTCGGCCGCAACTTTTCTTATTGTTGCATTTAGAGGTGTTTCTTTTTTTAATTGAGGGTCGTAAAGTTTAAGGAACGTCGCGAACAGCGCCGCGCCGCAGTCTCGGTCCCAGTCCCAGTCCCAGTCCCAGTCCCAGTCCCAGTCCCAGTCCCTCATCCAATACGGAGAACGCGCCAGGAGGAGTACGCCGAGACTTTTAAGTTCATCGCTCCCGTCGATGTGCAAACATAGCGCGCGCGCACGCGAGAGATCTTCTTCCCATGCACGGGGGGACCACGGAGATCACGGGACACGCGGACACGGGCAACTATTTACTTATACGCGTCGTTCGTCCTCGATAAGTCGCTGTACTCCTCTATAGCTTCTTTTCTTTCTCCGTGTTCCCGCTGCAAGCGGCGATCATGCTGCGGCTGCTGCTGCTGGATCATAATATCTGTAGGAAATACTTGTAACCATTATTATACAATCTACATCTGTATCTATACACACAGGCACGCATAGGTATTAACCCACCTACTAGGTATACATCCATATAACATATATACGTGGTGTATTGGCTGCTCGCTTGCGTGTGACGCCTCTTCCACGTCACACACAGCCTTTTACGACTTCCTTCTACACGCGCGTCACTCGAGGTTACTGATATTGTGTCGAGAGGGAGGAATAACCGTATGTTATATAGGTATTATAGGAACGAGGAAAGAATCGGCCAGGTAGGCTTACGACTTCGTATCGAGCGAATGATCACTATTTTATTGCGCCGTTTTTCATAGGCGCGTTGCCTGAATGCGACGATGCTTTTGCTGTGATGCGATGCGATGCGATGTGATTCGCATGCATCTTTCCGCGTTATTTTTCTCGGTTTTCGCCTTCATTTTTTGTATTCTGTTTATTTTCGGAGAGGGTCGATCGTGCCCGCTACTGCCGCTGCTGATGCTGCTGCTCGGTACAGTGCAGGGTATATTATGTATCTACACACAGGTATAATTAATTCAAGAGAGATACACGCGTATGATGCATGCTCGTGTATATGCCTCTGCCTCTGCCTCTGCCTCTGCCGGCGTCACGTGCGTCGAGTCGAGTCTGCCCTGCTGGCGGACGGCGGGGCTGTGTTTACGCCCGGTACAGCGCAGCGGGGCTTTTCACTCTGCAGCAGCGTGAGAGCCGGGCGCCTATACTCCGCGACGAGGAGGAGAACACCATTTAGTGCAGTGGGCGGCGGTGGCGGAGGCGAAGGTGGAGGCGGATTCCCCGCGCGTCCGCGTCGCATCTACCATATATCTCCACTGGGTGTCTCTTTCTCGCAAGTATAGCTCGCGTCGAGATCATACCCAACTTTTGAGCCTCTCTTCTTCGCATGAGATGCACCAGACTGCGCGAGGATAAGAGAAAAGGGACGGAGAAGCGGAAAGAGAAAGAGCATCGAGAGCCGGTCCGCCGCCGTCGTCGTGACAGTGCGGAATGCATGGGAACCGCTCGTCCTCTCTCCTTTTTCTCCTTCTCCTTTCCCGAGCCTTAATCTCCTTCTCCTTCTCCGTCTCCGTCTTCTTCTCCTCTTATTATTATTGATCTATTATCTTGACCATTCTGATCACTGAACTATATATTACACGGGAACGCATATTCCCGTACCTAAACCATCGTCTGCTATGGGACAGTCGAAAGGAGGACAATCAAAAGAGCACACTTTCCCGCAATAATTCAAACGTGAAGGTGCAAATACACGTCTGTGATGCAAATCGGTATAAACAACTATGAACTGACCAACCGATTGCCATGCAACAGATGGGCCAACGAGACCGACTGTGTTCTGTCATTGGACGTATTTGAAGTCCAAGTTAGAATGGCAGCCGCCAATTTGTCCCATGAAATCGCACTGTTGTATGCCTGCCGGTGCATTGTATAGTTCAGTCCTCCTGCAGATCGAATCTTCTCTGTTACCGAAATATAAATGCGTACAGTACACGGGATATAAATGGTACGTAGCGTTTCACGCACGTGCGTAATCTCGCGTCACCCGTAGTACTCGTGTATCCAGATTCATCCCATGTTATAGGGTGGGTCTCCTAAATCGGATAATTTCATTAATTTACTTCTATTGACTGTACCGAGTGTATCGGACATTATGACCTACACCTTCCATAGACTGTTATCGGCAAATTCATCATTCGACACCTCATTTTCGTATAATAATTGTACTCCCTAAAGATGAATCGGCGAACAGTTACTGACGGTTGCACTCATAACTAACCGTACCATTGGAAATTAGCGAGATTTCACCGATTCATATTTAGAGAGTGAATATACCTGGAACTGTTTAATCAGCGGTTGAATCATTGGCCATGCATACACCGAGCTGATTCGATGCTAACCAAGTGCCGAAACAACCAGTCCACGGAAATGATCTGGGAAATTTCCTTCGGAGCCCTGCACGTGATTGGTCGTTTCGGTACTCGGTTCGCATCAAATCGGCACGGTGTATACATGGCCATTGTGCATACGATCGATCGAGTCATCGGTGTCGTTATTGCTCATCTCCATCGCAGTGTTAATTGAGGTGAAATCTTCCTTCGCAGAACCTGAATCATGATCCTTTTCTGCAATCATTAACGTCATTGAATAGTTTCTTTCGCCTTTTACTTTGCTTGTTTTGTTCTTTCACTTGATAAAATTTCCGAATTCCGCTCAGATTCCAATAAATGGAAGTGGATGAAAAAGAAACGGTAAGAAAAGGGAGAAGAAGCATACAGAAGGACTCTTCGCGAGACGCGCATTAATAAGAGTGCAGGAGAAACGATTCCTGGCGGCTAGCGGCTGGGTCGTTGGCACTGGGTCGTTTTTTCTTCATTCTTCGAATCCTGCAGCCAGTGCCGCCTGCATCCTTTATCCCCACCAGAAAACGGCGTTTTATGTATCCTTCCTTCTCCTCGCTCGTCTTCCTTTCTCTTCAGCCGCGGCCCTACCTCCCACCTGTCTCTCTCACTCTCTCTCTATCTCTCGCATGCCGAGACGAAGAGCGTATGTAACTACTCGCGTCTGCAGCAGACCGCGTATAGAAATTCCTCGTTTCCCCAGACAGTAAACAACACCGTGCGGTGTAGTAACCACTGGCGCGTTCTTCAAGTCCCGCAACCGTTCGTTTCTGCTGCAGCTAATGCGCAGCTCTTGAGAGATCGCCTTTCGAAACAGCGATTTTATATTGAAATATTTTTTTCACACTGTAGTATTGTTTTTGCACTTTCTTTTATAACACATTTTTCACGGAGTAGCGCAGGCGTACGCGTGCTTATGTAGAGCACCGTGTCGTACACCTTTACTTGGAGGAGATATTCAACTTACGATTAGTACGGTAGAACGCGCGGTTGTCCATATAATTTGTGTAAATATTCTGAAACAGACTATACATACGTATATCTATGTACACGCAGAGGCGAACCTGAAGAGCGTACAAAGAGCCTCCGAGGGTAGAGAGAGCAAAACAGAACGAACGAATGAATGAATGAATGTATGCGTGCGTACGTATGTGTGGATATATATATATATATGTATAATCCATGAGGTTTATTTATTTAGCTTATTATAGCTACTGTTCCAAAGCACTCGCATCGCTAATGGTGCTCCGCCGTTGCATAATATAATATAATAGAATATATGCTCTTGTGTCTTGTAATTAATTCGACTTGTAATTTACTCAGCACCTCTTGCTCCCTCTGATTACGTGCCGCGTTTTCTCAAACTTTGCTATCCTAACCTCGTGTTCAACTTCAGTTGAAAACTTGTTGTACATTCTCAGCCCATCGTATAACAGCATTGTTTTGTTCTTCGCTCGCGGTACAGTCTTCTGCCGTGATACTGTTTCCTTGTCTTGTATCGTATCGATTTCGTAATGATCCGACATGTTTCCCCACATATTCTGGCCGTAAACCATTCTCCGTTTTACAGTGTACTAACAAGAGAGAGTGAGAGAGAGAGAAAGAGTCATTCATAATTCCTCGTTGTTTCATCTCATGTCTTTCTCCACGCTCAGGGGTTACGCGAGGTTGAAGAAGAAAGACAGCAATATGGGGTCGGCGGCCCTCTATAGTATGCTGTCTTATATATTATACTCTCGACGCGCATGTATTTATGCGTGGCTATAGGTATTAGCGTATTATAGGTACGTCTCTCACGCAGGGCATGATGTTTATCCTTGCTTTCAGGAATCTTACCTACAAGCATCGTATTTCTGTGTTATATTCTTTCTCCGTTTGCTTTTTTGTCCCCACCTACCTCTATAATATCCGATTATTCTGTGTTTCGATGGGGAAATTCGTAATATTGAAGGATTTGCCAGACTTACGATCTCATGTCTCATGCGAATAGTCTCAGTACCCATAATGCTCCTCGATGGAATCTGTTTCTCTTTTTCCATGGTCATAAATTACTTGTATGTATAGTACATACCTGAGAAACCTGTATTAGCACGTCAGATATGACTTCAAGGGCCGATAGCCAACGGTTTTGCGTTCTGAAACGTGAACGCGCTTAATATTTATGATCCCTAAGTTAACGTTCAGACTTCAGCTTCATTGATAATCTCCACATCTGACATCAAGGGAATAAGAAAATCCGCGCGGTAAAGAGTACAGAGATCTAAATGTTCCCCGTCGTCATCGTCGTCATCATAGCGTGCGCGAGATGACGCTCGCGATGTATAAGCGCCGACGGGGGTATGAAGGGAGAAAGAGAGAGGTGCACGACAGACTGAGAAAGATTCCACGATGATGCACGCAGAGAGTCACGTGGTACTGCGAAACCTACGACGACGCGCGGTCCGGTTCGTTGTGTTACGGTTGGCATCGGGGATGTGGGATGGGGAACTATTCTCCCGGCCCTGCCCCTCGGGGCAGTGGCGATGTCCTCGCGAAGGTCACGGTCGGGAATGCGGTTCCTGGTGGTCGCACCAAACTCGCGTAGGTACTACATAGCCTTATACCAGACGAGAGCCGCAACCGCGCGCGGGATTCGACGGACTACCTATAGCAGACTATAGTGCTGCCGATGCTGCATTCCTTCACCGGCATCAACAACAACGTCCGCGTCTTTACCCCGAACAGATTTTACACACTCACTTCTCACGAGAAGTGGAAAAGGGAATAAATGCATCGTTTTCCAGAGCAAAGAAAATTATTTTCTCTCGAGTCTCCTGCGCGCGACCGCATGAACAAAACGTAAATTCTGTGTGGATTTCGACTAGGCATGTTGGTACAGCAGTACAGACCTGTAATAGTATCGCACCTCAAAATTTACGGTCGGCGTTCAGGCAGCGGAGGGGAATAATCGAGGAGAGGCACTGCGAGCGGTTCGGCGAACTTTTGGTGTCCCTGACCCACCCCAAGGGCTGGATGCACCGGGGTGCAATGCCTCGGTCGTGGGGCGCCGACGCCCTCCCTCTCTCCCGTCCCTCTCCTCGCCCCCGGTGTCGTATATAGCTTCGGCGTTAGAATCAATACCGCATTGCCTTGGACTGGGGTCGGGGTGACGCTCGCCCCGTTGCTATTCCTTTCTACCGTGTCTAGATACGCAGAGAGTTATAGAGTGGCATCGGAAGCAGCTGCCGCAGCATCCATGTTACTTCATCATACGATCCGGATGGGAAACAATCGGCTGTATCCGCGGCACAATTGACTCTGCAGTCTGCACCCGAATGTATGCTCACCGTTAGTATGCACGTGTGTATGTATCTCGGACCAAGTCAAGGAAGAAGCGAAAGAAAAAAAATCAATTCAAGCAAGAAGATGTAGGACTAGGTAAAAATACATACTTGAAATTAATTGTGTCCGTAGTAACCCTAAAAAACTACCAAAGACAGGGACCGAAAAATATGCGCGCGGGTCATGTTATTTCACGTTCGGGTCGGTTCGGTGCCCTTCGCGGCGCGGTGCCTCCCCTCCCTGCTGCTCCACTCTCCCTGTTCTTCTCTCTTCTCTTCTATTCACTCCTCTCTCCGTCTCTCTTTCCCTTCTACTAACGCGGCGAGCGACCCCGACGCACACACCCCGCCTCCGATCATCGAGTGCCTCCACGAGGGATAAGCGGGCTCGTAGTAGTGTACGTCAGACGTACGGTAGTAACTAGCGGAGTGAAAGAGAGAGAAATGATGCGACGCAAGGGGATCGCGTACTACCGTGGTGGGGGTCTTCATTCACCGCGGCATCCAGGCGACGCGCAACTTTCTATAGCGCATGCGCGCTGCACTGCCGACAGCCGACGACCGCCACCGCGGCTGTACTCACTCGCGTACACACGCCCGCCCGCCCTCCTCCTCATTCTCCCTCTCTGACCCCACTTTCCTTCCTTCTTTCTTCCCACCCCTCCGCTTCGTTTTACGCTGCATACACACAGATATGCGCGGTTGAAACGTAGTACATACTTTCCGATGCACGCCTATAGGTAACCCTTTTGAAGCGGGCGGCCGACACAGCAGAGCCAAGTTGAGAGCGAGTTTGCTTTCGAGACTGATGTTGGTGGTTGTGCTGGTGCTGGTGCCTCTACTATTTATTACGCGCTCTCTATATTTCTCCTCTCTTTTTATCTTGTATGACTTAAAACGTGAGCTAACTAACGTGCGAAGAGTGCGAGCGGATTTTTGGTCGTGCTTTGTATTTACCAGACGCCGTGTGCTCCAATTTATACGTACATAAATGCGTGGTACGTGTATACCTACGTGTATTCACGCGTACAGGATCCTATCACGCGTTTGCGAATGTCAGGGGAAATGCGCTCGACGAATTTAAACGCACCTGCCTGCCTGCCTGCCTGCCTGCCTGCGTTGCGTCTCCCCACTTTTATCTCCTTTCCAGTTTGAATATGTACGTACGTACGCATGTATGCATGCATGCGTATCCTATACGGTGCCTCGGTTTATTCACGGTGTCCGTAATCACCCGCTGAAGTTCTTGAGTTCCTCGTTATATCGATAACTAATTGATGTGGATTATGAAGAATTTACGTTTCACCTCGATACTTTTCAACTGCTGACTTTCGACGGTGAAACGACGTTGCTCTACTGAACATAAAACTGTCGGAATTGAAAAATTGTGGAAAACAAACCATAGGGAGGAAGAAGCGATGAGACAGTTTGGAAAATTTCTGGTGTAAAAAGTTGGGCCAGGTTATTAACCTGACCTAACGTAGTCTCTATCTACGACATTTACACAGTTCCCGCTACCCATGGAATAATGCAATGCCCACCTATGTCGGTTAATTCTGTTGCGTATCGAGTCCGGGGTGCGCCAGCCGTTCGCTTGGTCCGGTCGGTCCGTTGCCTGGCTGGCTGGCTGGCTGGCTGGCTCACAATTATTACATACCTGATAGCTTCTAAGAACTAATACTGTACCGGTGTATGTTAGATATATACTCTTGGATAGGTGTACCAATACTACTACCTACGCGACCGACGATTTCGTGAATACAGTACAGAGAGAATGCAGCACGTTGACGATGACGGCGTCGCATATAGTGTAGGACGTAGGTTATATGCTTTGGCGTGCAGTGCGGCGCGGCGCGGCGCAGTGTGGCGATGCAGCGGCGTTGCATTCCCCTGCGGTGCATTGACTTCAGAGTTCCCCTGCCCCCCTCTGCCATCCGGGACCTCGTCCCCGCCGTCGCCTCCTCCTCCTTCTGTCCCGCCACAACAACAACATTCCTTCTCCTCCCTAGAGTCCCTTGATGGTATAGAGACGTTACTTTTACACCGCCAAAGATCCCCGTGCTGCTGCCCATGAGCGGCCGGGCCTCAGACTGGGCCCTCGTCCAGGTTATAGTTATCTCTGCGCAGACCCCGAGCAGTCGACGTCTCAAGCATCTCCTCTCATTTTTATTGCCGCAAGAAAATTATCGTTCCCTTTTTCTTCTCTTCTTTTCTTTTACGACTTTTTCCCAAATTTATTTCCATATTTCTATATCTTACGACCAGCACGTAGCACCGTATACCAAATAGAATTTCACGATTATTATATCCAACTTGTCGGTATTGAGTGACGATAACGTGAAGACGAGATCGCCTGACTTTTAGGGCCGTTCGATGGATCGTAAATTTAAAAGAAAAATAAAGAAAAGTCAGAGGGAAATGAAGAAGTGGAACGATTATCACTTGGTTGAGATTATAATATCAGCTGCAGGATAATGACAGTTGACGTTCGCATTTTTATAAATTTGAATCCTACAAATAGCGATTGATTCATTTCCTCGGGAAACGCGGTTCTGCGGCGATCGAGGTAGCCGGTACCGTGTAGGTGAGGTATACATATCTCCAGTACTGAAGTTTCGAAAAACGAAATCGCGAACAAAACAATTGAATTTCAAACTGGCGCGTCGCGCGTCGGCCCCTCCGAAGCTTTTTGCTCAGTTAAATACGTTCGTACAAAGCCCTGCCTGCCCCCGAGCACCGCTCTGCGGCATATATAGCGCCAGGTGATGAAAGTTCCCGGACAGGGAAGCGGCGTAGGAAGTTAGAATGTTGTCGTGAACCGAGTTGGGGTCACGAACCGCCAACGAGCTCGGACGATCGAGAAACACAGCTATTTAGCAGGATTAAGATCAAGAACAATATCGCTCGGTCGTAACTCCGGAACGCTCATTGCTTGATCGTTATGAACGTTTGCAGGGATACAAATTAGCCAGGAATAGCGATTCGTCAGACACCACTCCACTGCGCGGTGTGTAGAACGAATCTTTCGAATATTCAGTCGTAGGTACACCTGACGACTTGGTGTCACATGGCCGATTCAAGATCGATCATTCCTTCGGCAGCGTGATTAAAAACACAGTTGGAACCGTTGAGGCTGCGCGGCCTTGCATCGGTCAGACATTAACAAGTCGGGGGGTACATCATACAACAAAAATCAACTTCAACCTACTGTAATTCTTTGTGCGTTATTCAATGTTTCGATTTTGTGAAGTGTTTCTGTCCGCATTGTATGCGCGGAAGCATGTATAGGTGTGCGCATACAGTCATCGTGGTCGTCGTCGTCGTCGTCGTACCTGCCGAGTTTCCTGTGAACGCCGCGGCTTATCCTTCCTACAGCAGAGTTCAAAAACCCTGAGCTAGTACACACATGCATAGGTATATATGTGTCCCGTGTATATATACGTATGTTTGCATATCACATATATATATATACATACATGTAGGTATATGCATACGTATGCGTACACATGTACATGCGCCTATTTACCTACCGCGTAGCACCTGGCCGATGGGCTTAAGGCACATACCTGTACCTCCTATACCCACCACACGCACGCAATATCCGTCATGAATACTTTATTCCTTCCTTCCTATAGAAGAGTACAGATAGGTTTTCTCATTCCCGGGGCAGGTCCTATCCCAAAGTCAAAGGTCCCGTTCGATCTGCCCCTCTAGCTGCCTTTACTTACATACCTAGCGTGCGTAATTTTGCATTCGCTTAATACCGTGTATGTCCGCCCAGGAAATAACCTGCTTACAAATGAAGGGGTCCCAAGAATCGTAGGAGCCCCTGGTCCTGGGTCACGGAGAGATCGAACTTTTGAGAAGGAGGGCTAGCCTTACTGTTCAACCAATTTTTCACCCATTCGCTTCGAACAATTGGATTTCTAGCGGTACTGGTATGAGTTCTTTTGAGACTCGATGTAGAATTACTTCCATTACCGGCCAAATATTGGGCGGAGGGAACAGTATATTGTGTGCATAGTGCGGACGGTAAACAATTTCGTACGGTACGGTACGGAGAGAAGTTGGCATGCGCCTGCAGTTTTTCCGTTCACGCACTGTTCAGAAATACAGTACTTCACGCACGCTAGGCAGGCATCGAGAATAGAACTTTCCGAGCAGGTATTAGACACGAACAATTATTCGTCGTATTATTAACGCGAAACGTGTATGCTTGATTTTATAGGTAAATATCTATGCTAATAGGTATGACAAAAATGTATCCTTCGACTATAATGCATGTCGATTCCCGTTCATCTTGACGTCGAACCGTGTCACCGTTGTTACGGGAGGGCGAGGATCGTCGAGTTGAAAGTCGTAAGGTTTCCCGCGGCGGACTTCCCGTAATTTGCGCATGTGCGAGGAAAAACGAAGAGAGGAGTTGACGGCAAACGCCGATTACCATCCCGGCATAAGGTAAAGGGAGGAGATTTGAGTAACTACTTGCAGTAGCTCTTTCCTTAACTCTGTCGGACATTTCTATCGGGTCGGAAACGCGATGAACGGAATCCAAGAGACCCGGGAACGTTGCTTAGGTGGTATACCTATAGTACGACTTGTGTCAAGTCTCGTTGCAGTTTTTCCCGCCCCGTTATATAGTTAGTTAGTTACGCTCAGGTATGCATATCTCTCCTATAAGTTGCCGCAAGCGCCCGGGTGTGTGTATAACCAGCGACAATCTCGGGATTGCGTATTATTCGAAGTATTATTTGAAATTTGAAACATATATACCTAACGTTCTGGTAGCCTCTATGACCTAACTTGACCTAGCTAACTACTTGCCTTACTACCTACGTATAGTATGCCTACTTCCACCCTTCGTATTCTCTCACCGCGGCGGTCGGGGAACCCCGGTTAACTAATACCTTGAGAATTTTCAAATCATCTTATTATCCCCGCGGCTTAAGCTTAACCCTCGTAAATATTATACTTCGGAGACTAAAGACCGAAGACTATACTCACTATGCAGGTATTGTATTGTATGGCTTTTTATTATCGCTGCAGCAGATACCTAGGTGCGGTATGCGCTACCTATGCCTACACACGGTTTTCGCGCGTACTGTTACAGCATATAGGTACGCGCCTCGAGGCCCCCCCCCCCCCCCCCCGTAATTTCTTTTTTGGAAAATGGTATCATTGCGAACAGGGATTGTAAGCCTATTCGTATACGGACGACGTTCGTATAGTTATCCCTCCGTAAATTTTTCACTGCACTCTCTCGCAGTCTCTACGTACTATGATATACGTGTGCCTACACCAATATTCTCAATTTTGCTTTCCTCCCGCCGAGCGTGAGTAGACGTACGTACAATATATTTAAATATCTAGATATACTCCCGCGAACGTGACAGTATACCTGTATCACCGTTGTTCAATAAGTTCAAGGGATTACCGATCGCCTGCATCTATCTACAGGCCGTTTATATCGTCAGCCCGGTAGACTCTACCTATAGTTGGAGCGAACACGCACGTTCTACCCTTAGATTACCTGCCATGCGATTCTGTTGCAGAACATGAAGAGATCTGTGCGAAAAGTGAGCGGTAGATTTATCTTTCTTGTCTGCACTTTGACAAACGATGATTGTTTTTTCTTTGTTTTGTCACAATTACCGATCGAGCGAACAGACGAAACCGGATTCATTCGTTCGTACGAAAGAGGAAACGGTCTATTATCTCTCGCGAGTATCCAATTTTTGATCGGCCTGATCAGCAGCAATCATCCGTTGAGGAGGCATAGTCAAATCACGATACGTTCGACAACGTAACGTTTACAAAGCGGACTCGGTTGCCGGTTTTCCTATTTTTAGTTTTATCCGATTCTTTCGGGAATCGTCGCGCACGCGTTTTCCACACAACGTCTGCGACTGTGTGCCCGCGCACACCCGTTCCATTTCTTGATTTTTCATTTCGATTTTTCTTCATTCCTCATGCCTCGCGTCGATGGGCTTTCCCCCGCGACCGTTACAAGGCACTTCGATCTCTCATTTTCCCCACGAACGCGCTTCCCATCGGTGGAAAATCCCAGGATCTTCTCATATGCCTTCTGCGTGGAAGGCGGTGGAATGCGCGAGGAAATCACCGGTCCCCCGGGTATAGATTTCGAATCAGACTAAAGTTCAAATCAATCGACACCTTCATAACGCTTTCAGCCGCGGCTATATCACCGTACACGTTGGTTCCTCCATTTCCGAATTTAATCTTCCGTTTCCGAGTTTTGTGTAACGTTGTTTCCAAATTGTTTGTTCAATAGGCAACATGGGCGGTAAAACCTTGGGTATGTTATACCCGCCAGCTTATTATACCCGTTTATAACCCGCCGACATCTTACGTTATCCTCCCATCCTTTAGTCTATTCCTTTTTCATTCGTAGGGCGCCTGCAACACGACGATGTGATTTTCCCTGAATTTCGACTCCGCGGTCGGGGACGCTTTCTGCTTCCCGGTTTGGCAGGTGGGGTTTTCCGCGGTTCCCCCCTCCCATGAACATGAACATGCGCATCACAATGCATCGTGCCCCAAAATGTCAGGCATAAGTTCACCTACTTACCTTATAGTCGCGGCCGGGTTCGAGAAATCAGGGGAGAGAAGGTCCTCGACCCTGCGAGTCAGTGAGCATAAGGGACCGTGGGCCACCGGCCACAGGCCGCAAACGGTTGAGCATGAACGCTGTTCGACTAGAACCATGTATACTTGTACTACCTTCCTACGTTCCCATGATCCCATCATGCCGATCGCACAACCACCTCGGGGGGAGTCGGGACTATCTGAGGTGCACACTGCAGCGGTCGCGCGGGATTCTTGTCCAAGTTGTCTTCGCACGGATACTTGCGGGTACCTACAGGTATACGTACGATTATTCTTCCGGGGTGGGGTTTCGCCTTCTGGCTTCCTCGTACAGGTAAACATCTTCCCAACGCACCTTTCAATCTCCGCCAGGATGATCCAGGTGTACAAACTACCTGTACCTATTATTATATTATTGGCAATGTACGATTTGGCGAGAATGAGAATGAGAATGAGAATTAGAAATTTCCTGTCCCTATCAATATTTGACTTTTATTCTCGAGCCATTCGGAATCCGTGTACCTATCTAATTATGCAGGTACGTATCTATGACTAAATATGTCTGCATGCTTTGAGACTGCAATCAAACGCAACGCGTGAACTGCGTTCGCGCAGTGTTTGACGGACGACGAATTAGGTATACAGCTGTCGTTTCACAATGGCATTAATTTTTTCATTGAAAGCTACAGTTCAGCTGAATTTTATGGTTTTCGAAAATATATTTGAACTACTTCTTTTCGATTTAACCCTTGGGTAATAACGTTGATCACAACGCGATTTGCTACGATTTGTTATTATAGTAGGGTAGGCTGGTCTAGGAGTACGCACTTAAGGTTCAAGCTGTTCTAAAATAAAATTAAATAACTCTTGATAATCAGCTTAAATTTTATTTTGTACTTAATAATCACATCTTTCATAAAGTAACATAAAATGTAACAAAAATATGCCATTTCTTTGGAAAAATAAAATAATAACAAAAGTGATAATTGCGTACTCTTACAAGAGTTATTGGATAAGAGTACGCATGTGAGTTGATAAGAGTACGCAGGAAAAATTATCTCATAAATCGTGTCCACGCTTCTTGCAGTAGTCACAAATGAAGGTATTTTCACCTTCATAGCTCGTACAGGCTTCATGCCACCACTCCGCGCATTTGGAACATCCTATCCAGTCTTCATTTGGTGGGTCTACGTATAGAGTGTTACGTTGATACCACGTTCAGCACTGGAAATCTTATTGACGCAGCGCTTCCCTTTAGTTGAAATTACCTTTGGTGGTTTGTTTAGCACCGTGGAGATCCCAGTCTCGTCCATATTATAAATTGCGTGAGGAGGGAACTTGTAGGTATCCAACAACTTTTTCAGATTTCCAAAGTAGCGATCGCACTGAGGCTTATTAAAACCTATCGCTCGAGCAACACTTGTTGAGGTTGGCCTACGCAACGACAATTCTGGATGCCTTTTCATAAATAGCCGAAGCCACTCTGTACCAGCCATTTTTTTCTCTTTATTGAAGCGATGCTGTAATCCATTTTTTTCTGCAAAAGCATAAGCCACTTCTCGTATTTTTTTAGTGGTTAGGCCATAAAACATGCTATCTACTTTTTTCATATACTCGCACAGTTCTATTTCCATTTCTGGAGAAAAGGTTTGAGAGTATCTGCCCAGACTTTTGGCAGGAGATGATCTTTTTAATCTCTTTCGCAAAGTTGCTTCATGCATTCCTAAGGATTTGGCTATTGCTCTCTTACTTTCGCCTGCCTTGATGCGTGTTTGTGCATCAAGCCATTGTTCTGGAGTACAAAGACTTCTCTCAGTACTCCTTTTTCGCCTAGACATGCTGCAAACATGAAAAAGGATTAAAATGCACTTAAAAAAAAAAAATTGTGTAAGAGTACGCGCGTACTCTTGTAACATACTCAAGTGCGTACTCTTTCACACATTCATGATTTTCTAATTGAGCGAAATGCAACGCTATCTATTGGCATCGACAGTAATCGCTCTCGATGTGAACCGTAGCTGACTTAATTGCCGATCAAGCCGCATAATCGTATCTTCCAAAATATTTGTAGTTGTATCGCAAATATACTTCCAAAATGCTGAAATTATTTAAGAAAC
Organism: Phymatocera aterrima; assembly: GCA_963170745.1. NCBI lineage: Eukaryota > Metazoa > Arthropoda > Insecta > Hymenoptera > Tenthredinidae > Phymatocera > Phymatocera aterrima. The sequence continues at coordinate 9,422,093 of OY720669.1, forward strand.
TAGATAAAAAAATTTAAACTTACGTAATTTCTTTGTTTTTGAAAGTGTTTCCTTTATTTTTCGCATAGCACTTCCATCTCACTTGCACTTCAAAATAACACTGAAGTTAGTCGCGTATCGTAAACAACGTTATGGCTTTTAGCATTGCGTACTCTTATCGGATGCGTACTCCTAGACCAGCCTACCCTAAACGTTAATGGTCCGAGAAAATGGTCAATTTATGTAAATTAATTTGACGTGTTATCCAAAATGAAAGAAATCGTAAAATCAAATTATAAATAAGGTTACGAATAAAGTATAATTTTTATAAAATCTTCGAATATCTCAGAAATAACCCATGAAGAGCAAACTTCAATTATGTATACCTATAGTCCGCAGCAGAGTATACCCAATTATAATATTCGCTGCGAGAGTCTCATTATGAAAATTCTGAAATCATGAAACTTTGAACAACGAGAATTCGGTTTACTGGATATTATGAATTTTCTCAACAGGTACTTGTGGCGGTCTCGTTTCATTTTTAAACTTAGTCAAGTTTTGCAAATTTTATCTCCGGAACAAATTTCTGCGTGAATTTTCCCGAGTATCTGTTACATGAACCGATCATGAGATATAGATGAGTTCGGCAGCACAAGGGTGTCATCGCGGTCGGATTGTAGCGGTTCTCGCGGCTATTCGAGCGGGTGAACGCGCTGCGGGATTGATATATTCAAAAAGTGTCTAAAAAATTGTTGGCTGTATATTTTTTCAACGCACCACAACAGTTCGGCATAACCGCAAACTGGACCGACGCGTGACGGCGAGCAAAATTCGCATTAATTCATTTTTATTCACGTTTTACAACGATCTTTGCAAGAATGTTGGTTTTTTTTTTTTTAATTCATCTAGAATTGAATATGAAAAGAAAAGGTGAAAACGAATTACAGAAATTTGTGCACAATAATTGATAGAAAAAGAGAGAAAAACGTACGGATCAAACTGCACGGCGGCTTGTCGCTGCTGTGCGGCAGCGGATCTTCGCTGCCAGTGTCGAATTATCGGGAACGCATGCATAAAGAAATAATATCTGACGAGCTGACGAGGATACATTCAGAATACAGAGAGAAAAAATAATATAGAAATGTATCCGAAATGTGATTTTATTCGGAAAAATCGCGTCAGCGCACGTGCGATCTTGAGTATACTCTTCGGTATACGCGAAAGTGTATAGGCTCATAACTAACGCGTGAATTCGCATGGACATAAAATGGCCATCACACGGCCATTTCGTTTCATCTCATGCGCGTTCGCGAAAAAATGTATATATATCTACACGTATCTATATAGTTGTAGTAAGAATACACGTATGTCTCCTCGTGTGGGGAATGGAGGAGGGTGGGGGCGGCGGCGAGGAGTGGGGGCAATGTATCTGCGCGTCTTTCTATTCCACAGTGTATCCCCACTAACATAAATTGCGTACATTGCCAAAAGTCGAATAGTACACAGGATAATAAAGAGTTGAATGAAGTATATATAATATATAATGAATCGAGGAATATAATAGACATTATAAATGTAAAGTTGGCGCCGTCGACGTCGTCGGCGTCGGCGTCGGCGTCGGCAGCCATGCTTGCGCGGGTGTGGTGGGCGTTGACGGACGGTGACGGGCGTGCCGGCGCCCCCGCTGTCCTCGGCGCCGACGACGTTTGCCAACGGCTCTGGAGAACGCTATCCCTACCAACACGCCGCGGGATCCAGCAGATATAGTCGCGTGCTACCGCGCGCGGTTGCCGTAAGAATTTCTTTCGCGTGGTGGGAGCTAGAGAGAGACAGAGAGAGAGAATGAGCGTGACGCGGATCTCGGGGGGGGGGGGGGGGGGATAACAAACGTCGCGGAGAAGGAACGAAGATTGAGAAGGGGGTCCGATATGTATCCAACTAGCTCATGATCGTCATCCTCGTCGTTTTCGTCGTCGTCACTCGTCGTTAACGGCATCGACCCAAACATCCACACCCACGACGTTATTTAACCACAAAATGATACATTCACTTGCATATCATTTAACTCGCATGCTTCCTACAAACGCCGGAGATTTGAGGAAACAAGAAGACTGAAAGTGTAGTCGAGACAATTTCGTATATTTCCGTTGCTAGGTACGAAGAAATTCATTAGACTGAAGCTTACAACGTCGAAGCAACGAAATCACGAAAAATGACTCAGCTGTATCAACACCGTAAACGTTGCGGGCTCGGTTTCACGGTCGTCGGAGGATTCCCGAAATCGTCTCGAAAAATCGGCGTATTGTTCTCGTCGAGAAGTTTCAGCCAAAAGTTGCTTTAAATTCAATTTTCCGTGTCGCTACTCTTGATGTCGAAGCGACTGATAGGTATTATTTCTCGCGATTTTGTCGCGTTAACGTATTGTATATCCTATCTAATACTCGAACTTCATCCGTACGGGAATTTCGATATATAATTCATTTTCGAAGTATTATAGACGCACAGATATACTAATAGTCGAGATTCCGAAGGTTAAGGTATAGTACAAGTGCTCGCATAGTACAAGAAACGGAGGAGGTGCGTAAGTTTTTACGTATAGCGTATAGAGAGCGTATAGCGTTTCCCGTTGAACGAACATCCCGCTTCCGGTTCGTTAGACGAGATACTTAACTTTGAACTTCCGGTCTCGTCGTGGATAAATAGTATTTGAAACTACCGCCAGAGCGGCACTCTTGACCGGGCGCACTTTGAGGTGACGATATAGCTGGTATAAGAAAGAAACCGGTACTCTCGGTGCAGCTTCCCAAATTAACTGGCACCGGATCTAATATTTTTTATAAACAACTATAGTCATTAATCTCGGAGTAATAGATTGACTTCCTTTCATTTCATTAGTACTTACCATCGATTCCGAATAATGCTCTTCCTACCTACTCAGGGGTCGAGGTAATTCCTCTCTCGTCGTCAATAATCTTCAATTATCAATCCGAAATTAGCTCGGGCTATCAATTTTTCATGACATTTCATTCGGACAATCGATCCGTCCGCGTATTGTATAATTATGGATGACCGTAGTAGGTTGCTGGCTAGCTTACTTGCTCACTCGTAGTAGTAGATTCCGCGATGTCTATGAGGAATATACGTACCTCCTCCTGCGCCCGTAAATATCTAAAGAACATTACCGCAATACCTTATCTGTATTCATTTTTATTTCTCATAGCAAATGTGACAAAGAAAATTGGCCGCATTTCATGTAAACGTTCAAGCATAAACCGAACGCAGCCAGTTATGCTTCTTCAATAAAAAATTGCCCACCTATTTCCGTTCATCTACAATTATTTTGACCGATTCCCGAAGATTTGACGATTCGATAAATTCTGTCGATATCAGGCGATCCAATTCTTTACTTTTTCGAAAGCAAATTGTTTCACTTTCGGAACTGTACCCAGGCGTATGATGCGGCCATACTCCGCGGACCGAGCTTGGTTCAGAGGTAGGTAATCAGGGAATGATGATATTTGACGAAATTTTTGCGAACTTCAAATCCAATTACTCATTGGTCTTCGTTACGGAGCTTCGTGCTGTTCGATGAATATCCGATCTAACGAATATCTATAATTCAATCGTTTATCGTAAAAATTTAATAACTTAGATACCATACTTCAATTTCCATACATACTACACATCATGCATTCCGAATTCTACCGAACTAAGTTTCACCGTGAATTCACCTATACAGGGGCTGAAGCTTCTTGCGCAAGGACAATGTTGGTTGTCGTTGACGCATGGCAAATTCTATAATTCGTAGGTAGGTAGAAAAATCACGTTTTCATAGAATGTAGGCAATTGAGTCGGCAATCGATATCAACCCTAGAATAAATATCAGGTTAGTCTAATATCGCTGTTTAACTTAGTGAATATTTCACCCACCTATTTCGACTCTCAGTTTTTCAATTAATCATTATCCTGCAATAATAGTGATGTACTGAAGTTTATAATATTCACGGAAACAAAATCACGAATGATAACGTTGGCTAAAATTTTCCGATGAATGAAATTCTGGATTTTTTTCCCATGATTTCGACGTTGACGTCGAGGATTCCCGAGATGGTGGAAAAAGTGAAGCTTTTTCTTCACCGAAAAATTTCGCATAATATTGGTTTTCGACATCTTCTTTCCGTCAACGTTACAAACTCCAACCTCATTGATCGGGGGGATGAAATGACGCGAAGTCAATTATCCAACGAGACATAATACAAAATCATTACATTTATCGACCCACATTATCGGCCTATCTATCAAGGTTCCAATTTCTTCTCATATTCTCTCTAATCTAATCATCTAATTCAATGACAAATTTTTCGAGGGGAAATTACATTACTAACCTATTCTTCTTTCGCTTTTATGTTACAGACAAATGGTCGGGAGGGTTCTGGTCGACATATTTCGAAATGCTGTCGATTCCGGGATCCAACTGCCAATCGACGAGATTATGATTCCTATTCGCCAAATCGCCGTAGATCCAGGTAAGTCATCGTGTCTTAGTTTCACATGAATTCTCTCCCTTTCCTCCTTTTCCGCTTTCTGATTCAAGTTCAATGCGGTACTATTCTGTTTTTGTTCATTGATTCCCTTACTCTGTACTTTTCGTTTTACGGTCAGATATTATAGGTATATATGGCCAAGGCATAATAAAATGATCCTATTCGTTTCTATCCTACTCCTTCTCTTCGTAGACTTTCTAGTTTCGTTGTTCACCTGCTAGTTGCATGTCAGATCCGAAGGATCATGAAAAAAGCGCCTCGCACCTTCATTTTCTATATAATTATTCAGTGCGTCTGAAATGTTAAATCGCATACGAAACTTTGACGGCTGTTTATATTGTCACTGTGATTATTCTCTGTATACAATCTCCGTGCTCAGAAGTCATACGTCAGTTTTACAGTGCAGTGAGGTTAAAGAATCCATTAAAGTTTTGAACTAAAGTTGAAGTTTACCACAAATCGATAGTATGGGTACTTAGTAGCTGGAGCTGTAGTAACTATAATCTAACTAAGTATCTGGAACTACAAACTTAACAGTTCCTGCGGTGGAAACTATAACTGACGAGCATAACGAGCGTTCGACGATCAGGTAGCTTCATTTTTTAACAGCTGTGCAAGCAGGTAATAGAAGTGCCCGATTACGTACTTGCTATAATCGATCGACCCCTTGATGAATGAATCGCAGGTGTCGGTCGCGAGTGTAATGTCGAAAACTCGATTTTCTTTTGCTCTTCCTGTCCATCGTTCTCTCGAAATAATTGTACCTATAAGGTACCCATATTGCCGAAAATCCACAAGCGTAGATTATGAGTATATGTATACAGAACTGGTATACTATGCCATGTGAAGAATTGACGAAAAATTAACAATAGTCACGTGGTTTGCCCTCGGAGCGGGTGCAGATCGGCGAAAGTCGCTTGTGCTTCCGTAATAGCCTCTGCTGCGAGGAGTTCCCTTTCCTGCCGGATGTTGTTACAGCGGTTGCAAGGGAGGGAAACCATTCGGAATAAAAACGTTCTTAATTACCTTTCCGGCCTTCCAGCGTAGGTATATATACCTCCATCTCTGTTCTATATGTAGGTATATAGAGTTCGTGTTTTACTCCGTACGCGACAACGACAACGAGACCGACAACGTCCATAACCTCGTCGAGATCACCGAACAATTCATCAGAAAGAAAAATCTCATACTCGTGATGTTAAAATGTCGCGAATTCAATTCTTCGCCGAATCTCCCCGCCAAAACGGTCGATATTTCGATGTAGCGATTTCTCGTGGATCTCTTGCGTTGACATCAGGCTGGAGTTCACATCGTGAACGCGGAAAGATCACGGAGAACCGCTTAGAAATGCATGATTTTGTTATTCTCTGGGTTAACGTTATTAGTTTTACCTTTACAAAACTTTGAATTTATAATTTAGGTATCCATTGTTAAAGTTGTCTTTTTCTTTCCACGTGTACTTACGCTGCTATGGAATAGTTGATGTAACTATCTATGGCCCAACTATTCCTAGCTTGCTTCATTTATTATCACTATTTTCATTTATCCTGATAACGTATGTATAATCCAAGACACTGACAGTGATCGAGACTAAAAAAACTCTGTCGAAGGCTTCGAGAACTTCACGGATATAGATGCACGGTTAGCAATAGTTTGTCTGAATGTTAAATTTTTCGCATGTTCAAATTATTGTGTCAAAATAAACCTTTCTCCGATGTCGATTCAACATCTGCCTATGTTGAGTCCATGGAAACGTTGAGTTTCAAGTTTAACATCAAGTTCAAAAATTTCAACACGAAGGAAATGTGAATAAGCTCACACGTAAAAAAAACGTCGAATTCGATGTTACTCTGCGGCACGCGTTCTCCACCAAAGGCGTTCGGGTGCTAAACTTTCTCGCGATTGAAAATATGTGCAACGTTGAAACAAGAAAGTGTCTGAATTCCAGAGTCTGCGGTCACCGGATAACTCGGAAACTCCGAACATGAACCAAGTCAATACTTGTGTATGAATTTTTAATTTCGTCACTAGCCAGATGGAAACCAGAGCGAAAAAAAAAACATAGCTCGGTGTTGGTCGAATTGAGGATTATCTGTATATTGAAAGTTCACATTGTGTATAGGAAAAAATTCGGAGAGAAATCAATAATTATCCACGCAAAAACTGTTATCGCGTGCCCGGAACCATGTTATCCGGGTGCGTGCATACACACATTATTTCCACGTCGAATCAACTCTCGGAAAATGCGGTTATTACGAAAACAAGATGTTACCTTACCGTTGAATCTTTAACTTTTTCCTGCAAAGTGCAGAACTCGCGTATGAAATGCCTATACGTCGACGTCGTCGTAGGTCGGAAACTTCGCTCCGTTTCTCTCAACACATTACGAATGCGGGCGTTAAGAGCTGCTGCGGCGCGTGCAGGAGGAACAGAAGGAGCCAGGGGGAAAAAGATACCTATAGAAATGTATACGAAGGGCAGGATAGGTAAAAATAGCAGAAGGTAATCGGGCTCCGGCGTTTTTCGGATCACGCGGCAACCGAGTCTTCACCGCGCTTCTGCTGGCTGCTCCGCGCGTCTTCTTCCGATACTCTATACCATTACCGAGGGTTCGAGCGCGAGCTGAAGAAAGGAAAGGAGAGTAGAGGATGGGAGAGAAAAAGAGAAAGGAAATGAGAGGAGAGGAGAGGTGATGACAGCCTGCGCTATACTTCCGGTGGCGCACGTGCCCCACCGGAAGTCCAAGCCCAATGTGGGGTTTCAAGAGCGGATCTTTTCGTTCTTCTCTGGCTCTCGATGTATATGAGCTACCGAATGCGCGGGGCAAAAAATAAAGGGCGAGGACCGAGAACGACGCGGAGCTGTTACGTCAAGGAATCGGGATCTCTGTCGCTCGGTACGCATCCACACCCACTCGTATATATATATACATATCCTCGACTCTCGCGTTGGCTGACTACTCGAGGAGACCAATGATGAGAGGAATGATGATAAAAACATGAAAAAAGATGCGAAGAAATTCGCTCGAGTCTTCAGATCCTAGAGATTCAACGGAATACGGCGTTTTCAATGAATTTCAGGATATCTCTTCGACTGCGCAATGAACTACGTGCATTTGCTGTATGTATAAGCTTCGCTACATATTTCTCGAAATAGAACTTGAGATTTTTTTCTCCATTTTTCTATTTCTCTACCCGCACGGAGTTTTGTTCGATCCAGGCGAAAGCTGGAGCGGGGGCCCCGCCGTAACGTTTCTCGCGGTGCCCCAAAGTTCAGAGTTGGGGAGAAAAACATTTGCAGCACGTGCTCCGCGACGCCGACGAACTGTAGGGGCAGCAGGAGGAAATATAAGAAGATGGAGATGAAGATGAAGAAGAGGAAGAGGTTCGTCGGCATCCCGGGTTCAAAAATAGTCCACAAGCAACACCTTTCGGTCTCCAGTCAACCTTGTGAGCCCCCTGAGCACGCGCCACGACTCCTTCAGATTTGTCTAAAAATAAATTCCGCTTATTTCTTGGGCGCCCCCGAGGGTCTGGTCCGCCTAATTTCTCACTCCCGCGTATGTTAGCTCCCCGCTTCTACCATTTAAGCTGTATCCTGAAACAACCCCCCTTCACACTCGCCGCCTCGTTGTCCACCACATGTGCTACTCGTCGGAACCATTTTTTTTATTGCTGCATATTCACACACATATATATATATATACATATATACGTGTGTACATGTATATATATATATTTTATATAAATATAGTCCTCACCTTGTGTTTACTGTAGGTACGCTTGTTACATACATACATATATTGCTCTTATTGCACGAGGTCGTCCGTGGTATCAACGTCTTCTGAGTTCTAACCGCTGGTATAAGGGTGCAGCCCTACATTTTCTTGCGTATACTTTACACAGTTACTTGTATGTTACATGAGGATGATGCCTTCCCGTAACCGCCTGAATCACACTCGAGTCGAATGTCGGTTCATTCTATTGTACTGCAGCTTTGAACTCCTCTCCTATACATGTCTGCCCGTATGATATGAATTAGAAGAAACACACACGTTTTTCTCCTACGCGAAAACAAGAATTGTTCGTATCAATAATTGGCCCCACAACTTCGACTATCTATCGAATTGATCACTTTTTTGCACATTTTCAAACTCTCGAAGGCTCTCGAAGGCACTTCGTTCGAACCTCGTCGATAACGTTAAAATTTGTTTAAACTCCAGTTACCCTGGACAAGAACGTAATTCAAAATATTTCTCTCATCAGCCAAAGAAATTTTTTTAACTTTTACTTCTCTCCTAGTACCACAAGTACTATTTTCTCTACGAACAATTCGGTATTCACCTGCGGGAGTCGAAGCTTCTTTTCGGTGTCCGGCACTTTTCCACGACTTCTCGGTGTAGATCGAATTCTGACATCCCTCGCGTGTGTAAGGGTGGGTTGAGTACATACGGACGAAGACTCTGGTTATCCGAATATCTTGGCAAATTGTTGAAATCTTCAGGAGCGAGTAACGTATCGGTGAATACCGCATCTACTTATAGATTCACCCACCTAAACACTTACAACAACAAAACTAGAAGGGAAAAAACGATAATGGGAAAATTCAAACCTATAAGCCAGGAAAACGACGAGCAGATGCGTTCTCCGCCACCGATCTCTGTGTCCCCTCGATTCTCCGGTATATTTTAAGCTCCTACAGTAGCCCAGAAGAGGAAGAGATAACGCTCGGTGATTGATAGGTCGTGCCTGTGGCTGCTTCTGCAGAGACACTCAGCGTCGCGTACCTATACCTACCGCGCACATTGCATCGCATTGCATCGGATCCCGTACTTCGCGCGCGTTTCCTTTCTGCAGCCAGCCACACGCTCTCGCTCTGTTATAGTCGCGTTCTTTCAAGAGAGACCCCGTCCCCCCGCCGACCACGTGCCCGACTGCTACCGACACGGGCTCCCCTCCCCCTCGGTTCCCTTAGCTCCATGGTGGGGGGAAAACTTCCTCCCGCCAAGGAAGCACATCGGGAAAAGGTGCATCGAGGAGGACCGAGGGCACTCGCCTGCTGCTGTTGTTGCAGGCTCTAAACTCCGCATAGTCTGGATACAGACTTCAGTCGCGCCCACGCGCCCGTTCCGAACGCGTCTCGGAGCGTTTGTCTTTCGTTGATCTCTAGTTTTAATTGTCCTCGAGTCTCGTGTCTCGTGTCTCGTGTCTCGTGTCTCGTGTCTCGTGTCTCGTGTCGTTTCCCTCTTTTCCGTTTTCCCGCTTTCTCTTTTCGTTCATCTTCTTCTCCGTTCATTTATCTTAACGTGATCATGGCGGTATTCCTCGCGGATAATTATCGCCACGTGATCCTGGTGTGGGAATACCCACGGTTTGTCAAAACTGACAAGGTTTCCACGTCACCGCAAGGATTTGAGTTGTCACGGATATTTGCATCGATGCCGTACCAGTTAGAATTGTAATTTTCTATGGATTTCCAATATCTTTTTGTTGGTTTTGTGTTTTATTTCTCACCATGTCCATTACGATCGGTGGATTACACAGTTCTATGGAGGGTTATGAAAAATTAGATTAATAAATGGATAACCGTTTGTTTTCTCGTTCAATACATTTGTCTAGATATTTACGTGTATGAATCGACGACGAGGTTACTTCGACGAAATTTATACCGCAGTGTATTGCGCGATTGTGAAGTTGATTCGAATCCATCCGGACATTGATTGAGATTCATTAATTCCTCAAAATTCCTGAGCCCGATGCAGTCGCAATTCGAAGCCGCGGAGGTGGGCGAGTGTTTGGACAAATTTGTAGCACCACTTGATATACGCGCTAATAAGTGTTAAAAAGCTGCAGCTATACAGGCTGAATCGTATCAAACCTTCAAAATAGGTGGGAGTCAGTTATAATAAACCACAATTCTCGTGCAAATACGTAGAATGAGCGAAGGCTAAACAATCGGACGTAATCTTTGTACCGCGCATGCCTTGGTCCGGTCCATTCACATTTTACTCGAGACAATGTGAGTTTTGTGGCGAATGAAATTCGAGGGTTGACGAGATCACGCTGTATATCGGTAGAATTCATATGAAGCATCAGAATTTGTTCCATTTTGAGTGATGAAAATTCTGGTTTCACCGTATCATTCTTCTGGATCTTATACCGTCCATTCCGAGTGTGTTTATAATACTGTCTGGTTCGCATGGCCGTTACATTTTCACGGAACTCCGTGTTTCATGCGCGTGCATATCGGTCTATAGTCTCCATATACGTACCTGGCTAGCTAGTGCCCAGGCTACGTGGCAACGAATTCGTAGCACTCCGTGTAAGCCGTGGAGTACCTACCCTTAGGGCGAGAATTCGGGGGGGGGGGGGGGGGGGGGGCGGTTTGCCCCCCGAGCATCGCTAGCACCGGGCCTGACGACGGGTATATTTTGAAAAACTACGGGGAGCAGATGTGCTTCTGCCGAGTGCACCCTAAAGTTAGCCTGAACTTACGGCGGCATCGGTTTTTCCAACTAACATATATATATTCGATCGAAACGTGTTCTTCTGATTTTGCAACCAAAGTTTTGTCATTTTCGGTTCTAATTATCATTCGAAGCTTCACCTGCTCCCTTCATCGAATCTCCGTCGTACTCCGTTTTCCGAATGCATAAAAATCTGGCGTTCGAATAGCGGGAAAATAAAGAGAGCGAAAATTCGCGGAGAGAACGAGAGAGAGAGAGACGGACGGAAATTCGAAATGCGTATGATATGCAGGCAGGCGCACGTATATCGGCGTGGCACGTGGCCTTTCGTGCAGCATTCCGTTCAGTGCGCCCGTTTGACGCGAGCAACGGTGCTACCCCGATGCGTCGAGCATACGGGATTAGCCTCGATATTATTTTATATCTTCTCTTCTCTTCTCTTCTCTTGTCTTCTTTCCTTCTCTTTCCTCCTTCTTGAATCAATGATCTACCTACCAATACCCACTGTTCTCATTCCATCTGTTTAGAAGCATCGGTAAGGTCCGAGCTTGTGGAACAGGTGCCCCACGTCGCTATGATCTGCCAGGAGGCACACAACCGGTTCCGGCACGTACTTCCTCAACATCTACTGGGAATCGTCATCAAATATTTACGGGACGACGACAATCAGGTGATTAGAATCATTCTCTGTTTGGTTTCACTCTATCTTACCGATTGATCTCTCTCGATTTTTTTTCTCATCTTCTCCGTTTTTACGAAGTCTCAAAAAATCAGAGATTTATCTATCCATTGAAATTCGTGCCTCTGGAAGGCAGGAGACGGGAATAAAAAAAAAAGAAAAGAAGAAGAAAAAAAAACCGAAAAGTTGGAGCGAAACTTTGACATGTGTTCAACAGGTGTCCAATTATTTACGCTCGCGTATGCTACTTCCAATTTGCATATTACCTATACCCACGTAGGCGCTATAGAATCAAGAGTATATGAAAAATTTGCTAGATTTCGGAGGCAAGATTGTTTTCATCAAGTCGGTATATATCTACCCATACTGTTGCATCGCGGATTATTTAATTAGAATGTAAATTAGACTCTAGACGGTTATTAATTCGGGACTCTGATGAGCACGAGGCTCGATATCCTTATTACAACTCTGCTTCGCCAACACCTATACACCTGTCCGTAATATAGGTAGGTGTATGTGTTTCTACACGCTGTATATACCGCCTATACGTACAACGCTCGATACGCGTTGTAATTGCTTCTGCCGGTTTTCCGATTTGCTCGGTACTCGAGATAAAAGTCTTGTGTGGCTGATGTTTACAGCGTTTACGGAACAAAATGACGCAAAATAATAACAGCTGTTTGCGAATGACACAATTTTTGCTGATATTTCTCGATGAAAACAGAAATCTCATTTTTGACGGTCCCGGATTCGCGAATGCATTCCGATAACGTTATGAATTCCGGCTTCATTATGCCATTACTCAATTCCAAACGTCTTTCACGATGTATGTATATGATATCACCGTTCGTCCTGACAGGTGAGAAAAACTGCACAGGCTGCCCTCTTGGTACTGATGGAAAGAGGCCTCCTTGAAAAGGAACCGATCGAACAGCTGATCTGCCCCGTGGTGCTTGAACTTTCCTACGTCAATGATCCATCGGTCGAAATTCACACCGGAGCGATCGCCGTAAGTTTGATTTTTCATTTGCAGTCATTGTATCTTCGTGTTTTCCATTTTCTATCTGTCGTCGTTCTTTATTTCTTCGTCTCCGATCGCACAATGTAGAACGACTGTGTCGTCGCTGACTTCGATTATGGAAAAAATGTTTGATGAACGTAATGATGCGTGAATTCTACGTGAAAGACATGGGTAGTGAGATGTTCATTTCGCACCTGCGTCTCACTACCTTGTCTTTCATGCGGCGTTCACACGGTCTGCAGCTTCTTCAAAAACTAAGCTGGATGTTGAGCTTTTTAGAGGTAGCGGGTGAAATGAAGAATAAACCAATCGATGAATGAATGAGAAAGAGAGATAGATAAAGAGAGAGAGAGATATCGCGTGCCTAATAGCAAGAGGGCGTACGCGACACTCGACAAGCAATCGGGCGTATGATTTGGCGTTTGCACCCTTCTGTTTTGACGTGTGATGTCGAAAATATTCAACTACTGTAAGCAGGCCGGCGTAAACGCCAGATAGTCCGCATTTTTGTTTTTAAGAAAACGAAACAAAATCATAATGTCAGCCACCGTAACGGCGTATCTCAATTCACGTACGCCCATTTGGTTTTAGCATCGGAGAAATTTGCAAAATTTCCATTATTCCTACACCGTATGTACGCTGTTAGGATCATACTATTTATACTAGTTCGTGTCGTTTGAAACTTTTTCATACACCCTTTTGTTAGGGAGGAACCAAAATGACGGGTAAACGGCTCACACGCCTTCTTGCTATCGGGCACGTGATACGTATGTAACTATGTACTTATATAATAGCGATGGAGAGGAAATGCTCGGCATGCTTTTACCATCAAAGCTGGTTTGTCATAGAGATTGGCTATCACAGCCAGCTTTGATGAGCAAAATTGTGTACGATTTCTTCAACTGCAGGCAGATATTATCCTCCTTATACAAAGGCACGGATCGAGTGAGAAACTAGAGACAGAGAGAGATAGAGAGAAAGAGAGCGAGAGAGAGAGTGAGAGAGAGAGAGAGCGAGAGAAAAGAAAGAAAGAGAGAGAGAGAGACAGAGAGAGAGAGAGAGAGAGAGAGAGAGAGAGAGAGAGAGGGAGAGAGAGAGGGAGGATACATCTTCGATTAACTGATCCTGCAGGATAATATTAGGAATACAGACACTTTTGTGGTCCGATACATCAAATTGGTTGTGGAATGTTTTAAATCATATCACAGCCACTTTGATGAGCTTGGCCCACAAAATCAATCTACTATAGAACAACTTGGTGGCGATATTTCTTTCGAAATGTTATCCGTCCTACAGTTGCTGCTTTTATTTTCGAGACATTTTTACCTATATGAAAATCTGTGAGCGTGGCACGGACCGTTACCCCGTAATATAAAAAATCTATTCTGAAATGTGATCCAATCGTTAAAATGGTTGTGACGTGTTGTTCGTTATATTCATATCACAGCCATTTTTGACGAGTTGGATTGCCCTTCTTTACATCAAATATCAATACTTCAACGTGACAAAAACCGCCAGGCTCTCCTTGGTCTTTTCCTTTTTCTTCTGCTTCTTCTTCTTCTTCTTCTTCTTCTTCATCTCCGCTGGAGTGTCGAAAGTGTTCACGCTGCTCACAAAGTGGCTGTTGTATGCTGATATTATGTGTCATATCACAGCCAGCTTTGATGAGCGTTGCGGCACTTATTAATCTTCGTTGAAATCGTCTAGGTGCAAAATTTCTGCAACATAATTCTATTGGAAGCGATTACGTCTTCAAGGATCGACCGACCGCTTATCCATACAACGTTTCAATAAGAAAAAATTATCTGATAATCGGATGGATTTGGCTTATTGTTCCTCCCATCAGAGTGGTTGTGATGTGTAGTATTTAAAATCATATCACAGCCAGCTTTGATGAGCGGAACGGTACTGTCTTTTCTTTTTTTTTTTTTTAGGAATTTAACATACATTTCGATGCTGGAGTAATTGCATTTCTATAGCTAGCTTATAAATTGTGATATTAAAAAATGGTTAACAATAGAGAATGAATATGATGAAATAATGTTGGATTGCTAGACGATTTTCTGTCATTTTTACTACTGTAGACTAACAAATTATTTTCGTTTCAATCTCCCTCCCTTCAGCTCATGTGCAAGATGGCTCCGCTCGTTGGTAAAGAACTTACAGAGAGATTGTTCCTCGATAGATTTGCCAAACTTTGTTCGGACGATATTTTTTATGTTAGAAAAGTTTGCGCCGCCAATCTCGCTGACTTTTGTGCCGCAGTTAGCAAAGAATCCATTGAAAATATTTTAGTGAGTATCAAAAATTGTCCAATCAACAAATTCATATTATTTTTACTTTCTCATTTAGTTTTTCTTCGTCATCTTCTTATCATGAACAGGAAATAACACATTGTCAATTCACCTTACAGCTTCCGAGGTTCATAGATCAATGTACCGACGATGTATGGGGTGTTCGCAAGGCTTGTGCCGAAGTCATAATGTCTGTATCCTGCTGCGTTTCTCTTCAACATCGTCAGCTCACTCTGGCGCCGGTATTCGCAGCTTTACTCGGTGATGTTTCTAGGTGGGTCCGAATGTCTGCGTTCCAGACTCTGGGACCGTTTATATCTACCTTTGCCCAACAATTTACAGGATTGGCATACAACCAGTATGGTGAAGTCGTTTTCACCAATCAGCAAGGGACAGAACTGAGATACAACAAGTAAGTTCAACAAGAATTTCACCCAGAATCTGTGATAGCAAATTAACAAAGAAATCATAAGAGAACGCTCGTGTAAGTGCCGAAATATTTGCTCAGATAATAATGAAAATTCTTTTTCTGTCTTTCTTTCTCGCAGGTTATCGTACTCGAACCCGCAGACGATGAATTTCGCAGACACATTCATAACTGGACGTATTAATCGAAAATATGAAGAGTTCGATGCCGAAGAAAGCAACAATTATAACAGAAATATGGTCTCCAATCAAGATGTGTTTAGAACCACACGGAGAAAGAGTCGAAAAACGTATTATGTGCGCGAGGATTCGTCTTCGGATAATGGCGACGAGACCACGAGCAATGACGACATCGATAAGTTTAATCCGTTTCTCTACTATTACATTTCCCCTGAAATGCCGTTAGATGCGGACCTCGTAGAGGCTGGAAGATCGGAAGAACTTTCGGACGAAACATTGAAGAACCTGGATAGGAGTTTGACGAAAGAAATTGATGGACAGAAAGCTGAGGATAATTCTGATGAAAATTTGAACAGTTCTGTCAGCGTTGAAAATAGCTCAGAAATCATGAACGATACTGTTGACGTATACAATCTTTCCGAAGGCAGAAGCAGCACGCCAACAAATAACGAGAATTCTATCAACGAATGCACCAATAATTCCATTGACAATTGTCAATGCATCGTTCCTCAAGTTCTTATTGATTATTTCGTATCCATGACGGAAGCTGCTCAAATTGTTGAGACTGATTCAGAAATAGCGCATCACTGCGCGTTCAGTTTTCCCGCTGTCGCTCTCACTTTGGGAAGACAAAATTGGTCTTTGCTTAAAGATGCTTATCTTTCATTGGCTAGCGCCATTCCTTGGAAAGTGAGACGGACTTTAGCCTCAAGTATTCATGAGGTCGCTATTATTTTGGGAGAAGAATTAGCTGCTAGAGATTTAGTACCAATTTACGACGGATTTATCAAGGACTTGGACGAGGTCAGGATTGGCGCTCTGAAACATTTGGCTACCTTTCTGAAGGTCTTGAGACCTGCCGAGAGGTGCCAATATCTACCAAGACTCAACGATTTTCTGGTCACCGATAACGAATGGAATTGGAGATTTAGAGAAGAACTTGCCAATCAACTACTCGAAGCCGTTACTCTCTTCAATCCTTACGATGTTTCTAAATATATTGCTCCTTTGTCGTTTCATCTACTTGTGGACAAAATTGCCGCTGTCAGGACCGTTGCTCTGGCATTGGTAAGCAGAAGTTCAGAAGTCGATGACAAATTCCCTTGATTCTGTTGTCTATTTGAAATGAAGAGAGAAACGAGATCCCGTGTATTTATTACGTTGTTTTTTTTTTTGTTTCATTCATCAGGTAACGCAGATAATATCCCACTTGTCGGGTGACGATGCTTTGGTAACGGCTTTGGTACAAGAACTCGGAGATATGTTACCTCGTTCGGTGAAATGGACCCGTAGACAAACATACGGAATTCTATGTTCCCAGCTAATAACAAATGGGGCAATAACTGCGGACAGATTTTCAAAAGAAATGTTACCACATCTTATCACCCTTTCATGGGATACTGTGCCTAATGTTAGACTAGCCGTTGCCAGAACTTTGGCAAAAAACGTTGTGACCAGAGGCCGTGAGTATTGTCAAATTATATTCTAAATGCTACAGACAATTAGTACCAAACATATTCCCTCTCAATGAATAATGAATTTCATTTACAGCCGAATGGCATGGAGGACCAAAGCAAGCCGAGGCTGTGAAAACAAAGATGAAACATTTGCGTCAGGACATGGATCGGGATGTACGCGAACATGCGGTTCTGATGAGGACGCAATAGCATTTGAAAGAGGGGTCGACGACCCCATATCTTGGATGGGCATGGCATTTACCAGGACTTGTCGCGTAGTAATCGGCGCATCTGTGATTTTCGATTGTTGTTGTGAGATAGAATGAATGTGCTACGCCCCTCGCCTGAAAATAAACGAGGTGAAATAGAAGGAGAAAGGTGAGGAGATTATTAGGATGGATATCTATCCAATTGTGAATGCGAGATACAACTTTTTATATACATTATTAATATTAATATTATACTATATTATATTATATCTACTACTACAGCTGTTTCTTTCTACTTGTTCTCACTCTTATTCTTGTTTTTGTTCTTATTCGTCAATAACCAATTTTACTATTACATAATTTCGGAACGAAATATTCTTCTGTTGAGTAAAAAAACCTTGGTAGAAATATTCTCACTCTTTTTTTTTTTTTTGCCGCGTAGCCTTATACAGCTCCGTGTAAATTGTATACCTATACTATATCTTATAAAATATCGTTTTTCTTCTTCGTTCTGATATCACTTATTATTACGAAAAACAAAAATAAACACTATGACTCACTTTCGCTCACTCTTCAATCTTTCAGTCATACGAATAAATATGAATTCTGATGAAAAAAAAAAAACAACTAATGATGGACAAAAAATGAATAAATAAATGAAAATTACAGTCACAAGATAATCGTTTATGAAAATAATTGAATGTCCTTTCTTCTGGCGTAATAAATTCTCTTTCTTTTTCTATCATTCTCCAAAAGAACGAATAACCAAGTAACACTTTAATACCGTAAGCTCAAGTTTATATAATTACTAGTTAATATTATCAAAATAAACAAATATTAGTTATAATAATGATAACAATAATAATAATAATAATGATAATACTATACTGTCTAGTGAATAAATATAATAATGACATAGTATAATAATCATAATAATAGTAATGCCCATTTCGAGTTACTGGGGAACTTGATATTCTGTGAGATATCATAAGAGTGAAAATGTTCGTCGGGAACCAAAAATAAAATCACGAAAAATGAATGATCGCTTCAAAATTTATATTTTTGGGATGCTTGATCAACAATTATATTCGATTCATTGCATCATTGCAATGATCACTCACAATCAATAAAATCAGTTGAATATTTTCAAATATAGAACAAACGGATCTTCGGATGAATGATTCATATTGCCTAGAAGTACAGAAAACGTTGTTTGTAATTGTTCGTATTTGAAATTAGTTCAATTCAATGAAGTTTCAGATGATTTCTGGGTGAAATTTTTCAGATTGAACGGAAATCAATTAAAAATTGATTACGCTCAGCGAATTCCAAATAAACAAAAATCTCCTGTATCACCAATCACGTTCTTTATCGCCTAATTACCTATTCGATGTAAATATTCTTTTTTTTCTTTCTCCATAAATAATGTAGCCGCAAAAGCCCTTTTTTACCATTTACTAGTGAGTTATCTAAACTTGCGGGAGTAAGCGATTCCCCAATGGTTTGCTATGCTACCATTATTATAGTATATATGAATTCATGTAGTAAAAGAAAGGATATCAATTAATAGCCTAGTTATAGTTTTATGAACAATAATTTTAATGTTAAATAACATCGATTGTTAGAGTATAACTATCATGGGTGGGGGGGGGGGGGGGGGGGGGGAGAGGCGTATGACACTGCTGTATAAATAATGTACAATAAAATGGTAATGAATGAGATGATGCTGAAAGAAGGAGAGAAATGAAAAGAAAGCAAACGAAATAATAACGAAATGAATAGGTGACGAAAAACAAATAAATAACAAATATATCACATCAATTCACATTGATTCGAAATTTTATACGCCTACTATGAACGATTTGAATACTGTCGAGATGAACGCGACCACCTCACCTCACTGTACCTACCTACCTACCTACCTACCTACTACTATTACTACTATAACGTGTGTTCGTATAATGTTAACTCAGTAAGTGATACCGTCGATCTTCTATTAAATATTAATAATATTGATAATTTATTGTAACGATCGACTGATGATGATGAGAGAGAGGTAAATAGATAGATAAGATTTATTATGTCCATGGCAATGTTGGACAAGGTAAGCGAGAAAATAGAGTAACAGAGGGAGAGAGAAAGAGAGGGAGCGATAGAGAGAGTGCAGTAGTACCTACGTATAACGTTATGGTTATATTTAATATTGATAATCGTTTGGTATAGAGAGAGAAAGAAGGTGATATTCGATTTACACAAACGAAATTGTTAGCACTTTTTTAATATTGAGAAAGTTCGAGAGGAAAGTATTTTCTTCTGCTACACGAATACTTGAAAGAATAAGAAAACTAAACCACACACACTCACAAACACACGTACAAACATTTGTTAATTATTATACTGTGAATATACTAGAAAAGGAGGTTGTCTGTCTAAAACATTGTGTATATTATATTATCTTTATTCTGTATTCCGTGAACGAATGATCCAAGGAATAATAATAATGATAAAAGATGGGAAAAAACGAGAAGAACGAAGTAAATAATGAAAAACAAAATTTATAATAATGAATAAAACATCAGTCAATTTGTTACAAACTAATTCGGCAGTTATTACCGTTATTTACTCTCCTTATTTCAGTGTTTTCGGGCCTGCCCAACTGTTTCATTCTTATTGTATTTTGTTTGGTCCATTGAATTAGAATTGAAATTAAGAAAAAAAAACTTAGTATTCAGTTCCCAGTAATTCTGACCGATTCACGAACTTCCCCAACTTTTAGGGGGAAAGAGGTCACTATGGGATAATGAAAGTGAATAAATTTCGTGAATATAAATCAATTGCAGCGAAGATGAGCGCCTTGCAGACGGCAACCGGAAATACAATTAAACGCGTCGTCTGCTGTCAGGAAACAGATTTACAAACGAAGGTAACCTTATTCAACGCAGTTACGAAAGAGATTTGAGACTTGTCTGATCAATTGTTTCTCTGCTTAAAGTTGCAGTGCAGTAAAGTCTGAAATTCTAGTCCAATGACATTGGTATCTTTCGACTCAATAGTAAACAATAATTGATAAAGAGAAGAGCAGGATTAATTGGGGTTATGTTTTCAAATCCGAACCGAGTGAAAACAACTCTAATATGCGGTTCGTCAGAAATTACCGAAACGTTCATGTTCGAGGTATGTATAATAGAGTATTTGTATACGAAGTGACGGTTATTATGATGTTGTTCAGATAAAAAAAATGTTGTAGAAAAGTAACAAAAATAGTAATTCTCATTAGAATGTTTTCGTAAGAAAACAGATCTGTTTGCATCATTGACAATGAGTTTTTTTTTTTTTTATGTAATAAAATACAGGGGGCAATGCATTGGGCCAAAGAGGGGCTACGCGTTATTTACGTGACTCCAAATCCGATCGAGTGTTTACCCGCGAAATATCACGACGGCAGTAAACCGTCTGCAGAGATATTCCGGTTGGTAAAATTCATGTAAGTGATTGCAGCAGGAGACATTTAATGGTATTTTGAGTAGTTCCATTGAGGGCCGATTGTTCGTTCCACTTTTCGGTATAAATGAATCCTTTCGGTAAACGCCTTACCGGCTACCAAAGTACCCGGTAATAGAGCATTATCCACCGAAAGGATAAATTTATACCCGAAGGTGAAACAATTAAATCGGCTCCAAATCGTTCTTCCAATCGATTCTCAAATCTCCGCTTGAAGCATAATATAATGATTATAATTCGAGCGAAACCGGGCTGAAATCTTTGCATCTCTTCAGGTATTTGCCAGATTACAAAAGTTTGATGGAGGTTCTGCTGATTGAGTTGGACACCTTTACCGCCCTACCATCCGCGCTGCTGATCGATAAGTTAGATGACTACACTAGAAGTAATGGTTCATCGTTGAGCGTACCGGGTGACGATGAAATTTTCGTCGCTAAAACATGTTCCGTTATTATAGACGCTATGAACGCGTGTTCAAGAATTCTTAGAAAAAAAGTTCACGTCCTCGCCGCGACCCGATCGAAAGATGTCGGTAAGGTTCACTTCGTTTATTTTGATAACGTTTGGCATTTTACGGTTGTGAGCAAAAAAGATCCCGGTGATACCGACGGCGCTATTATTACACTGAGAAAAACTCCGTGTACCTTCAACGACCAGGTATTTGAATTCCGAACACTTCGGGACCGAACTATTGTTTTAAACCAAATATTACGTACGACAGCAGCGGAATGAGGACCACCGGACTCTACAAAGAAAATTTAACGTTCTTGGAACAAACCTAAATCTTGGCAATAAATACATGTTTGCATTAAATATGCCTGCTATCTGAAATTTTCGGTTTCTCGGCATCTCTCGATTTCAAAAATGCACGTGTTTCACTCGTACCCAAATGGAAACAGTTTTTCCTTATCTTCACGAGCGTCCTTGACCTGAGGAATTCCGGAATTAAAGAATAATGGAAATTCTCGGAGGCAATATATTTTGGGCAGAATTCAACATGACAGAAGTGGTATATGGATATGCAACGGGTATAATTCCGCTCGTTATGAAATCGGGCAATAGAGATTCCTATTACGCTCTATGCATGTATAAATGTGTGATACTTAAAAAAAGATTTTAGCCTTATCTTCGCGTCCAGCACTCCCGGGCTTGCCAGTTGGCGATAAAATTTACAAGCCCGATTCTCCACAGCGTTATATATACAAGCGGAACAAAAACGCTGCTTCAAACTTGAATGTTGAAACCAAACAAATAACCCGCGTACGTGTTCATATCTATACATACACCGTCAAACGAGGAAAAAATAATGTTTGTATCTATACACACTCCGTCAAAAGATAAATAAATAGGTCTATACCTTCCCGTTCCACAGTTCGATTTCATTTCTTTCACTCTTATACTCTCGCGCTCTGTACTGTCGATATTGTACAATACGCTTTATCCGTTCTATAAATTGGCATGTATGCATACATTATGCGTGAAAGTCGGTAGATCTACTTGTGCCAACCTCAACATCATGTCCCTTACGTCTGATTGTGTTGTATAAAACGAGGTTTGCTTCAATATACGAGAGGAACGGTTCTTGCATAATTCATACGTAATAACATACAATCGCCTAATACAGTGCTTGCGATGTAGTACACAATTATATTTTTCTTTCCGGATTGTTTAATCTGGAAATCTTGCCTACGAGCGCTCGGTAGTGCCCAATAGTGCGGAGAAAGATGACAGAGTGTAACGGAGTGCGTTTAGAGGGAAGGATGGATGGAGGATGGAGAGTCAAGTGCATCGGAGCGACTTGGATGGCGTCCCATTGTCTGGCTCTCTTGGCTTCTCGCACGACGGTAGACCTGTTCGGTAAGGCTCGACTCCCCTGATTTCCCCCCGGCCCTCCTCACTCGACAGGAGGGCGATCCCCGGGTCCGAGTGTTCAAGTTGCTTCGACACACGCCCGAAGAATCTGTTCGATCGATTACTCCGTCTTGAGATGTAAAAGAATATACATTTGTTTATATAATCTTCTGACTTCAAGACTAAAAAAAAACTCTCCCGTTTTCATTTTGAGCTTAAATCGCACCACTCGAAATCGATATTTTCAGAGATCTGTGTCACTTTAGTGGAATTCGGGTCGCTGACATGCGCTTGCTCGAGAAAATCGTGAAAATGTTTCAATTGCACTGCTCCGCCGGAACTATATCTCTTCCAGACATGTTCCATCTGACAATTCTATTGAGCAATCAGTCGACCGCCTTTAAACTTGACTCGATTTTACTCGTTAAATTACTCAAAAAATCGTTGAGACTCGCGAAGGATCAACAAATCCATTCCCGAAATCAACTCCGGGGGCAATGCTCTCTTTCACATGTAATATCATGTGAAATTGAAAAGAAGGATGCTTGATTCTGATTATTCTATTATTTCCCATCGATTGGCCCGTGTCAATTCGACCGAGGCATTTCGAACACCGGGCGACTTCCACGCGGGAGAGCACAGCGCAGGAGAGCGAAAGAGAGCGGAGGCCCTTAGGGTCCGGTGAGACCCCCGCATACCTGAGCGAACAGGTGTGCCAGAGACTGGCGGGCCGGCTATAGAAGACTCCAGCCTGTTAACTTCAAGTTTGTTGAGTTTGTCGACGCCCAGATCAGGGGCGCAGCCTTATGGACTTTGGCCGATCTTTATGCACCTGGCCCAGCTTAGTTGTGCCACAGACGATATCATCTGCATTCTCAATGACTCATGTGAGAATTAGGAATAATTTCGCTCCGATATACATTTCACGCGTTTCCATATACCAGAAATTCACATTTTTATGGATATCGAAAGATATCTATCATTGTGACTTCCCTCTGTAATTGTGCAACTGTCTCACTTAACGCTACATAGTGGGCAGACAAATGAACAAAATTAGAGTATTCAGACATTCAGATTTCGCACAGGGCCAGATCCGAGGATTGCCTGGAGAAGGGGCTTGAGCAGTATAGGCTAGGGCTCGCCTTAGTTTGTTTCTTCTCACTTTCGCACTAAAAGTAACATTCCGAAGTCCTTCGCACGGAGGAACCAGTTTCGAAGCAGTTCGGAAGTCGTTCAATGCGATCGTCGCCAGGATCAAATGCATTCGTTTCACCAAATATATTTCCCACAAAATGTAGATATAGATATGGATTTTTTGTTGTCCAAAATGCTATCAATAGGTGGAGGGGCGGTGGGAGACTGAGTAAAAAGAGAAAGATGACCTTTTACGGTCTGAGATATACCTAGAATCCGGATGTCTCTTGTTTACCTAAAAGCCAGATAAATCTCGTCATTATACGTAGGTATATTATTCCTAGCAGACGATGGTGAATCGTATCGCAGTTTCGTCTCATAAAATAAACTTTTCATCCTTTTTCTTCTTCATCTTCTTCTTCTTCTTCTTCTCATTCTCATTTTTCCCGGAACAGCTGTTGATGAATGGCAAGGCGAATGTATACACCGGCAAATATACAGAAATACGTGTGTGGTATGGGAAAAAAAAAAGAGAAATAACATTTTTTTCAATCTGTCTTTTTGTCCTATATTATTCTATCGATACTACCGAAGGAATTCGCTGAATGCGAATGTCGGCAATCTCTCTCCTCCGCCCCTTCCTTCAAACAAACAGCAGTCATGTATGAGCGAGGGATATCCGCGTGTCCCTCATCATGATAATATTGAATTTTAGCCACAGCAATCTCCGGTTCCTTATTTTATCTCTCCGATACTCGATATAAGTAAATGGAAGTCTGATCGCGAGGGAGGATCGAAGAGGAAAGTGAAGCAGCGAGAAAGGGAAGAAAGAGATGAGAAGCAAGGAGGAAAAGAGGATCACCGAAGCACAGACACCATGAAACGTGCAACACTGCACGGAAGAGGGACGGACGCCCGATCGGGCCCGTCTCTGCTTGTCTCGACACACTGCTACCAGCAAGTGGCTACCAAGTGGCTGGCAAGTGGCTCGCAAGACTCACCACTACTACTGCCACTGCCACTACCACCACCACCACCGCCACCACCACCACTACCGCCACCACTACCGCCATCATCATCATCACTAGCCGCAGAATTGGAGTCAGTTGCTTCCGAGCAGTTGCGTGGACTGGATAGACGGGGGAAAACGCGATTTAGCAGACCTGAGCCTCGTGTTAATTGGAAATTCGTTATCCCCGACAATGTCGCATGTGTCGCTGCAGGTAGATCGTGGAATATAAAGACCGGGAACTAAAAGAGAACATCAAATCCGAGCAGTTAGATCCGGGCGAGAAGGAGGTAAAGAGTGAATAATTGAAAGAGTGGAGTGGGTGTGAACGTGTGAACTTGCGAGCGTGTCACCCGCAACGCCAACTTGCTCTTCAAAATTTCAAGTGCTGCAGACTCCAATACCCGCGACAATATTCATCGGGGGAGTCTCGGAGGAGAAGGACCAGCGCGAAGAGAGGGAGTTTGTGGTCGAAGAGGAGCAGAAGAAGGCGGTCGATACCGCTGCGCCCAGGTTACGATGCTCCCCCGAAGACGACCTTCCGCATGTCTCCTGCTCTTCTTCGATCTACTTCTTGTCATCAATGCTTCCGCAGCTGTTCCTACCGCTAAGGTACGGGACCAGGTGTCAATGATCTTGCTACCGCTGTATCATCGTTCGTTGTCGTTCGCAAATTCAATGCATATTGTGTATCTCGAGTCGTTTTGAAAGCAGAAAATATTAGCCATAAGTTCGTCAACATCCGAATCACGATCGATTTCTATTCCATCAAAGTCGTGATACGAGGCGCTTACCAATTTGTGCTCCTCCAGATCTAACTCTGAAGACGGGAAATGCAATTCCTCGATCAATGTATACCTATATACGTACATTACATATATAGGCATACTTTATCTCATGAGTTAAACGAGTTGGTGATCTACGGTGATCGTTACTTGGCGTAATTGGTTGTTGTCTCGTTATTGAGCGGGTAATTACCGATCAATTACGCGTGTTTTCATTCCTAATTGATTGTCTCCGCGTGTCGTATAGTAGAGGTATACGCCGCCTTTATCCAGCCGGAAATTGCTACGATTCTGAAATCTTGACTCACCGTTTGATTCACGTTCGTTTTTTTTTTTTTTTTTTTTTTTTTTCTAAGCATCTCTCCAATCACGATCGTTCTTATTCCTTTTTTTCCGACTCACAAAACGCGAATCAAGGATGGACGGTCTATTTTAGGCTTGTTCGATTACACATGCGAACTGCACTGGAGCTGTACTATGCCTGTAAATTACATGTTCGCTTATCCGAAATTGTGCCTAATATCAAATCTTCTCAGCCAATCACGTTCCAAAATGGGACAGAATTTGCAGCCCTAGTGCAGCCCCGGTGCAGTTCGCATGTGTAATCAAGTAAACCTAGTATCTCGACTTTGGTTCGACCTTGAATATATTGTTCGTTGATTCGTTGAGGACAAGAAAAATCATCATAGTCATATATTAGCTGATTTTTCATCGCGAGGATGTTATTCTTGTATCTATACGTTCAAGATTCGTGGTTGTTTACTTATTTACAAATGGTTTTTAAGCCGTAGAAGAATTTGCTCATAACTCCTAGGGAGAAAGAGTCGAAGCTGAGTTATCTTGAGTAAATTTATTCTGTTTCCGTACGCGTATTCCCATCTGTAAATCTCAACTGCAAATATAGTAACGATAGAGTGATTACTATAGCGGAATTAAATCAAACTTCACGCAGATAAAGCCAGTGACGTACTCGCAATCGCGTGTTTCGCTCTTTTTTCATCATTGAGATCATCCAACCACGATTGGTAGTCAGCAAATCAAAATATATAAGCGATAACCGAAGGTGTACAAAGACGGCTCACTTTTTGGGACTTGGTGAGCCAAATAAACCGGCCGATCTTACCGACCGAATTACATTGCAATATATTTTATATATACGAACGATATAGATATACTACAATGTTATTAGCCGATAACGATGGACACTGTTCGTATCTCCAAGCCCACTTCATCGGATCACGAATTTACCCACGTTGAGTGCTGTCTTTATATTAGTCAGTCAACGATATGGGTCAGGACAAAAAAATCAAAACGGTATTGGGAGGTAGATAATACAGTCATTAAAACATCCCAAGTATTTTCTGATGTTTCAATATCAATCGATCAGAGACATGTTATTAAGCAGAGTTGATTCGGGTCTCGGGCTGGCGCCACGGCTGATATGCTACTGCGACTATTCTACGAACCATCGATTTCTAGTGGTAATTTCCATAATCATTAGGCTCAGAGTGAGGACGTTGATTAATCTCATTGTAATTCGAGATCACCCGAATAGAATGAATTTTCACGTAATTTTGGGTGAAATTTGTCCAACGGAAGGAAACCTCGATTCTTCCTGATTCGGGAATCGAACCCCCGCCGCACCCATTCGGCTGATCTCGAATCAACAACGAAACTCGATCAGCGTGACGAAAGTCGTTATATCTCTCACCGCGATAGACAAAAATTCCATGGAATTACAATCAGGCCCAAGGAAACATTATTATATTGAACACGCGGAGAAAAGTAGTGTAGGTATACAAGCCACTTCCAAGTGAGAACGCTCAAATTAGTCGGCTAGAATACTTGAATATACCTTTCGTTACCTGATGTCTTCCAGGCTATACTTCCAGCCCCCCCCCCCCCCCCCGTTGCACGCCTGCCTGCCTACCTGCCGGCCCACCTATCTACCTGCCTTCACCCACCTCTATGCAGACGGACGAAAAATCGTAATGCATGATATCAAAAGAAACTTATCACTTTACAACACGACCATATGCCTGATACTAAAATTGGTATTACCCCATACCCTTCGTATTTGTATTATTATAGGTACGTACGTATGGAAATCGCCTTCACAGAACAGGAGAAAACGTAATTGCTATTGAGTTTTCGATTACCGATCGCCGGAAATCTTACGCATACGAGAATGTCCGAGCAGTTTTCTCGAATCCGAAGCACCTAAATCTCGATATAGAATCAGCGAGCTGTTCTGCGGTAAAGCGGGAGACGTTTCCGTTTTCGCAAACCTAGATCAGGCACCTTCGCCGAATTGTTTGAAGACGAAGGCAAAGTTCCAACGGTTGCTTTGTGCTGTAGAAAGTGTATCTGAAATTTGCCAGTTCAGTTGAAATCCGACAATGCATTGATTCCGTGATATCGTATCGGGTGTGACATGCCCACTCGGATGAAAAGTTGTTTGGAAAGTAGCAGTTTGCGAAAAGAGGTGGAGGTAGATTAATATCGTGTCTCGAAATCATGTCCTTGGCGTTGATTGATCCGTTCTGTTTGCTTCCCCTAGAGGGCAGAGAGAGAGAGAGAGAGGAAAAAAGAAGAAACAGAAGAGTTTAATTCATCTTCTTTGTCTTTGAAGTGGTATCACGCCTGTATAGCTCCGGGTGATTAATTACCTTGACAATGCGCGGGTGTGTAATTGCTATGAAATTTGTCTCACTTCGTAAATTATGTGGACAAATCTTTGGATACCTGTATCCTCCGTGTGTACAAGGATCGCGTGCCGATGGTGTTACGACGCGCTCGCGCGTGTCTGCAATGCAACCGCATCAGGAATATAGGGACGCAAAATAGAAAGAAGAGGAATTCGGATAATGCTGAGATATGTAGTACCTACATGCGAGCAGTGAGTGGTTGAAATTGTTCTTATTTCATACGCGAGGAATAAACGAAATTTTGCGGAGACGTCTTAATCAATCCAATCGCGTCGAAGGTTCGGAAAAAATCTACCCTTCTTCAAGACTTACAAGTTCGATTGTTCGCTTCAGTATGGATGAACGTCATTTTATTTCACGGAGGCAATTCTCGAATTATCTGCAGTTACGGTTTACAAAATTTTGTGGCTGGTTTCGAAGGAAACATATCCATGCCAAGAAGTTGTAAACTTGAGATTATTGTATATACATACCTTCATTAATATCACACCTTGGCTCTTCTTGCTAATTGATGGAGGCATAATTGTCGTACGTTTAGTGTCGATGAACATCACGACTCTTCTCTTGAGCCTCGTTTTATTCCCTCTTCAATGCATTCGATATTCTGCCGCTCGGGGCCTCACCTTAACCCGATTCTCACCTGCCTTGGTATCGATTTGGAATTCCGGGGCTATTAAAACAACTCGCGATGTATTACTACCTGTAGGTATATGTACTCATTTTTTCGCCCAGGTATTACATAACAGCTCTATGGATAATGAGAAGCATAAACACGATAAAACTCGGTATTCGTTCATGCAGGATATGGATTTTTGGTCACATACATATGTTATCGCTGTAGATTGGAATTCGGAAGACAGATCGGATTCGAATTTATTGCATCGGCATTCCATTGCTGCCTATCATCCCCGCCGCTCGATCTATGATATGAAAATAAATGAAGAATAATAAAATGAACAAAAACCGCTCGCGCGAGTGTCGAGAAATTGGTGGTGGATCGGCAACGCGAGGAGCGCCCGCGCCGCGATATCGCGGTGGCCTCCTCCCCCTCCTCCCCCTCCTCCTCCTCCTCCTCCTCCTCCTCCTCCTCCTCCTCCCCCTCCTCCTCCTCCTCCTCCTCCTCCTCCTCCTCCTCCTCCTCCACCAAGATTCAAGAATGCGCCCGTCCAGAGAGGAACCTGTTTTTGGACACAGTTTAAAATATGTACATTATAGAATGTATAGGTATCTACGCGCGTTTTGGTTATTCAAGCACGTCTAGATACGTGTGTAGGTATATACATTCATTGCAACGCTCAGCTCGTGTCATTGGCACCAAATATAATATATGGATACATCTATCTATATTGACACGTATAACTTACGCCTGATGAATAATGGATACAATCCATTATAAGCGTCGCGAGCTCACTTGTCGAGGATCGTGAAACAATCATAGAAACAGAAGAGGCGAAAGACGGAATGAGGAGTATACGACGAGCGAAAGAAAAGACAGGGAGAAGACGAAAGATGGAGAAAAAATGTGTAACAAGGCGGAAGCGGGAGAGAAAAAGAACGAGAACAATTTTGTTTTCAACGAATAAATCGAAAAAAGCAACAACTTCATTAATGTATATCATTCGAAGCACATCTCCATTATCGCTATCGCTGTATGTATATTAATACATCGGCAAATAATAATCGCAGCATGAAGTGGTATACAGCTATAATTATTATAGTAAATAAAACTTGCAGACGATGCGGCAAGCTACGCGTTGCACATATGCAGGACAAGCTCAAGAGGGACACGACACTGACTTGTCTAACTGCTTCTACACATAACAACCGCGTCCATACAAAATTGTTGACACAAAGGGGCCTCTGTAACTTGGGCCTGTTGTTGCCGTTATTATTTTAGTTCTAATTGTTATTATTGTTGTTGTCGTTGTTGTCGTTATTTTCGCTGTGACAACTGCTACGTATCCATTCTATCTTGCGGTCATCCGGTAGACGCAACTCAAGTCCTTGTCGATCTTAGAGCATATATCGAGGCGCTATGAATGTACCGACATTGTATCATTATTAATCATAGACGAACAGATTCTCTCGCTTGTTTTCGTTTCATACATTGGCAGTTGTATCAATAAATGGCTATATAATTGCAAATCACCGAGAAGTAAACACGTGTTTCGAGATCGAGTGTCTAATGTTGTAATGTATCGAGGAATAATAATTCCCGCTTTGGGGGATGCGGAATTTACGATAGATACCTACCCACATTTGTTACGGCAACATATAATCATATGTAGGTACCATTGACAATGAGAGATGGCTTCATGCTTCACGATGGCGCCAAGCAATCGCGATCTAGTCCCGAGGCGCGTAAGTAAGTATACGCGTAACATACATATAACGCCGAGCCAGTTCGTATCAATCATTTGCATTCACCGCGAAGAGCCCGTAGCGTTGTTACGCATTCCGTCCTTATACGGAAGGCGAGACGACGTTCAGTCGTCAAGTCGCGATCCGTCTCGATGTCTTCAAGATGTGATTTCACGGGTATAACGATGTACTATAACCATCCGTGGACAAGGCTCCCTTTCAGTAGTAAAAATGACTCGTTCAATTCCAAGAGCCGCCTCGTTGTTTGTACATCCAATCATATTCGGAGATCCAATGTCTAGGATCCATGGCTTATTTCCATCAGGCACAAGTTCATAAAAGTCAACGGAACAAAATTACGAAAAATAATATCAGTCGTTTCGCAACCCAGAATCGTTTTGCGTCGAAAAAATCAGCCGAATCGCTTCTTTCGTGGAAACGTTTCGCATGGCGCAACGATAATTGATACTCTCATTGCTTCATGTCAGTTCGATCCGTCAACGTTATAAACTTGCGTGAGCTTCGCATTTCTGCGACCCCATTCTCCATAGCTGTATATCCTTATGCCTTCGATCTATAACCGGAGCCCGAGATCCATAATCGTCATACGCACAGTCGATTTACGAGTCGATAATAATTATGTATCACGAAAATGACGCAATACCTAGATCCGACGCGGGCGCGAGACAGTATGTCCAGGTATCCTGCAACGCGATATCCTTTTGTCCATAATTGTTACGGCAGTATAGTGCACCCGCTGTTGCAGCTGCGGGCTTTCGCTTCTTCTCGTAGCTGAACTGCCCACCGACATTAGTCAAGCCGAGAGTCAAGCTCTCTGAGAATGAGCCCGCGGAGGACCTCGCTCAATCGTAGAACTTGTTCGACTCCGGTATATAGTATATTTTTGTCCTCATCTCGAAGATCGATTAATCATTCCGGCCGCCGGTTCCTGTGAATATAGATTTTTGCTCTGCACGGCATCTGGCCCAGATCACGATCAGTAGGTATATAGGTACTAGGACAATTCGAGAAAGAGCAGAATCCAGATTCGTAAATATACTTGAACCGCATGTTCAAGATCTCCCTTCGTCTCTTCTACGAATCGGTACGGGGATATCGAAGCCCGCCCACGCGTACGGTCGAGTGTATTCCACTCACAAGTAAGAAAAACTGACAAGACGTTTATTTTATCGTCAGCTTCTCGCAAGAGCTGCGCTACGTTAGATTTACGCACAATCCCGCGAAATGAGTCGCCGGAGTCGGGAGCAAATTGGTCGTATATTGGTTTATGTGAAGTTTATTAGTTACGTTTAAATAAGTTTAAGTATAGGTACGCGTCGACAAAGTTATCCTTATACAACCTTGCGTTTTTCGGCAGATCACAGATTTACGTACCATATTCGAGATATAGGCGAAACGCGGATTCGGACGAGCAGTTAATCTCTTCCTAATTTCTCCCCAGCCTCACGTTACGATCAGACCATTCCGAGTTAAACTTCGTAATACGAGCCATACCTAATTGGTATAAGGTATAAGTGCGTCCCGGCTCGTGCGAATGAGGTTTTCTGTTTTACATTTTTTGTGTAGAATTCATGAGCATTACATCAACGCGCACGAGTGTGCTACAGCTTCGCGATCGGTATGCTGGTTATGCGTGGTATGCAAAGGTAGATACCTCTTCGCCCGGGTGCCCCCTTCTCATCCCGTGTCTCACATATCTCTCTCTCTTTCTCTCTCTTTCTCTCTCTTTCTCTCTCTGTCTGACTTCCTTTACACCCGAAAGTTTTCTCCGCACGGGCAGCGGTGCGATCCGGCATTGGAACTGCCCGTAAGGATAGTAGATGCATAATATAATAACCGTTACCTTGATATCATCAATCTATACGATATATTCGAACGTGGTATATATGTGTATGTACGCCATGTGCATGCATACGTACATACGTGCATAGGTATGCATGAGAAGGCGGTAGCTGCCTGGTTCGTGACTTTCGTGTTCAAGTAATAACAAAATAAATGTAGCAGGAATGAATTATTTCTAATCTTTTCTCGAATCGGTGGCAATTAGTACATGCATGGGATTTGAGTTAATGCAATCCGAAATGGTAAGTTTCGTATTACCTCACGCCGACGCCTGAATTGTAGGGCAGAAGCACGTGCGCGAGGTGCGGAGGTGGAGGTAGCGGCAGGTAATTGCAATATCAGAGATTGTTTGATGTCGCGAGAAGAACGGTGAGGCAACACCCGGGACCTGAGCTTTCGTTCTTGCGATCAGCTGGCCCGTGCAAGACGGTAGATGGTAGCGTAGGTAACTATATACGTGTATGCCTCGGAGCCGCGGAGAGAGCATACCAGGATATGACTATTATGCGTGTACAATTTGTTCCTCGCTGTGCGTATCCGTACAGAGCTCGTGCAGATAACCGCGGTAATCGAGCTGCAACGTGTGGCATGCATGACGCGATACAGTATAGGTATATACATTTCAATGCTCAATCGACAAACGGAGACTGCTGTACTTACAGGAGGACTGTAAACGAAGAGTGGCCGAATGCACACTGGGCGGAAGAGCTGGAATCGCGGTCTGCGGGAGCGACGGTGTCACCTACCCCGATCAGTGCAAATTTATATCGAAACAGTGCGAGGGTGCTTCTCTCCTGATAAAACACACCGGACCCTGTAGTCCAGGTTAGTAAAACATACGTGACTCCAGGCACGGCATCCTCTTATTTTACTGGGTATGGAAAATTGCATGGACGAAAAATAATATTCCCAAATGCTGCACTGGAGAGGCCGTTGAAGTGGCCGCTGGCAATCTGACCTAGCTAACATGGGAAATGTGTATTCTTCATCGAATCCGATCAATGTTTTGAAAATAATGAAATACTCAACCACTTTCTGCCATCACGCTCAATGAATTCTCAAAGTTTCGTCAAAGTCGATCGAGTCGTTTGCAAGAATTTACGATTCTGGTTTTCGAAACGGTTGCTGGACATTCGAGATAGCGAGTCCCATGGCACCTCAAGTACCTACTCGATACTACTTTTATTCCCAGTATGATAATATCCGGTAACCGACGACCAAATCTACGATACCGAAAATTATAATTTGAAAAGTTTAACACAGATTATTATATGTGTACTTTCAGAGACATTCATATGTTCCGCTGTGTGGGGTGTGGAATTCCGCACCCGTATTTTCCTGCGGCGGAATGCCCCACACCGTTCACACAAAAGTTGCCGTGTCTGGATGACTATCTGTTTTTTCCCTTACTTATTGGTTCGATCGCGCACTTCTCGCTCTTGCCACGATTGTACTCTACCTGTATGTTAAATGCTGCAGCTGGCTGCATCCGGTAAGAGCCGTATAACTTCAGAGCTAGCCCATAGAGGGGATGTGCTTTTACTTTCAGAAACGCAGCCTTGTTTCACGGCGCGGCTTTCGGCGCGTCCTGGAGCTCGACCGGAGTGCCGATCGGACGGTACCTACGCCCCGGTACAGTGTCACGTGCAAACCGGCTATTGCTGGTGCGTCACCGGCCAAGGTCGCCCCATACCAGACACCTCGGTGAAGCATGATCGTCCACGATGTCCGAGGACCGGGTCGGCGTCGACGCGGTCGGCCCAGCGTCGAAGATCTCCAGCTTTCAGGAATCAGAAACAATTCAACAATCGACATCGGAATACTTGCGACAGAAATGAAAAGTTGAAGTTCAACAACAATCTCATCGAGAATTTCAAGATTGAGTATAGAAGAACGAATATCTCGGTCGACGGTGAGCGCATAAAAATTGAGAACATGGAGGAAATGGACGGAATTTTCATTGCATTCCATTTGTGCTTTTAAATAAATGTGTTTATTTGCGCGGCGCAGGAGACAAGAACGTGGAACGCGTCCTATCCTGGAAGTTTATGACGCTGGACAAGGACACGGACGGGTTTCTGGATCGTGAGGAATATCGAGAGCTAAGGCGGCTCGCGAGGAAGGCAGTCCGCCCGAAAAAATGTGCCAGGACATTCGCTAGGACATGCGATCTGAACCGCGATCTCAAACTTTCACGACAAGAATGGGGCGCATGTTTGGCCCTCGACTTTACAAGTAAGTTTCACACAGCTCTCATCGTATATTGCATTTATTCGGTAATTATTATCCTGCTGTTTGAGAATTATTGAGGTATACGCGTAGTTTCGTTCACCTGTAGACCATTGATATTTCCCTAGTAACTTAGCTCGACATCCCGGGTAACTTCCCTGAAACTTGCCTCCACCCTCTCGATACATTTCCGCGATTCACTGTAATTATAACTCACTAACAAGCCCGCACGATACCTAAACGCTTTTCAAAAACCTTCCACTGCATGCAAAATTTTACACATTATCTCATACGTATGCGCGTGTATATCGCTTCATAATTCGCGCATTAAAACACTCGATGAGTCAAGTTGTGGGTTAAAGTATAGTAATATAGCAGGTCCATGCGTAGAAATTAGATAATGGTTGAAAAAAGAACGTCCAATGCATAGTAATAACGGGGATTTCTGCTTTCTTCTAAACCTGTGATGTGTGCGGTACATAGACGGAGTTCGCGAGCCATTCCCCCGCAGGATGTCGTCTCTAAGTTAGCGTTTGTGAATCTTACCGGAAGTTTGCCCACACGGTATACATACCGCTACAGACACGATGACAGTAGTACGGAGAAGTTGAACCAATTGACCTCGCGTGTGACACTGACAGTACTCTGTGCACATCAGCTACGATTATAAGAATAATAATATTGAGACCGCAGCAGCAGCAGTAGCGGTAGCGGTGCACGCATAATACACAAGTACTTCATGCCTATGTCGCGTAACTACTAAGTTTCAATCTCTTTCTGGCACCTACGCTGTCATAAAACACTATTTGCGCTCTCTTGCGATGCGTCTTGACGTTTTTTTTTCCACATCGTCATGGTCGATCACACGAGGTGCCTTAACATTCGGGAAGAAAAGGAAAGGGAAGAATCTGTAAAATTTCGCTAAGCGTAGGAAAATTGTGAAGCAATAAATAAAACAATGACGTATCTTCAAGGCATCCCAAGTGTATATTGTATATGTATGGCGGTACCTATACATTCATTCGTCTTGTTTGTCGCCTAGCTCGAGTAGAGGCAACCTTGAATGATCTAATCGACCTGCAGACAAATCACGTTTGAGCTCTGTTGCTCGCGATTAGAGTGCATTTCCATCTCTTCGGATCGTTATTGGGCTGTTCAACAAGCGTAGCATACACGCATGCACACATTCTGCAAAGACTAGACACAGCAAATGCCTAAACGGCGATTAGATCTGAGGCGCGTAGAATGTAGGCGAAAGTTAATCGGTATTTCCTGACTGTTAAAATTCAAGACGCAGGAAAGAAATTATTTCAAATACTCATAATCACCGGACAATCATTATAATATGTGCAATCTTCATTCGGGTTTATAGTCCCAGATTACGTTACTCTACTTGAATTAAATACCGTCTACATCCGCGGTCCGTATTGTATTTCTGGGGACCAAAGGAGAAGAGAAGCTCTCCGCTGTACAGTGTAGCTTCTACATATCTGATGCAACTAGTACCTATATACCGAATTTTGTACGTAAAATATCCGTAAAAATTATTCAACGAGATTTCACGTTCAATCGCCGACTACCTACTCTACATTCATCATAATTATATCGTCAGACGGAAATCCGCATTCCGGAATTAGGCTCGCTATCAACGAAGCGTGAAATATGTACGATGATGATATAGGCCCATATAGATAGGAATGATGCCGGGATGTGTTCCTCGCAGCTTTATATCGCGGATGAAAGAATAAAAAACGATGACCATGGGCAAAACTTCCGACGAAAGTCATAATTAGTATTATTTTAGTAGTGTTGTCTGTCGACTGGTATAGCGATATTGCGAATAGCCTTGAATTGAGAATCTCACAGATGGCTAGCCTAATGGGCGATTTGATGCTCGTCAATTTAGCTCCGGGATACCGGGGGTTTCCATATTATCGACGCAATTTCTTATCTTCGCAATTTTTTCACGGAACAAAAAAATCTTCGGGGATGGCCGAGTTTTCGTTCGTTCGAAGATGCCGTCTCTGACATTCTCAATTCAGTCAACGCTGCAACGCACATACCTATTGTATACCTACATAACGCGTGTCTAGTGGTATAAGGTCGTATGCGCCAATACACGACCTTTTACCACGCGTAAAGCCAAAAGGGCACAGCAATCTGTTGTCTCCGTATTTCGACGAAGAACAGCAAAATTCGTTCAGAAAGGTGTGCTTTAAGAATTGGTCAATTAAGATAGCGGTTACGCCCTTTCAGTGTTTACCGTATGGAAAAACAATCATCCCAACTAACAGTATAAGGTCGTCCCCGACTTTTTTTTTATCCTCGCAAACTATGTGAAAAGCTTTGAACCGCATAGATCCGTCGATATTGGAAAAAATTCCGAAAATTTGTTATTTTCAACAAAAATTAATTGAAGAATAATACAAATTTTTACGGATCCGACGTCATACCGTTGGCTTCCGGATTTCATTAACGAAAATAGAAAAACTTTGAACCTATTCAAATATCGACAAATTTATGTATTATACGTTCCTAAGGTTTTTTAAGCGTCTGCGAGAAAACACAAATTTTCGGCGGTTAGGACCTTATACCGTTGATCAATGTAAAAGAACACGACCTTATGCCATTAGACACGCGATGTATACATACATAGAAGCTCATTAATGGATCTCTGGCATGCGTCGGTTCTATCGCAGTGTTCGCAGTACACCGTTGATTGTCGTTGTGTTGTTGTTGTTGATGTTGTTGTTGCTGCTGCTATTTGATGCTGTATAGTTGTAGCCATGTAGTACATACACATGTATGTATGTTTGACGTTTAGTATATGCTATTACGCTGTAATTATAATAATTGTAACAGAAAAAGAAAATCAGAAAGAAATTCCCCCATTTAAATAGCTGCTGATATTGCAATTTATGTGAATGACATACACAATTATATAGGTAAGCCAGTCGGCTGAGTGACATCATTATTATCATTTAGTACGTTTGTTCTTGTCGCTGAACCCAGGCGCAGATGAGCGCGCTGAGGTCCCTGAGGCCCAGAGGACTCGCGCCACTAACCAAGGTAAATTCTGAATTGCCTGTATAACAAATATTGTTATATTAACACATGATTCCCCAATTCGTTTATTCATCCATTCATTCGTTCGTTCGTTCATTCATTCATTCGTTCATTCATTCATTCATTCATTCATTCATTCATTCATCCATTCATCCATTCATCCCAAGTAGAGTATTGATATTACGCGGTAAATCTGAACACTAGCTGACTCGTTGTGGTTATAATTGCATTATCAATCGGGAACTACCTATATATTTTTTGGGAAATTTCAAAATCACGAAGGATTGTTGTATACAGTGTAGATATGTGTATATATTTGAAGTCAGTGAGAATTCAGTTTGTCATCGCTTATATCCTCAGACTTGAACGAATATCGATAATTTATCTATAAATGCAGGTAAATGTATTATAATAATTGTAAATTTATTGTTAAATTAACAGAGTTAAAGTTAAGCGTGCAATTCTTGTATCTCGTATCTACCATCTCTCACGGGACTTACGCCTCACCACCCGCAGGTATATCATTCATCTCATCGCCGCTGTCGTAAAGTTACGAAAGTCGCTGAGAATATTTATTACGCTGTTCATATTAATTATAATGCTTGTTGATAAAATTGCATGTGCTTCGTCATCTTTACGTATTTCATACGCGTATGTAACATGTATAGGTACATATAGGTATAGATTATACAATCATTGCCAAACTACTACTATACTACAGGTATACTCTGTACCATGTGCAGTTACGCGTGAAATTCTGTCGGGTGGTGACGGCTTGTGTAAAAATTAATGCGAAATTAATTGGCAACAATTATATGAAATTCTAATTCACCATTTATATTATATCGCCGTATCATTCGTTGTCTATTGCGAAGGTATATTTATGTTATATAAAAAACTTGACCAACGAAATAATTAACGAACACACACATACATAATATTTTACCTATGCGTTATCATTCTTCCAACTCTGTATCCGATCGATATCGGTCAATTGATTCCTCACGATTGCGCACGATATTTTTCGAGAGATCAAGTTTCCCTTATAATCTCCACTGCAGGATGCGTGTTGATATCGGTTCCTTTGCGAATGAAATAAATCAATTATCTATAGAACAGTCTATATTCCGATTACCTGCAGGTTTGAAAGGAAACGAAGGGACCCACCGGCCGATATTTACCGAGGAGACAGTCGATCCGACTCAGGAACCGGAAGGTAGGCGTCATAAGATGAAATTGAGGGACACATTTTTCTTTCTTTTTTTTTTCTTTTTTTGCTCTGATTTTGTTCCTCCAATTACAATGATTCATGCGTTTCTTCTGCGTTATCAGCGAACGATTGCATCTCGGATAGAAATTCCGTCCTCGAAGATCAGAAACAAAATTCCGAAACGAAATTTTACGTCCCGCAATGTACCCCCGACGGAAGATACAACAAAGTACAATGCTACTCGGGATATTGCTGGTGCGTTTATCAGGATTCGGGTAAACCCATTCCTGGCACTTCGATCAAAGATGGGAGTCCAAACTGCAATCCAGTGCCAGAACCGAACAGACCGATGAAAGGTATAATACCACAAAGATAGTAATAATGCAAGTTCTACTGCAGCGGCGTATAATTACACATGAAACTCAAACCGCATATCTCCGTTCTGCAGGATGCCCGGAATTGAAGAAACAAATTTTCCTACGAGATTTGATGGACTTGATGCAGAAAAAAATGAAAGCATCGAGTTCGGAATCGGATGAGACAACGCTCAAATGGCAGACTTCGAACGAAGAGCGCATAGCCACTTGGCACTTCGTTATGTTGGACAGGAATAAGAACAAGGTAGGTGTAACTTTGCCTAACTCAAGATTCTATTCTGCCATGATGATCAAACGGCGCGCTCATCAATGTTTCTTTGGCTTCTCCTCCTAGGTATTGGAGAGAAAGGAATGGAAAAGTTTCAGAATAATGGTATCAAACAACAAGCAGCTTAGACGATGTGGAAAGAAGCTACCAAGGTACTGCGACGTGAATAACGACCGAAAAATCAGCATGACAGAATGGTTAAACTGTTTAAATGCGCAACGAATCATATCAGGTATTCGATGATTATTTTCTTTCATATTCATTCGAAATCAGCCGAAATGAATTCATTCTTAAGCCATTATTCGATGCAACACAATTTCTCTTTTTTATGGCATTTCGGAATCGAACCTCCGTGGGGTTCATCGAAAACTCCGATCAAAAAATGACTTACCAATTTATTCAATTTTGCCAAGTTCAAATGATTAACATCCAGTTCAAGAACAGAATAATTTTTTCATAAATTTCGAGACCACTTTTATCCCAATTTTTTTTTTTTTTCTATCGATTCCTTCTTTTCTTCTGTTTCATTTCACAGCAGATGGCCCAGCAAAAACGACTGTAGAAAAACAGAGGCGATTGCAGGGACCGAATCCGCTCGATCGAATCCTAAAAGATGACTAACGATAAGAAGTTTAAAGTATCTTGTGATATACATAGAATGAACACCTCGTGGCCGTAGCTCAGAATTATACAATATTTGATGTGGCAGAGAAAGAAAATGTAATAATAATAATATTAATAATAATAATAATAATAATAATAACATAATAATAATTTTCATATCGGTAACAATAATAATAATTCGTCTAGAGTATATACCGGTTATTGCGCTTGAAATGATTATATTTGTATTTTTATATCCAGTGATCATGCATTGCGTATGTTTTATATTATATACAGCGTATTTTAATTCTTATATAGTTTTCTCCTTTATGTTTTTCTCTCACACATACCGTATTATACATTACAGCGGTGATTAAAAGTATTAAAATTTATAGACGAGTAGAAGGGGGCGGGAAGAGAATGAGTGAATATTGTATATATTTATTATAGATATTTTATCTGCGTTATGAGAGTGCTGTAATACAGATGTGACACACGAGGGACGAGCATACCTACGATAAGAAAACGTGCAGATTTGAAGGGTCATGTTATAGTATATATATATATATCTATCCGTTTATTCGAGTTCTTATATCAGCAATAGCATTATAATAATATTGATAACAACTACGAGATTATATTCAGATTGTATTTTTTTCTCTCATTATATTCCTGTTTATTATTATCTTTGAAGATATATGTTATATTGTCGTCTATAGTTCCTCATATGCAGCGCAGTGCCAATAATATTAATACACACACAGGAATATTAATATATATTATAATAGTCAATCTATAAGCATATACAATGTAGTAAATGATGTTTTGTGTATTAATTATTAATAACAATAATGATGATGATGATGATGATAATAATAATGATAATAATAATAATAATAATAATAATAACAACAACAACAGCGTCGATAGCAAGTTTCCAATTGCAGCCATTCGTTCGTTCGTCCTAACTTCACAATGACCTACGTATGTAAATTCTATAATTATTCGTTCTACGCTATACGATATACCTACACTAATTGATTACAATTAATTGCTCTACTTTGTATCTATTATTCTCCTGTAGCACATACATACGTATACATCATACTATGAAAATTAAAAATATATACGACCTGATGATTATTCTGCGATTATTATTGTTATATGATAGGAGTGCAATAAACGATCAATTTTTGACGTATGCGGTCAGATTTTCTATCAATTTCAAATGAGAAACGTTAATTGGTATCCTATTTTTGAATTCCCGTATTAAAACGCATCGAATATAATTTGTTTAACGAATACAAATGTTCCTGCGATAAGTCGGATTCAAACGGATCGGATCTTTCTTGTGCGCGGCAAAAATAGTTCGCGAAATCGTCAGGACATGAATTTAGCGCTGCCAGCCGTGACTCACGAGCTGCATATAACAAGGCGAATTATCACCTGCGAAGACTTAGGTCGTTTGGATTCTGTGGGGAGTGACCTTCTAGCAAAGATCGATCCCCTGACGCTTCTTAAAATGGAATGCGAGTTTCTAATAAATAAAAAAGTAAAATAAAAAATAATATTACAGAAAACTAGCCAAAATTGCACTAATTTCTTTCTTTTTTTCCCCTAATCGTGTGAGACGTCTCTCAGACGCTACAAAAATTATAAACGAAATGCTCTGATTGTACGAACAAAAAAAAATGAAAATTGTAGCGTTGGAACCTGAAAATAGGATACAAATCATTGATTTTGTATAGAAAATGTATATTTGATTCATAATATTACAGATTTATATCAGCTTAAAAAAGATTCATGATAAACTAATGTATACAATAAACCACAGGTCCAGACAGAACCTGATCTCTACCTGTCCTCGACGCCTCCGAATGCAATCGCACTCGAATTTCGTTTCTTTTCAAATTTCATTTGAAACCGTAACGTTTACGAGTGAAAAAAAACACGTTCGCTGTCTCACCTATCTATCGAATTAATTTATAATACGTATAATGTGTTACACGACGATATCGCATCGCCTCAAAACACGCGATCCTGATAGCCACTGTCTGCCATACTAGAACTAGGTTTGGCGGGTCCACCGGGTACCGGATGATGTGGATGCCGCATATGTCCAGGTCTTCTAGGCGGCGCCAAATACTCAAACATACTTTGTGTATGCTGTGCCAACATCTTGCTCAAGTCA
Organism: Phymatocera aterrima; assembly: GCA_963170745.1. NCBI lineage: Eukaryota > Metazoa > Arthropoda > Insecta > Hymenoptera > Tenthredinidae > Phymatocera > Phymatocera aterrima. The sequence continues at coordinate 9,464,504 of OY720669.1, forward strand.
CACGGCATTGGATCGGTCCAGAAAAAGTCGTGATTCAACGCAGAATCAGAATCATACCTCTTGCTAGGATCAAGTATCAATAATTTGTCCAAAAGATCGCACGCATAAGGATCTTTAACATACGGTTTCAGTCTCTCCTTCACCTGTCGGATGAGTCGCATGAATTAATGCATTCGTCACTGTTATTAACGTTTTAGCCCTGTTTTTTTCATCCCGTTTCCACTTCTTTATATTGGTCTTCGTTAATGTAATCAAGTTTTGTTTTCTTATTCACACCCTTCCTACTCACTAACGACAGCCTATGAATTCATACCTTTCGTTTCTGTCCCTTAGGCAATTCCATCTTGGCAAATAAATCAAGACTTTCTACACCAGGCCATACTTCGGTAGTCACAGATCCACAGAGTTGAGAAATTAACGTGAGCTGTTGTTGTTCTGTGTTTCCTTGCATTATGGGTGACCTGCGTTTGTGGAACTTTAATAGTGGTGATACAGCTTTGGATTTGAACTTTCGTCTTCTTTTTCTGTTGTTTCATTTTTTTTTTTTTTACCTAGTCCACATTTCTGCCATTATACAACCAGCTCCCCATAAATCGACGGGAGGGCCGTAGTTCCTATCTCCAAGAAGCAGCTCTGGCGGACGATACCAAAGCGTAACGACTCTGTTTGTGTAACGATTAACTTGACCATTTTTATTCGCACTGAAAGCACGTGCCAATCCAAAATCGGCCAATTTCAAAATACCATTTTTGGTAATTAGAACATTCGCTGCTTTCATATCTCTGTGTAGAATCTGCAATTGCAGTACACAAGTTTTCAAGTCGAGTTTGTCCTTTGAGATTTTCTGTTTCTACTTGAGGAAATCGCATTCTATTCGTATTTCACCGTTTGAAAAGCTTCTTGCAAACATTATTACACTTTTTCGAGACACTTCCTTACTCACCTTATTGCTATGAATATAGTACAGACCATTGAGCAGTTGTTGCATGACTTTTTTGATCTCTCCAAGACTGAATTTGACATTGACGTTAGATAAAAGTCCGGCAAGATCATGTTCGCAGAAATCAAAGACCAGGTAGAATGTCGATCGATAACGATTGTATTGAGCGGCTGTAATAATATTAGATCATAACTCGAGATAGAATATTCATGCTTTCATTCTTCCCGTTAACCGCTGACTGTATCGAACGTCATGTCGTACCTCTTGTTCTGCATATTTCAATCAAATTAACTACATTTTCATGCTTCAGCAACTGCAATATCCTTATTTCCCTCAATGCTGTGATTGGGAACTGCAAGAAAAATTATACAAAATTTTGAGGTTATCGTATCCATAGAAAATATCACAAATACTGGATAAAAAATGCAGATTGTTTTATAAACTCGCCGATAACTTTAACGGAATAAACAAAATGTACGTAAGAGAACCGAGTTTACGGAAAGAAACTGTCGAGTAATGATGCTACATAGTTACCCCTTCTTTTTCGTTATCCATAAGAACTTTTTTCATCGCAACGAATTTTTTATTCGTATTCTTGTCCCTGGCTTTAAATACCTCTCTGTAATTTGGATGAATGAACGGATAAATAGATAATATAAATCGTTAAATATATTCAAGTAGATATCTCCTAGGTTGGAAAAAAGAAACACAAGGGCCATAACCTAAATTGGTGAGGATCTAATGTCGACGTTTTGTGTGTTGGGAGTATTTGTTGTTACTTACCCGAACGTGCCTTGCCCAATTTTAGCCACCTTTTCATACTTGGAGGATTCATCACAATGTGGAAAATCAAATTCTTCAATATACTTTTCCTTCTCCTTTGTATTCATTGCAAATTGTTGCAAATTTCAACTGGAGTCTTTTATTTTCGTTTCACTTGACTCAATGACTCACGGGATCGAATCGATTAACTCCAATTGACTCACGGCATCGATAAGTCGCAACTCTAAAAAGGCTAGTCCGAGAGGAGGTCGAAACTCGAAACCTGTAAATAAAAACCTTGAAATCTTTATTCAACAAGCACAAACAATATTTGAAGTTTTATCATAGATGGTTAAAGATAAATATCAAGTTATAATTGTGAAATGAGCCATATTTGCGTTTCACGATTTCAGGCAAAAAGCTGGCAATAAAATTCTACTCTGCGACTTCTTCCGTTTTGCATTACTCTGTCACGATTTAATCGTGTAGGTGTTTCATCTGATTTCAAATATTTGCTAAATGTTCTATATCACATTTACTTGACGGAAAGAAACCGATAGCTAGCTCACGGAGGTTGGCTACTTTCCATAACCGTTTAAGCCGAAGGATTTGAAAAAGACACACACGGGGATTATTTTTTTAACATTCTCGAACGTGACAATGTTTAACGGCGTGCTAACCTAAATATAGGTTAAACTACCACCGAGTGATAAATTTCTTCATGGAAATCCGCAATTCTTGACAATAGAAAAATAAAGACACAATAAGAAATGAGTGGTACAAAGAGTACGGAGGGTGGTACAGGTTTAGAGGACCTTGGAGTCCCTGGTCAAGCATTCCTCAGAGATGCTTTGACTAGTTGTACGGATCCTCTGAAAGCGATCGAAGAATTCCAGGTAAAAATTTCCACAGATATAATTTCGAAACTCGAATGGTATGTCACCGGTTATTAATCCGATAATAATCTCTAGCTAGAAAACGGTGTTTTGCTACCGTCCTTACGTCCAATGTTACCGCTACTAGATCTCCATGGTGTAAGGAGGCTTGATTTTCACGCCTCTGTCTTGGAAGAGCTTAGAGAGAAACTCGTTAAACGTATAACGGAGATAGGAGCAGAAAGAGGAGAGAAAGGCAGCGGAGATAGAAGACTGAAAGATCTTTTAGCCAAGAGTTTTCCGGCTGTTCGAGTTGCGGCTCTGAGACCTGTAGTTATGTGTATTTTACGAAACACTCCACACATAGATGACAAATACCTCCGTGTACTAGTCAAGGAAAAGGAACTCTATAACGATGCAGACACGGAAGTTAAACGTCAAATTTGGAAGGACAATCAAAGTCTTTTCGGGGACGAAGTCTCACCGCTTTTTAGCCGCTATATTATTGAAAAAGAACAGGTTTTGTTCGACCATCGTAATCTTAACGCACTATTTTTCTCACCGTCTCCGAAGGTTCGTTATATCATTAATCCACAATTACCTATATTTCATTTCTATTTCATTTTTACAACATGAAATTTAGGATGCATAGAAGCCGATTCGGATTTGAAAACGAACCATTATTATTTCGTTAGAAAGGATCGTAATATTTTCACGAAGAATCAAATGCATTGCTGAAAGTCAAGATAATTTAGATTTCTAGTAATCGCATTGAATTTCAGGTGAGAAGACAAGGAGAAGTTGTACAGAAGCTAGCGCACATGATTGGGCATAGTGTAAAGCTTTACGATATGGTGCTCCAATTCCTTAGGACTCTTTTTTTGCGCACGAAAAATATCCATTATTGTACACTCAGAGCTGAGCTGCTTATGGCCTTGCACGACCTAGAGGTACAGATTTCGTGTTACAGGGTACCAAGCAGTACTAAAAGTGTCTTCCACTTTCTTTATTGTCGCTAAATTTTACTGCCATATTTGGAATTCATCAAATTCCTCCCTCATCAATTATCTTGAAATAAATCGTCATTACTTGTCACTATTTCCTAATGGATGCTTCAATTCTTATTCAGGGTTCAAAGAAATGAATTAGAATTTAAGCCTATACAAGTGATTCTTTTTAATAATTCTGGGTTTACTACTCCTTTTTCATAGATCTTTGTGACAGTTTGTCGAAGGAATCTGTGTACAAACTAATTTGCTGATCCTAATTATGAAAAATTTGTATCCCAGGTACAAGATATAATATCTGTAGATCCCTGTCATAAATTCACTTGGTGCCTAGACGCTTGTATAAGAGAAAAAAATGTGGATGTTAAAAGGTCTCGGGAGCTCCAAGGATTCCTTGACAGCATCAAGGTATAAATCTGAACAACGGTCTTGCAAGAGGGAACAATCCATCAAAAATAATCAACAGTAATTATTCGTCATTACTTTTTCTTTTATAGAGAGGCCAGGAGCAAGTACTAGGGGATTTGAGTATGACGTTGTGCGACCCATACGCCGTTAATTTCCTGGCGAGTAGCGCAATAAAAATAGCGCTACATCTAATTAACGGGGATTCTCTGCCCCGAGATAATGCAGTTCTTGTTCTACTTCTGCGAATGCTTGCTCTGGGTTTATCAGCCTGGCAAATGATCGATTCACAAGATTTCAAGGAGCCAAAACTGGACAGTCAAGTTGTGACAAAGTTTTTACCTGCTCTAATGTCTCTGATGGTTAGGTTTCGTTAATTTGATTGTTTTTATCGAGTATTTTCATATTATTTGGTACTTTAACTCTCACTCAGTGAATTATGTTCGAACAGTGTCGAATTTTGATAACAAAATACAAACTTATTGCGATGGAACAGGTAGATGATCAGATAAGACAGTTGAACGGAAAACTTCCGCCAGATGAAAGAGAAAGTGCTATAGCTATTATCGAACACTCGGGACCACCTCCTGACGCTTGTCAGGCTTATGCTCAACTCTCTGGAGTTGCAGCAGTCCTGTCAATGTACCACGCATTACATGTTGGCGGAGGTGGCGGTGGAGGTGGGGGAGGAGGAGGAGCCAGAGTTCGAGGAGACGCTAGGGGCTTGATGCGTGTTCTGGCAACGTTGCCGAATTGCCAGGCGCAGCGTGCCTTTGAGGATCCATTTTTGCATACCCTGGTAAGTTGGGCTGATATTTTATGAATAATGATTAATTTAAATAATGTTGATTGTAAGACGTTGCTTATTTTCCAGGTATCGCTGCTGATTCTTAACATGGCTGACGAATTTTCTGGTGAATCATTTTGCACTGTGATATTTGATGAATTTTTCCTCGCTGGATTAACTAGAGACAACGTTACGAGACATTTATTAAAACTTTTGTGGTATATTCATCCTAAACTTCCTCCGGCACGGCTACATTCACTTATGAAAGCGCTACAGCCAAATAGTCAAGTGTGTATTGTAGTTTAGGAGTGGTTTTATTTTGGTTCATTCAAATATGTTATTGATCTCTTTTTCTTTCGACAATTTTTTTACAGCACAACGAAGCCGTTCACAGTTTATACCAGTCCTTGCGTGACAAGATTGGTACTAGATCAACAGAAGACCTTATAACATCTCCAACTTCAATGGATACTTTAGAGTGCCCTGATTCACCGCTGGATGTTGTCCCTACGCCTGGGCCTCTTTGAAAAGGTTCTTTGTTCTGTATCCCTCTAAATCCATTTCTATCCGTTCCCGCAAGTGGTAAGCACACGAAATTCTTGTAAAACATAAATATAACTTAGCTTGTACGGCTACTATATTAAAAGGATAGTGAAAATTCGAAAAGACAAAAATTGGAGGTCTAATAGTAGCAACAATAATGATAATGGATTGGAATAGTTTTTCGTTTTAACAGTTTTGGAACAAACGTTACAGAAGCGAACGAATCATACACTAGTCGCAATTATATTGTTCAATGAATATATCCGTCAACTTATTATAAACATTTATTGGCGTTTATAGCATTTTTTCGACCTTCGTTTTTGGTAAATGCTGCTTCTATTTGAGATTTGTTCATGTGTTTAAGATGGCGAATCATCTGTTGAATAATAAAATTTATAGATCAAAGTTTACGCTTCTTGAATGTAAAATCATCAGGGCAGCGAGGATAAATTAAAATAGATCCAAGAATGATATGATTAGGAACTAATTTTATTTTTCATATTCATGTATGCATGCGTTAGAATATACGTCGTGACAAGAGTAGTTTATCAATTGGTTAATTAATTGGCAATTACACTTTACAACTATTTGGAGTATCTACACTATAAACTTGTTGACCTATTATCAATGTGAATAATATAATGTACGAAACAAATCTAAATTGAGTATCATGAAAATAGGTATTACGTTTCGTTTGATTCACACATTTTTATTATGCAGTACCGTCAAAGTACAATAGATATAATATAATATAATATATTTTTACGGAATACAATAAAGTAAGGATTTTTTGAAGCATTGTTGAAGTTATAGTCAATTTTCTTTCATTATTGTTTTCATAACTCTACTTGATAAAGACAACATGCATTGATAGAATTGTGTTTCTCAGTGGGTATGGGGGGTTTTAGTTTCCTTCGTTACAATAACTAAACTAATGGATGAAACATTTATGGCGGCGTTGATGAAATGTGGAGGTGTGAGTACCTTATTACGGGAATTTTTGCAATCCGCAAGGATAACGCCAGGTATTCTAGATTTTTATACGTCATGGTTTCTGTTTCTGTTTCGGGGTGTACACACGCAGATAATCACATACATACATTAAACATAATACATACAACGTATGCGATATGAGGTACAAACATAAATTGTAACCGTAATTATTATTAATTTTTTTTTCTCCCTATCAGTTATCACATATATCGCTATAATTATACGGTTATATTCAAAATGACCCCGCCGGGGCGAGATTACTCGTTGATAAAATATCAGAGGAAAAAATGGAAATGTATTTTGCTCTAAATGCCTAAATGTGTTTCCAATACGATGATGAATTTATAATTTGGCGAAATCCTAGATTATACATGTTATAGTTACTTCATATCATCGGTTTGATAGATTTTTCTATCTTTTCTAATAAAAAAAACGCTAATTTATCGATAGCTATAATATTTGGAATAATATCTATTAGAATTGATGACCAAAGAGTTTTTCCACAGTGAATGAATACACCGTGATTGAACATCACTATCACCTACTTAAATGATGAAATATTCTCCATTTGCCACGACGTTCTTTCTGTTCCTCTTTCACTCACTTTCTCTTTTTTACTCAGACACACACATAGGCCTAAAAATTCACTGAAAAATACAAGCCGGTAGAGCCCCTTCTCTGTGCCGAAAACGATAATTCGACAGTTTCAATCGAGATCCTAGACCTAAGAATTGAGACCAGGATATAGCTGAAGATTCATGTACCAACACAAAGAATCATTCAGACTTTCTATTATTAGGTATCTATTATCAGCCTACAGGAGAAAACAAAGCTGTCCATTGCAAGCCTGTTCAATATCATGCGCATATTCTCTTCAGCCATTCTCAATTAATTCTTTCAATCATACTCGTGGGAGGATTCTCTCTTGCTCAACAGATTGTCCTTTTCTTCTTGCGTCCCAACTACATTGCAAGGTGTTGACCTCGCAAGGTTTGTCACCTTGTTTAGCTTGTTTAGACCTTGGGTGATACCGCTTCCGCCCGAAATGCTAGAAAATAGACTGCGCTCGTCACGTTACGAGAGATTAGGAAACCAAAAATTGAAACCAAGGATCATAAGAATGTAAAAATGAATTAAGTTCGGATGTAAAGTGAAAACGTCGAACAATTTCAGGATTATTAAGAAATAAAAAATAAGCGAAATAATGAGTTACTCACACCACATCCATTTCGTCGTCATTATCATCTCCGATCAGATCCTCGTTGGCAACAGTAAAGTATGGATTAGCTGAAGCTGGACGAAACTTGTATCCAGTTAATACGAAAAAGATGTAGGTCGCCATTTCCCTGAACATTTCATCAAGCCACTCATATTGGAATGGAACTGTGATCTAAAGAGTATAATATGATCCGCCAGTAAATATAAAGTTTATCTCAAACTACGAAATTGTAAAATATGTGGATATGAAGCTCACTGAGCGCACCTTTAATAGATACACGATAATTCTGGTGAAATAAATGTAGCAGACTATCATAATGTAAAAGTGTCGGAACAATTTGAGCTTCCGTAGATTTACAGCCGCCTTCCCGTCAGTGTGCGCAGCTTCCTGAAGATGCCTTATGCTCCAAACCACAGGAAACAATATTGCGCCACAGCAGAGAAGATCGACCAGGATGAAAACGTCACGCCATGTCTTGTGTTCTATATCGCCTTCTTCACTTTCCTCAATTATTATTTCAGCCACATTTGCCAATACCTTGAAAAGGATGAGAATACGAGTCAGGGATATAATAGGATGTAATAAGTATGATACATCCAATTCAGTAGATATACCTGAAGTGGTATAACGATCATGAACAATTTTTTGTCCTTATCGGATAATATGTGTTTTATAAAGTCCCATCCTGTGCCAACTAAAACTATGGTGATGAATAGAACTGCGCCTTTCAACAGATGCGTAATGTAGTAAAGAATAGCCCAAGCGGCGACGTGTTCTCCTCGAGTTTGAATGAAGTGAAAATTTATTCCATGGAAGAGGAGAGATAAAGATTTCAGGTAAACCAACACTGCCATGAGGTAGTGAATCTTGAACACCGGGTGTCTAGAGGCAAATGAAAATTGGTGCAAATTTATTGAACTTCAATTAATCCAAGCGCAAGCGTTAAAACCAAATTCTCAACCAACTCATGTCATCTACGCACTTGCTTTGCTTGAGGATGAAGACCCAAAAACATCCAGATGTAAAGAAGAGAAGCGCCATCATGAAGTAGAGAGCAGGTAACGGCATTTCACCGGCGCTCAAGAAATTTCCATTGTTATGCTCTTCAATTTGAAGCTGTGGGATTGAAGTGGATATAGGTATAAAAGTTATTGTTGACTGTCAAACATTCGGATCATTGACCAGAATGGTTAGAAGAAGCAGCCTCTATGGATTCTTCTATTTCTTATTTACCGTAAAGCTGATAGAAGTATGAACCGTATTATAGTTATAATTTGGACAACTGTGGAAGAATAAATTATATAGTCCCTCTTCGCTCTCGCTCGGCACATAGAAGAAGAAACTTGCGTCGTACTGCTTGTCTTTGTCCAGTACATCCGCTGGCCCAAAAGTCATTGGTATGGTAAGATCGGTACAATGTGGTTTAATGGACGATTGTTCAACTCCTATAATGGAAAGGTTCTTATAATTTAACAAAATTAGACTTTCTTCAGATCGATTGGAAGCTATATTCCTAAGTATTCTAAATCCTGCGATTTCTAGCTCTAAAGTTCAAGTCAATGTCAATGCATTTCTACATTGCTTTCAAGTCACAGCAGAAATGTTGGGCACTTAGACAAAAATGACAAAATATGCAGAAAGAATTTCACAACTTGGTTGTTCAAAATATTTGAGTAACCCAAAAAATCGTGGGTTTCTCCCCAATTTTATTTATAAATATCTATGAAAAGTATGTGACACGTAACAATCGTTCTGAACGTTCTAAGTCTCGTATTTTACCCTACCATTAATGTGACAGCCGATATTAGGAATGAACAAGTCCAAAGACAGATCTTGTTGACGTGATTGAAAATTGTCGTAGATTTTTCAGCGCTAATTATAGTTTTTAAGATGAAAATTTGGTGATCTCCGAAGAGATGAAGGTAACCAGAATAGTTTTAAAGTTCATAATCATTGTCGGTGTTCGTATATTTTTCTTATAATCATTTCGTTAGTGGGAAATCTGTAGGAGCTAAGCTAGCGATACATCGGGATGATAGCCAGAAGATTGGTTTCATCAAGTTGTGTCTCCATCGCCAACATTTTTTGTACATATTCTAGAGGCTATGAAATATATAGAACACATACCGGGAATTACTAGCAATAATAAACAGAATCCAAAAAATACTCAACGGTTATTTCTTGGCCAATGTTTCTTATTTTTTTGTTTTCGATTTTCGTGTTCACCCCCATGCTCTACTTCAAATAGAAAACGTGACTCATATCCATCACTCACTGAGTGTTCAGAATCAAAAGCACAGAGTGTAAAGTATTACAATGACAATTATAGATCAGATACAGGAACACATAGCTACAAATTTAGTTTGCACGCATCTAACTCATTCTGCAATTTTACAAGTAGCGAACATCTGTTGGTGGGAGTTTGAACGCATCAGGCATCACTTGCCCACCTGTTGGCTCTTTCAGCTGCTAATGCATCCGTGTTTAATTATAGCTTGAAATTTCGTATGAATTAACCGGTGCTGCAAGGCAAATTATTTCAAGCTACGGATTCATCCCACGCCAGAAGCGCAAAGGCATTGAGTTTATGTGGTGGATATGCGAGCTTTGAAATCAAGGGGTCAATTGAACTAGCAGAAATGTTGCCAAATCTTCTGAGGCTTTACAAATTCTTCAGGTATCTTTTATATTTCATAAAACACCTGTCACCACAGATGAACAATGAAGAATTTTAAGCAATTGTCCTCTAGTTCCATATTTATGGACTCACATTTCGTATACTCTTGACATCTTCGATGAAAAAAAAGGAATCGCAAGGCTCACCTAAATTCGGCGTCTCTCCTTTCGCTCCAAACATTCTGATATCTTCTCTCTTCGGCGCAACATGCATAGCTTGCAGATCTTTAGAGCAATTCACTTTCAGTCTGCGAAAACGTACATTAGAACATAAATAAAAGTATAAAATAACAAGGTTTACAGTACAAGTTCTTTTTTTGCTTGGATACTCAGTCTCGAATTCGAAAAGAGAATGAAAGTAACGAATTTAGACGCACATAGACTTCTTCAAATCCATTGTGAAATAAAGAGCTTGGTCAGATTGTGCTGTGACATCTTGCAAAGGGCATTTTTCCTGCTGACTTTCAGTGTACGGATTCATAGCGTCGCTCTGAGTTCGGTCTAAGCTAAAACCAAACTAGGCAAACAAACAAAAACATTGTATCATTATGATTTTTGTGATCATTATCGTTATTGGCATGAAACTCAAGTTTGTAACGTTGACGTGACGAAAGAACAGCTAAAAGTCGATGAAGAATGCCATTTTTTGGGCTGTTTAGGGTGACCAGTCACCGGATATTGTTCATCATCATTTTGGTGGATTGACGCTACAAACTTGACTTACATTCCGGAAATAAAAGAGACTGTTATCATAAGGTGAAATAAAATGTAACGATGAGAGGTCACTTTACCACAGCCTTATCATCGTGTGGTTCTGGCTTGAAGTTCGTCAAATTAACGTGTAAGATTCCATATTTGTAAAATCCAAAGGTGCTCAATGCTATATAGCGTCTATAATCATTCTGTAACACAATAAACAGAATTTATTCGAGATACCATGAGCTGAAATAGGCATTTTAGATGTCGGAGGCAGGGATCGGAATGATCAAGGTGAAGAAAATTCACAATTGAGGCTTGAACACGCGTCGTGATATCCATCGTATTGTATCGTATCATATCATATCACGTATCATATCCGTTCGATCGTGTAGATTGCCGTGTTGTTACATACAACTCCGTATTCCTAATGTCAACGCACCTTTATTTCTAGCTTGTGTATTCTCGCTTGGGAAAATGAAGCCAAAGTGAAAAAAATTAATACGCATACAAATTTCGGCTCCATTTCTTATTCTTCTTTTTATTCCAATAATCCGTCACATAACACTGTCATCAAAATTATTATTTGACAATAATTTACAACTTGCTCGTCAGTGCACATTCACTTCACGTACGAACGGAAACGGGAACACGGGCAGAAACTGGGAAATGTTCAATTGGTGGCAAATGTAATGTAATAATGTAATGTAATGTGGAAGTTCAAGTCACGATCGATATGTGGCAGCACCGAACTCCATCGTTTCAATATTCGATTATCGATAGTTCGTGTCATTTTTATCAAATCGCGGTTTTTTGTTAAGCCCGCAAAAGAATTTCACAACGAATTCGCATTACGTTTCTGAAAATATTGTTCACGGCCCATTTTTAATATTCCCGCAACGAAAATGTTTTACGTACGATATAGACAGGCAAAATAGAGTCTGTTTATGCGAGTTTGGATGGAATTGAAATAAGTGCGTAAAGTGTTTTGACATTCTGAGCACGTGACCATCGGTGCACGCACGGACAACTGTCAATAATCGATATCAATCAAGAATTAATCAGGACCGATGAATTCGACAATGAACCGCGAGCTACACAATTCAGAATAATCAATTAAATGAGTTAGATAAATCTGTTTTGTAACTTCGGTACGGTATATAGTCTATACGTAGTACACAACGAACTCCTACAATTGAACCTAACCTCACTTGACGTATACAATATATTATTATCATAACCTTAAAGCTGTAACGATACGATACAACATTTTCTTCATTTGTTTATACTCTATTCGTTGTCATATGTTTATCTGATTTCATCTGAAATTAGAAAGCTTTTACTAGAATGACGTCGACCTCGAGGCAGCGGCAGGACATGAATAAAATGAGAAAAAAAATGAGGTAAGAAACGAAAATACTTTCCTCTGCTACTTTTTACAATAAACACGTTATCAAAAACCAGTCATTTTGGCAGCAAGGAACAGCTGCACTTAGCACTGACTAAAAAACGGGAATGTGACGCTCGAGCTCTAGCAATTGTCGAACGTCTTATAGAAAATCAAGTTGACCAAATGTGGATGTTGGAAAATGTAAGATGAACAATTTCATTCGCATATCAATCTTTTTTATCATAATATTGTTTCCATATATTGTGTCGTACATTTATGTTTTTGTATTGCGTGATAGCTTGTTAAATTTGAATAGATAAAACAATGAATTATTTTCATATTCACACAGTCTGTGAACATAAAATCAAGACTGTATCAGACTTGCATTCTCGCCTCCAATTACCAATTCTACCCATATCCATCTCTATTGATAGGAAATGTTTCCAAACTTAGCGAAATATTGTCTCACTTCGTAGTTGGAGCACATAAATCAATGTCATATGGAAGATGTGGTCGAAGAAAGGGCGATACAGAAGCGCTGCGGATATGCGCTTTGTGACAATGCGTTAAAATTGATTATAAATCAAAAATATCACATATCAACTCGGAACAACAAAGTATACGACGTAAGCAGGAGGAAGAATTTTTGTAGCAATAATTGTTACGGAGCAGCGAACTTCCTTATAGAACAAATGCTTACAAGTCCTTTGTGGCTCAGAGATCCTAAAGAGAAACCACGATTCCAGCTTCTCTCTGTCTCAGGATTATCTCAGAAAAGTGCTCCTGGAGACGAAGTTGATTTAGGCAGAGAGAACATCTCCATTGATCCAAATAAATCAGATGGCAACAGCAAAGCGCAGGAGCCCGATGACCCAACTACGGCAGAGGATTCTCTGAATCAGGATTCAAAGTTCGACGAGAGTCGAGATTTTGGAAATGAAGGAGAACCCGAAAGATTACAAGAGAAAGTGAATAAAAAAGATGATGTGAACGCGTCAGCGCTACAAGAATCAATTAGAAACTCGAATCCAAGAGTTAATGTGGCCAAAGTGAAGACAGACGAGATTTTGGTGGTTGAGCGTGATCTGGAATCGGAAAAACCGAGTATTCCCATTGTGGATATTTCTGGACAGAGGCAGTCTCGTAAAAAGAGTGTAGGAAAGAAACAGACGGAGGCAAAATTCGATCCAAAGTGTATGGTACAGAGAATTGAGCGTTATTTGAAAGAATGGATAACTTTAGAATCCCTGGTCCTTTTGTTAGGAGATCCGAGTTTGAAAAAGGAGAAGATTTTCGAAAACAGAGAGAGATTTGGAAGCGAGGAGGTACAAAAAAAGTATTTAAAATTATGCCAGAAGGTGAATTCCCTCCAAATAGAAGAAGACAGCGACGACGAAGAGAAGAACACCGATCTCAGACCTCTCCCGGATTATCACCTACTCAAAGAGGAGGGTAAAAAGCTAGAGATCAAGGTAAGCCATTCAACTTTGAAATAATGCAAATGATCTCATTTTCTTTATCGTTTATTAGAATGAAAATTTACTACATCACATGGTTTTTTTTGTCATTTAAAATAAAGGTGAAGGCATTTTTCGAGGGACGGGCTGTGATAGAAACGCCATCGCCTTCGGACAATCCATCTAGTAATGGGACAGAAGATGCTAATACCTTTTTACCAACATTGAGCGAGAAGGCGCCAAAAGCGCTGAGACGGCGTATAGTTTTGGAAAAACTTGATAAAGTGTATGTGATTTATTATCGGTATTACTGAGCCGAGGTGAAAATGACGAAAGGATTCTCAGAAATATGTCGGGAATATGATTTCAGACTGCCTGAAATGCTGAGAACTTTAGCCGGAGGTGAATTTACAGTACCAGAATGTATAAGCAGTAACGGATGTGGGAAAAATGTTAAAGCGCTTGTTAATACATTCTGTTTATCAGCTAGCAACGTTATCCCCAAGCCTGCGGAGTGGAATCTCCTTGGGTTAGTTTTCATACGATTGTAAGTATTTCATCCCCTTCCACGTATGTCATTCGGGATTTCTTAATTTTTTATAAATCTTATGATATCGAATGACCTGTGGCCTGGGTTTTTTGCGGATGAAATAGAATACTTATTCGTTTGTGGCCAATTCAGACATTCCCTCCGGGAGGAAAGTCTTATAATCAATTCATAATCGATGCAGGTTGAGCATCACAGAACCAAGATTAAGATTTCTGTTGGGAACAGAACGAGCAAGAAAATATGTGATGATGATATTGATGTCGTATAATCTGGAGGCAAATTATTTAGATGGATTAGTTGCGATGGCAACGGATGTAGAAGTTTACCGACAAAACAAATAGTTGGAAAAACGGAATGTCTTAACATTCTAGTTTGATCTTAAATGCTAGTTCGATAAGAATGTTGATATCATATTCTCAATTCTAACAATTGAAAGTGCACGATCCGTTCTTACGAGCCTTCGAACGAGCTTTAAATAAACTAAATTCATAAGTAATCTGAATTTTATCCGCCTTGTTATATGCAACCTGCAAGCGATCATGTGTATCCGATAAAATGAATTGGGATGAACCACGAATAAACTGGGGCTCCGTGATAAGTGGCGTCAGCTAGCGGCGATTCTATCAACCGATTTTGCCGCAACAAGACGCGCGGGAGAAATATAAAACCCCGTAAATTGTAAGCCAAACGGAGCGGATTGGTGCGAGACCAAGCGAGAATATTATTGCACCAATATATACTGTTTGCTCCTAGTGGGACGCGAAATCGTTGCATGTGTTGTATCCGGCTGTTGGCCTGGTAATTTCTCAGAGATCGAATACTATTCTCGTTATTTTTGTGATTATTGTCCGCTCCTTCGTTCTCCTTTTTGACAATTATTCTTTTGAAGCAAGACAGAATGTAACTGGATTCTGGTATCGCGTAAAAAGTTACAACATTAATCCTGCAGAAGGGACAGAAGAAGTATAACGAGCTTAAAACATGAGAGTATTCTATGTAGAGAGTAGAGATGAGTAATTAAACTTGAGAATGAATGAGGTGGCTCTATACCTATATCTCGTCGTGATTCGCTTGAGAGTTGAGACGCCGTAGTTTTGTGGTTTTCAAGTTAGATAAGCGGCGGGATTTTGCAGCCTCTGCATCCCCCGAGAACCCATGCAGCCGACACCTCCGCTAATAAACTATATACATTGGGTAATGTATTTCAAACTCTCAAGCCTCAGTTCCACCTCCTAAAATCATAAAACAGACTGCCACCTGGGACGTGCAACGTCTTTGGGATTTTTCGTTCGGCAGGCATAAGACCTGCATATCCTCCATATTGATAATTATGACAATGATAATGATAATGATAATGATACGAATAACTAGAGGCCCGGAGACGGACCGCGAGATTATTGGAGTCTCGTTTCTTGAAACTTTCGAATCGAGTATATAACTTAATGTCACGAGAATCTATCCATTCCAATCCGTGAATTCGTTTCATTCTGGTTCTATTTGTTTCGCCTATCCCGTTCCATCCGCGGCCATGCTGCTGCCGTTCGTCACCTATTTGTTTCAATGCTTTGCCCAGAATGAGTCATTGCAATTTCTAATACAATTCAGTTCAGCCGCCTAAACGAATGGATTCCCTCCTGTTTATTTCTATTTGATCAAATTCGTATCATGAAATGAAGTAACGGATCGCTGTTGCTCAATTCGTTCTTATACGAATTACCGAATTAAGAAACGGGATCAAACCGCATTGAAAATCTCAATCCGATTCGATTCTTTTCCGTTTTCTCGAGTATACGGCGAAACATACTTTTACTCTATTTTTTGCAACCCTCATACGGTTCGAATACGAACGAGAGCCCGATACGTATTCGAAAGAAGTTATCAAAGCATATAATGAGGAGACGTGAAATTCTGGTGGAATGATAATTAACGTAACTGTGCATTATGCGAAGGCAGTATTATTATTACCTACACTTCCATGGCTCGGTGAGAGAAGGGTCGAAAGCGGAGATGTTGTACGAGTATGTACACAATACCCACAGTATTGGTACATCACGAAGGCGTTAACCCAGACGTTTCCAATTTTCACGGTTCCGTAAAGAGCTTCACCAGCAATCTGCTAATGTTGCACCGCTATTGTCTCTTCGGGCTTTTGTAAACTATCGGAGTGCTTTTTCGGTTTGTACCTATGAAGTATGGCCTATATTGTCCAAAACTCGCACCATCCTCGTCGTTAGCGAATTTCACGTCGATTTGAATACGGTGTCTCGACTTTCGACTGTTTCGAATATAATAACAACTTACAGGCACAACTTGTGAATTCGTCTTTTCATGGGATTCAATTTCATTTCATTTCATTCCACATCGGAGAATATCGACAAGCATCGTGCTCCGAGAGCGCTGCTTACTTTTCCGACAATAAATTACTTCAACTCGTGCAAAAAATTCGACGGCAACCTGGCTTATGTCAAACTGAGGAAAAACACATTTATTTCAATTATACTTTGTACCTTGAGGAAGTTTTAGTGTTTAACATAAATTCATATCTCGCGTAAAAATTAGAACATCCATTTCCAATCAACAATTCCGACTTCTTACAGTTTCTTTTTTCTTCAATTTCAATCTCAACTGGAAATGCGCGACCAAAAGATCATCCCCTACTGGTAGGCTGCACAACAAATGGATGTAAAAAAAAACCAAAAACTCTTCAAAATTCAAAGTAAGATCTTCAAAATTCTACAGACAATTTCACGAACAATTTTGTGAAATTGCGATGCTGTAAAACGGTTCTGGTGCTACTCTGCACCGTGGCTTATAGATTATTTGATGATTTGTGCAGCAATAGGAGGGTCGATTCTCAATCCGAGGTTCAGACCACGGAGGAAGATTGTCGCGATATCGGTGATTGAGACGATAGATTTTTATTGAACCTGCTCGAGTATAGTTGGGAATTTCTTGAATCGTTCCCTAATGTCCTGTAATGGGTCTGATAGATCCTAGATATCGCGTCGGTCCACGTGAACTGAGTTTAAAGTCGCTGCACAATCTCAGCGTTACACGCAAGGAGAAGTCTCGGTTTAGCTGGATGAGCGTCGGAATAGCTTGATTGCTAATAGCTCGAATCGCGCTGCTTACGTATCGCAGGTGTATCATTTATGTACGAAATTAAACCACAGAATTTTAGGAGGCTGTATCAAAGGGTCGGCGAGACTGGCGGGGCAGGGCAGTTGGTATGCTATAATAGAGATTATAAGAACGTTTAAGGAGCTAATATCCAGACCCGCGTTCGTACGTTCGAAGGCGATATTCCGATCCAACCATTGCAGTCAAGGAAAGAAGAACAACAAGTCGTTTAAGTGAAGTATGTGAACTGATCGCGGATCCCACCGTACGATGAGGTACCACGAGGAATCCGATTCCTATGTTTCTGCTCAAGTGAAAGAGATAGTGAGATGCCGCAGTAGCGAAAATTCACCACGCTTCCGTGGGCTAGAATTCTTCAATAACAAAAATGAATGGTGAAGATATTAAAAAATTTCCCACCCGGCGTGAGACACGGCGCATGCTACCAGGGGCCCCTGAACAATATGTGGACAGGCGAATGTGAATAGTAGTAGGTATTACATGTCCTGTAAACCGGGCGCAGAAGGAAGCTTCCAAAACTCTGGAATTCGCTGTCACAGACTTATAGACAATATTCAATTGATTAAACGCTATTCAAACGCGACGTAAACGTCGCTTTTGCAATAAAGAGCAGAGGTTGAATTGCCCGAATGTTGAAGTAGCTATATACATATATAGGGAACACCCGACATGATGTCTGGAGATCAGAGACTGTGGCCCTCGCGGAGGTCATTCCCTTTCAGCACTTGTCACCCTAATGGTTTCCGCGGGGCGTGTTTAGAGCTGGTAGATACTTAACGGCGAACGTGCGCAACTGTAACACTTGCTCATCACTAGATCGCGGAAATTATAGTGTGCGCGGGATTCATTCACATGTATACGTGGGGCTCGGAAACAGAAAAGTTTGCTGTGCAGTGTGAGTGCTATCAGTTCACAATAGCCTTTCATCGAACTTTCCTGCGGGATCCTTGAGCTCCTTCTCTTCATTGATCATGGGTCTGGAAAATTTACAAACAAAATGACTAACCAAGCCAAGGGAGATATTATCGGAGTTTGATTGCCTCTGGGGAGTCAGTCCGCCGTCCATTATCCAGATATAATATGAGTACAACGCATGGGCATGGGTGGGGGGTGTTGCGAATGGATACGTGTGCTCGCAATTCTATCTGGAATACGCCGGGATATTTCATATTTGCTGCGAAGGTTACTGCGGGTATTCCGAAGCCACGAAACTTTGTTGCTATGTTTATTTTCCACCGAGGCCCTTCTTTCAATCTTTTTTGTACGAAGCCCTCTCAAAGCATCGTGAATTTTGAAGTCGAATATGGGTTTCGATCGTTGAGGGCACTCGGTAGAGGGACAGCGATTGCCGTTAGACATAGGTACCTATAAGTGCCGAGTAATATACCTATGAAATATGCCCGGTTCAAGTTGCAATTGAAAAACCTCGAGGAATATCACATTCGGTGAAAAGAATCTTCAGGGATCGGATGAATTGGATAAATTTTCGTTACAGCGTTTAGAGTTTGAGAGTATTTTCAAACCCAAAGTTAGTGGCATAATCATCGATCGTGATTCCATTGATTCAATTGACATGCTACAATTGAAAGCTATGTGCCACAAACCCTGTCACGATCCCGCCTGAGTCTAACTAGTATTTAGTACTGATCGAGAAGGCTCGAAGTTCGGTTAACCCAGCATAGCAACGGAGTGAGTACTGCCGGCGGGAGCAGTCGGTTAGTGGTCAGTGACGCGCAAGAGCCCAGCGGAGTCCGCCATTCGAATGGAAACTGACGAAGCAACCGGCTGACAGGCATCCCGCCACAAATGCTAGTAATTATCATCGTCCGGACTCAAAATGTATACCTGAAACCAACTGCTGGTACGCTCGCCGAGGTGGAAGATTTCACGGCGGAGGACAGACGGATGGATGGATTGGACAACCGTGAATTTGACGCTCCAGCCCCCGAACTGTGGATACAGACGAGAGTAGGAACAGTTATTTGTAAATTCACATTCTGGGAACAATGTGCCAAGGAGTATTCCTCAACGGAGTGAGTAATTGGTCGGTGACGAAAGTAATGAGAACGAGCGTAGGCGTATGATGTCAAATTATAGCCGGAAATATTTGCACAACTTGTCAAACCGATCTGTAAACAGGATCTGAGTTCTCGTCGTTACGCCCAGCGGACGAAAGAGCACCCTGTAGTCGTGAATGGTGAGAAAATAAATTCACGATATCTCATTATCAAATTTATAACTCGTGCGAGTATAATACTTGAATTGCTCTTTCCAATTTTTTGGCTGGGTCCGCGTGTACCATGAAACTTGACCTCCATAAAGTCAACACCCCGACATCGCGACATACGGAAAATGAATTTGTCGATCCATGAAAATAAGTTGATCATTGATTGCTAATTAGTTGCTACCTGTATACGCGGATTGATTGGTCGAACTCCCTGAGCTAGCAACAGGGGTGGTGGTGCTCAATGAACTTTCATCTAGCACCGCCATAACATAAAACGGGAACAAGATGCTAAATCGAAAAGTTCAATGCGCCAGAATTAGTTGCGATTTAATTGCTCGGGAAATGCGTCTTACCCGAAGTTTTTGCTGCACCCCGGCTGGCCGCGGTAAAACTAAGCAGATAGCAAATCGGCATATGGAAATCCACAGCAATGTTCATCAAATTTTTGGTACATTCACGCTGGTATGCGAAATTTCCAGATTACGGAATCGGAGATAATCGATCTCGTTGCCGTTCACATGCCGACATGCGATGGTCACCAGCGTGCTATTGTAAGATCCATCCATTGATCCATTGATACAATTTCAAGAACATGTGTTGGCGAGATTCGATGCATCGCGCTACTAGCAATCTGTAGACATTGCATGGAGCTATTTATGCCAAATTATGGCTTCCAAACCTAAATCATTTATAATTATCAATGAATCATTTGGCATAATATAGCTTTGATACGACGCAATTATTTATTTGTGAACGTATCAACTGCCTCTCCGAATGAAAACTCGTTTCATATTCCTGTGGGAACTGCCGTACCTTTTATTTGTCCGGGTGATCCTGGTGTTTGGTGAGAAAATCGAGTCGCGCTTCACGGTACTTGCATTGAACATATTTTATGCTTGGAGAATCAGACTGAAACGGCCATTCGAATCGGTTAGACCGGGAAATTGTTGTTCACATGATAGAATAATCTCTTCGTCTTATCGAGTGACCCCTGTTGTGCTGCTGAAGCGTTTGGCTGGAACGAGGACGTTCAAGCCTATAATGCAATGCCTATACGAATCCCAATTCGAACATAAAGCTTTTACACGCAGAGGGACCAGCGCAGCTTGCAGCTGACAACATGCAGAAATCCATCAGGTCGAGCTCGTCTCCGTCAAGCACGTGCTGATCCAGTACGGTGAAATATCGAAACAGTAAACGAGAAAACAATAAGTTAATAAGGAAAGATCCGACGTATCGCGCTACGCGATTTGCTTCGGCAGACGGAGACAATTTGACGCTGATCAGAGAAATCAGCAGATCAGGCTGAAACGTTGAATCTATTACGCATTCGAAATTGTTGCTGCTGACCAAATTTTAATACATGCAATGAAATAGTGAATTCGTGGATGAGATTATTCGGAGGTCAATCGGGTTATCGGTTCTTTGGATTTTCAGCTACAGCTCGATGTAAGTATGCAATCGACATCAGTCTGTTTGCTCGCTCATTGGCAGTGGAAGTTCAGATCGTCGAAGGCGGGTTAGTGCTTCAAAACCTCCGTACCGTACCGTACCGTACTTCGGCGCTGGTTTTTCTTCAGTAGTTCAATCACTCTTGAGCGGTTCCTCATAAGATAGGTACAGGTCTCGTTTTCTCTAATTACGACGAAAATAAAAACATTGCAGAACAAGTTCACACTGAATTATACCCGTAGATCAGAAATTCGTCCAAGATCCACTTCAGCGTGACTCGAGGTTCTTTCGAATCCCGCAATCAGAGGTCATATTGACTGGTGTGCCATTCCCTGATCGCGGTCATCTCCTATGAATCGCAACAACGAAGTCGTCCCGTCATCAACGATGACAACGGTAACGTTTCGTCCGATGTTCGAGGTCGTTCCGAATGCACAATGAAACTGTAATTTTCAGAATGATCGGCAGTTTACAATTGAGGATAAGGTACTCAAGGGTAGAGTAATCTCATATGACGACGAGCACACTAGCCTCGGGGAATTCGTACTTCGTAAGCTGAAGGATAAACCGGACTTCGTTGGCCAGGTAAGCCCGTTGGACGACGCCGGGCATGTAACAGGCCCATTCAAGCATACAAAGCATGGGCGATTCCGCTCAATATTAACCAGGTATGAAGAAGCATGCATACGGATATGTTTCTATACAAAAATTGCTCTTTTGGATGAAAATGTTGCTAAGTTATTCACGTCTCACAATCTCAAATGCTCTGAAAGAGCATTTTCTACTTCAAACTCGGTTTCCCCTTGAATCCAACTTTCTATATATGCTCATACTCGGCTGTCATCTTCGCTGTTCATCATTACTTGCCAATTCCAGCTAAAATAGGGAAGAATAGAGGTAATTTCCAAAACGGGATACCGAGAGGTTCTAAATTCAATCGATGGTTAGAGTTGTCGAAAAATTGGTGAACTCTAACATCGTCAATCGAACTATTGGACACAAATAATGCAGTGAGAACGTCATCACTTATGTTGCTGGAGAGATTATACACGAGGGATCATCTAGATAATTGTTGCTGGAAATTTGAGTTAGCAAATTTTCCATACACCGATAAATTATCTAATGAAACCTGTCGAGATATATCCGTTCCTGGTAACTGGTCTCAAGTATTTCGAGCTGAAATTCGTGAGAGCGGATATTAAATCGATCTTTCGGTCGCTGACTCTCCTAAGGCTTTGGGCTAATGATCGGCTATTCAAACGGTGTTTCAGATCGACGCCGTCACCGGCGAAGAATACACTTACCAAAAAATGAGAGAGCGGAGCGTGAGATGCGCTTTGTGGATGCAGTCGCATGGGCTGCGTCCGAGAGACGTTGTTGCCGTCTACTCTGAAAATCAGCTGGATTGCGTTATGCCTTGCTTCGCAGCCTTGTATCTTGGAGCCGTCTGCTGCTTTTGCGATATCCTTGGTGGCGCAGGTCAGCCATTTCGTTTCAGCCAGCGGCACCGTGGTTCCTTTTGAGATTCGGTTATTCAAAATTACCAATCATGTTTCCCCAATCAGCGTTCGCTTGCGTATGTAATCCGTATTTTCGTACTAGCATACGACCATTTTTAAAGGTATTTGCAATCGGTGATAATGCTCGCCAATTTCAATCCACATCCGTCAATTGGGAACTCTAATTAGTCAGTAAGATAATATTTCTACGTAACTGAAGCGAGTACATGGGACAATGGACACATACGCGGGTATTCATACCGCGATACGTTGTTTCGATATCGGCCAATTTTCGAGCCTGTAACGTACAAGTACATACGTACCTACCCTTGCGAATACATGATCCGATTGCGTGCAACTGTATCAGCTGAGAGTACGGACGCAACGTTTTCGCAAATATACTCGTACGAACGTCGGTTCAAATTCAAATTTACTCGTGGGATGTTACTCCACGTGAAATCGGCGTGATCTTGAGGTTTCATGAACTCGCATTTCTCGAATCTGTTGGAAACTCTCTCGACATGAAAGATGCTCGAAACAAGGGGATGCAAATTCTGGCGATCCCCGTGATGCGTCTAGCAGTAGCTATCGCAATGTGTTATCGCGATTACGTATAAAAAAGAGGCTTATCCTGCAGAGGAACTCGACAACCGGATGAACCTGACCAAACCAAAGGTGGTATTCGTGACCGAACGTGCGGTCCCGTTACTTCTCCAAGTACTCGAAACGGGAGGACATAACGTGAAAATAATCGTATTTGGTCGCGTCCCCGGCCTCCTGGATTTCGAAAGCATAATTGCTGAACCAAGTATCGAGGAAGTGGAGAAATTCGTTTCTGCCCCGATTCAGTCTTCGGGCGAGATTGCTTTCATATTCTTTTCCTCCGGGACGACGGGACTACCGAAGGCTGTTTCACTGAGCCACAGGGGTGTGACCATGCTGACGCACCAGGCGGAAGCGCTCGGCATGAATGGAAATATTTGCATGGCATTCGGATATATTGACTGGATCAACATGCTGGAGAGCATTATGATGACGCTGTTACTGGACATTCCGAGAATAATATTGCCACCGTACGAAGAACACTCGGCGTGCGCTCTGATTGAAAAATACAAGGTGAACAATTTTTCCGTGCATTATGATCCAAATTATTCCGATTATTTTATGGCAAAGGTCGAGTTGACCTCGCGATGTCAGAGCATGTGTCTGTTTTCAGGCGAACTGGGTGCACTTCTATCCCACCATGATCCACAGATTATTGGCATCCAATGCCACGGGCGGGTATGATTTGTCCTCGCTGACAAAAATTGTTTTCACCGGGGGCCCGCTAGCCGACATACATCGGAGAGCCCTCGGCGCGCTTCTACCAAAAGCCCGGATCACCTCAGCGTACGGATCGACGGAATCCTGCGGCTACATATCAATGGGTTCCGCAAGCTCGCGACCCGGCGCTTGCGGTGTAATCACGGAGAATGCTCAGGTGAAGGTCATCGACCTTGATACAGCACGGACATTGGGAGTCAACCAGAAGGGTGAACTATTGTTGAAGTTCGCCTGCATGATGAACTGCTACTACAACAATCCAGAGGCTACGGCTGAGGTCATCGACGAGGACGGTACGTTGCACAGGGGCCACAGATCGCAATACGCAACATGCTTGGGATAGAGATCTCTATTTCCGAGACATTGTTTTTTTTTCTTCCATGTATTGAAGGGTGGCTGCACTCGGGGGATATCGGTTATTTCGACGAGGGTGGAGAGATCTTTCTTGTTGACAGAATCGGGGATATAATCAGATGCGGGGATGACCCTGACATAACTCCGCCCGAGATTGAGGAGGTGATCCTGTCTCATCCTGGAGTCAAGGAGGTGGCTGTCGTGGGTAAACCTAATCCTGGCGGCTTTGAGAGTCCGATCGCTTTCGTGGTCAGAGCTGAGGATTTTTCTGATACTAACAAACAGGTAATTTTTCCCCACGTTAATATTCTCCAGCATTCGTTCACCTTCAAATGGAAACCGCATCGATTTAGATGATGACATCTGTGGGCCTGGCATGGGGAAGTCGTGAACGGGTATCGGATCGATTTATGATCTATTTCCACTATCTAAACTATTTCAGGTAACCGAGACGGAGATAATCAGCCTCGTTGCTGCCGCGTTACCGGACAGCAGACATCTTCGCGGCGGTGTGAGATTCATCGACCACATACCAAGAACGCGTACCAACAAGATCCGACGCTCGGTACTTCGTGATTTGGCAAGATCCGTGTAATGTACTCGTAAATGGAGTTTTCCATAGAATTCACAAGTTGTGAAAAGTATGATTATTCGATAGTAAAATATTGTGTTATGCCCTTGTCACATTTAATTAGAAAACAATCCTTGACCAATTTCTATCGTAGCGGGTCGAGGGGCTGACCCCACAGCGAGCGGCTGGTCAGAGATTTCGGATATAGCCACCGGAGTTGTAATTTCTTGATAAGTCGCGCTAGGTGGTGGATCGCGGCTTGGTTCGCAATCTCGTCTATTTCTTTCATAACTATTTATACTATCAGCTACAAACGTATTCTTATCATCCATACATGAGGTTTTCATATTATCTAAGGGTACATCCAATCCTTCATTTCGAAAGTTATGGTAAACCGAAGAATTTCTACGACGGAGGTGGAGGAGGGTCCGGCGGATCTGACATCCGTGGTAACAAACTGAAGAGATTCAACGGATGTATTTGTCCGAAATCATGCGTTCCAAACGGAATACAGTACAGGTGACAAGGTTCAGAGTCCTGCAAGTCCTCCGTCTTCATACCGTCACACTCTGAACTCATGTTCACCGGAATCGTGTTGCCTCTACCTATCACTTGACATCGGTAATCCCGTCGTTCAGCAATGAAATATATTATATTTCACTACAGTTGCATTGAACCTGTCACTCGTACTAT
Organism: Phymatocera aterrima; assembly: GCA_963170745.1. Taxonomy (NCBI): domain Eukaryota; kingdom Metazoa; phylum Arthropoda; class Insecta; order Hymenoptera; family Tenthredinidae; genus Phymatocera; species Phymatocera aterrima. The sequence continues at coordinate 9,490,064 of OY720669.1, forward strand.
CGCCAATCAATTGAATCGGAAAAATCATTTGATCGTGTATGAATGATTCATGGTAATTATGTGATTAAACGAGCCCTCCTGGAGCGAAGTTCGATTGGGATTGTATCAGCGATTTCATCTCCACACATCCTCAGGCTATCCATGAGCCATATCGATCTGAATATTTCGAGTATATCACTGCGGTCGTGGTACCGAAATACTGTCTCTCCTCCTCACGAGAGTTGGGTTCTAACGATTCCTTTCATGATCGACCGTTTAGTCAAGTTCAATGCTATGGGGAGATAGGATCTCTCTTCCCTGAATAGAGTTCACTACTCGGAAGCTCCCGCTATCTGTTGCATCTCACAAAGTCTTCACTGAGCTTTGGCCGGAGGTTTAGATTACCTCGGGGTACGGGCTGACGGAATCTTGCGGTTTTATATCGGTGCGGTCGGCAGTATTACCTCGAGGCGGTTGATCATGAAACAGGACGGACGCTGGCGGCTAATGAAATCCGCAGCGTATTGTTCAAAAGGGTTTCTACGATGCGTTTCTACCCCAATGATCCACAGGCTCACGCCGAGAATATCGACGATGAGTGATGCGATGAGATGCGAAGCTTGCGACGTACCTCTATCCGGGATCGCGATCAAGATTCCATCCCATTCTGGAGTCGGGAAAGCATCTGTCGCTACAATCGTGGGCCGGCCTCGTCCCAATGATGACGAGCATTCGATTATTTTTGTGGTGAGTGCCGATGCTGTCTCATATGCTAGTATACGGATGATTTTTCCCTATTCTACGCTTTCCGTCATCAGAAGTACCCCGATCCACCACTCCGCTCATCCTGACGCAGAGTTCACCGACGTGCGACGGTTATCCCGACGTTTTCTCTACAGTCTAGTCGTCTACATATCCATTTGTCCCGCATCATTTGGCATTTCTGAATTCTCAAAAAATCACGTATAAGTAATAATAGGACACTACTACCAGGACGAATTGATCCGAAGCTACTACCGAAGGGTAAAATCGGAGCACGAATTCTAGAGTGGCAAAACCGAGAGTGAAAGAAGATGACTGTTCTCGTTGACAAATCTATGCGACATTCTAAGTTCAGCTGAAATACTCCAGGTCGCCGGTACGGAGATAGTTAATCTCGTCGCCTCCGAACTTCAGCAGACGACGTCGTGTCGGAGTTTAAAGTTCATCGACCAATTACCATGAGACCTCCTCGTACCAACAAGACCCGGCGCGGGCGTGCGAAACTACGAGATCTGCCAAGGTTCATGGTGATATCTTGAGATGATCTGTGGTCAGCAAGTGGCTATCGAAATCAAGGAAACAAGTTGAGTAATCGAAATTTCGTTCATGAAGCATCCAAGTTTCTGCCATGCTCGATCCAGACGCGCCTCGATTGCAGCGTTAATACCCTGCGAATGGCCGGCCACCAGTTCGTTACGATAGTTTGATGCTATTTTCATGGAACTTGCATGTGTATCGTCAGTGACTCTGGAACAATAATACTTTTTCTGATATTTTCTTGGGGTACGAAGAACTCTCCGCCGCGATAATGGACCTTTCGATCGGGAATATTTCATGCCGCAATTGCGCACTCCGCAACAAATATTTCCGATACACAATCATTGTTTTTCGCTCGAATCAACACCCATATCCCCACCTATTTATTCTATCTAACGAAAACAGATGTGATTATATGCATATTTTTACTCTTCCATCGATTGCTTCGACAATGAGGATGAGCTTCATTTTCTTCTCTGTACACTGTACAGTAACTGTCAGTCCTGTATGTGTCTGTTTTCACTTCTTTTAAGTTCGCGCTGCCAGCCCCTCAATAATGGTATCGTTTCACGCACGTTTTCGGATTGGATCATTTTCGTTTGTTCTTTTTTTCTTTTTTTGTTTTGTTTTATTGTGTACTCTGATAGTACACGAAAAAAATGGGGCAAATTTGTTCTTTTCTCAATTGTACGAAAATTCTGGCTTGTACGGTGGATTGAAAATAGTTGGCTGACGACGTCACCCGTGCTAAATTACGGATATCCATACGTATATGCGTAGCGAAAACGCAAACGAAAATTCGATTGCTTATAACATTCGCAATCGTTATTCTAAAGGCGAAATATACTATAATTATTTTTAGCTACCCTGCCAAAATTCTCATACAAAGAGATTGCACGATTTTACTGGAAAATGAGCTCCAATTATCTTAAGTTGCTATTATACCAGTGTCCCAGAGATCAAGCGGCAGGCGTTCATTTTCAGATTACTTCTCACTTCAGAATCGAAAACAACGTGGTGAAGGGCAAAGAAGTTTCTTATCATGACGACCACACTAGCATGGGAGAGACCTTGCTTCGTATCCTGGAAGAGAATCCTGATTTCGTGGGCCAGGTGAGGAAGTACAGTGATTCGCGATATAATTTTATCTCTCGTTTACAGCTCTGATGCAGTTTTTGCCGAATGATTCGCCATTCAAACGATGTTTCAGATCGATGCTGCAACCGGCCAAAGATATACTTACGGAGATATGAGAGAGCGGAGCGTGAGATGCGCTCTGTGGATGCAGTCGCAGGGGTTGAGCCCGGGGGACATCGTTGCTCTCTGTTCCCATGATCACCTGGACCTCCCGATGCCCTGTTTTGCAGCCCTGTATCTCGGAGCTGCGTTCAACTCTTGGGACCCGACACTGAATCCAGGTAAATGGCGACGATGCGGCGGGGGTATGTCTTTTCACGAATAACGACCAGGACCCGGTATAGACCGAGTCTTTTTTGAAACCAGATTTGCCTTGCAGACAATTTTCGGCATCAGATGAATATTATCAAACCAAAAATGGTATTTGCAAACGAACGCTCCGCTGCGGTCGTGGGAGATGAGGCGAAAAAGGCAAAACTCGACGTGAAAATAATCATTTTCGGTCATATTCCTGGCTTTCTTGACTTTGAAAGCATAATCGCTGAACCAAGCGTCCATGACGTGAAGGAATTTGTTTGCTCCCCGACCGAGTCACTTGACCAGATAGCTTTGATATTGTTTTCATCCGGTGCTACGGGCTTGTCGAAAGGCGTTGCACTGAGTCACAGAGCTCTCAAAATGCAATCCCGTCAGACGAACGGACTCGGCATGGTCGGAAGAGTTTGTCTCAGCTTTTCACCCATTGGTTGGATCACCGGCGCCTACGATATGCTGTGGCGCGTGCTTTTTCAGATCCCAAGGATAGTGACGCCACTCTTCGACGAGCGGTTAGCGTGCGCCTTGATAGAGAAGTACAAAGTAATTGTTGTCGGGTTGTCGAGCCGACGATCGTTCAGCTATCGACCATGAATTATTTCGAATGTTTTACAAATAAAATTGACGACATGCTGTCAGAATATGGTTTCTTTCCAAGGTAAGCTGGGTCTTCTTGTCTCCTGTCATGATCAGTAGATTAGTGAAATCGGACGCCGTCGGCGGACATGATCTCTCCTCCGTGTCTACGGTAGTCTGCGCCGGAGCCTCGCTATCCGTTGCGACTCAAAGAGCCTTTGCGGAGCTCGTGCCGAATGCCAGGATATTCTTAAGCTACGGTTTGACGGAACTCGGTGGTTACCTGTCAATGCAGTCGACCGAATCTCAGCCCGGGTCATGCGGGGAAATTTTCGAAAACGCTCAGCTCAAGGTGATCGACCCTGAGACAGGACGAACACTGAAAGCAAATGAACGCGGCGAATTGTTGCTCAAGAGCGTATCCATGATGAGTTTCTACTGTAACGATCCGCAGGCGACATCCGAGGCTGTCGACAACGACGGTACGATCTCGCGGGGAGAGCTTGGCCACCGCCAAGCGACGATTTTCGGCTAGCAATTTTGATTATCGAGATGTTATTTGCTTGTCCGTTCAAGGATGGCTGCACACCGGGGATCTTGGTTATTACGACGAGAGTGGTGAGATCTTCGTGGTCGACAGACTGAAGGACATCATCAGGCTAGCCGATTACGACGTATCTCCGTCGGAGATCGAGGATGCCATCCTGTCCCATCCTGGGGTTAAGGAAGCGGTTGTCGTGGGCAAGCCACACCCCGACGGCGATGACCATCCCATCGCTTTTGTGGTCAGAGTAGCGGACCGCTCGGATACCGGCAAACAGGTGATTCTTTCTAGTCTCAAAGGCGCGCGGAACGCCTATCGATCCGTCTGAGCCGCGAATTCGCTACTCTGCACTCTCCGATAAAAAGGACTGTCATCGTCATTAGCTGATATTTGCGTCGTACAGTTTTCTTGATATCAATTTCACCGCTACGCGCCATCGAAGAGATCTGGATTTTCTCGCATTCGGTAGAATCGGTGGATGAAATTAATCGCTAGATTTCGCGTCAATCGTTGGTAAAATTGGCGAGATTCAAAGTGACGGAGCCTACGATCGGAGAGAGAAATTGGATGTGCTTTATGACGAATATGTGCTAGATCTGTACTGTATCCAAAATATTCCAGGTTACCGAAACCGAGATAGTCGATCTAGTCGCCGCCCAACTACCAGATAGCAGGAAACAGCTTACTGCAGGCGTCAGGTTCGTTGACCACATACCAAGAACCATGTCCAACAAGATTCGACGCGCGGCGCTACGCGATTTGGCTATTTCGATGGAAAATTCCATTAACGATGCAACCATGTAATTCCCTTGTACAGACCTCATATTACCCAGACGTAGAATTTTCTTGCGATTCTTCAATAAAGCAGTTTCGAAACGTCAATGAAATCCGGACGCGTTTCCGCAGTAATAGTTGTGAGCGGAACGAAGACGATTATCGCCCGAAGAGCTCGGATTTGGATAACCAAGTTCACGATCTACCGTTTTATTTTCCATCACAACACGCGTACGAGGTTCTCGTTCGCAGGTGGGAATCGGCAGAACCTCCGCACGTTACGGGGGAACCAAGCACGAGAGAAACTGTTGGTTGAAGGATGCCTGCTATAATCAATTTTTGAGGTGTAAGGGCGATCGAGGCATGCCGTAAGAATGTTTTACACTCGACTTTCGTCGCAACAGTATCTGGTCGCGAAGGTAATGCATTTTCATTACAATTTATATTCAAATATACTTGTGGGTGTGTATCTCGTTGGTATACGCACGGATGCATGCCAACAGCAGGGGTTTTCTTGGCTGTTGGAAACCCGTCGATGAAAGCCATTCTCACGTGAACAACGGTCCGAGTATTAAACCTACGTGGAATGGCCCAGGTAACCTGCACAGTATACTGACTACGTATAATTAGGCACTGGATTGGGCCAGTGAGGAAAATGTCACGTACATCCAGCGGTACGTCGTACGATAATAGTGGCAGCCGATGCTGCCACCTCTGTTCCATGGTAAGACGAAACATTCGTTGATATATAGTTAGACCCTCGTTGAGGTAGGTGAGATTAATTTTTCCCGCTATCGTTTGTCGGTCATTCATTAGCGATGGATGGACCGAGTAGTCCAGACGTTTGACGGTCATTCCACAATGAGAAACTAATTTTCCTGAATCGGGCCGCGGAATATTTTCCTGGGATAATAGATCCTCGGCGGTATTGTTCCTAATGAATTTGACATTCATCGATGTAGAATCGTTCGTTGGTGACTAATATCCTAGTCGGGTGCCAGGAGAACATCCAAGGCCGAGAAATGCCGGAATCTTCTCCGCCTGTCGAATGTACGGGACTCGGCGTAGCGGCACATAGTAGGTGGTAAAGGTGGACCGAAAGACACTCGGGTGAAGATAATTTCTACAAATTTCTACGAGAATTTCGACGATATTGTACAAAATTCGGAACATGTCCTAGTCACCTTAGTTTTTCTAAATTCATTCCTTCTTATCTTCCGAATGGAGTATCGCAGGGTCGATAGGCTCAAAGGTATAACGAGATGTGGGTATCACGCGGACATATCACCACCTAAGATCAAAAAAGTGGTTCCGTCACACTCGTGAACTCACCATCACTACGTCTCCGGTGAAAATCACCGACTGCCATCACTCGATCACCAGATATTCTGTCTCCCGGATAATTCTGCCGTTATCGATCTCACTGGCCTGCCTTGTGAGAGGAGTTTGAATTGCCTCAGATCCGGTGAAATTAATGGATGAAATCGTTTCACTGACATCACGATGATTGCTACTGAAAACGTGGACTTTGAAAGTTGCGTAGCCGACAGTGCCGGGGCGCTGAGTTTCGAATGCTCTCTCTCCCATAAATTTGTGCTTCGTTTATAATTTATCCGAAGTATTCTAAGTTACGGAAACGAAGATGATCAATCTCGTCGCCTCCGAAATGCCGACTAGTACTAAGCGGCTGCTCGTCAGGGTTGGGTTCATTGAACACATGCAAGAGCACCGACCATCAAGATTCGACGCACGGCATTACGTGATCCGGTAAGATTGATGTGAACATTCTCGAGACATCGTATGGATCAATTACTGGTTCATCGTGTCCTCCAAAAGGAAACTTACAACCGGATGAAATGAAACCTTCCGAGTTGTGGGGCTCCAACTTCGAGGAGTGAGACATCTCGGAAATGATACAGGTACTGTGTACAATGGAGTCCAGGATTTAGGTGTAGCAGAGTGCCGCGGATCGGTGCTGAGCCGAATCGCCCGATTTCGAGATCCTGATCAGCGAAGAATACGGTTTATCGACTCGAACATCGTGAGCATACAGGCAAGGCTAGTCACAGAGTTTTTGCGAAACAATATCCCTGCATTTGGAATTATTACCGGTGAATTATTTTGGCGACCGCACGCACAGTGAACATCAAATGAAACCTTCCGAAGACGACACAGAGAAAATTTTACGGGCATGAGAACAGCGCATTTCTGGGGTAACGTCTGCCACGGGGAATGCAAAGCTCAAAGGCTTTGAGGGGTAGCCAAGTGGTTGCTGCGCCATGCCAGGAGTTAATTGGACCTGCTGGCCTGTGACAAGAAAACATGCCAGGTGAGGTAAAAAGGAAGATGAAAAGAGAAGAAAAACGGGTACAAAAACAATCGCATATAGCGGAGTAAGACGGAAAGAGCGAATGAAACGAAAGTAGAATATGCTGTCGGCTGCTAATCCGACACCCGTGTATAAGCTGCCGCTGCACCGCCGAATAAATGACCAAGTCATCACTTTGTACTAAAAATGGGATCAAATTATTGTCTCGATTGTTTTCAAACTTGTCCGTTTTTTTTTGTTTTGTTTTTTTTTCACATGCGAGCTCTCGGAGAGACAAATGCTGAGCGGATCAGTGGAGGTTAAATTTTTATTGAAAACATCGCGAACCGCTTATTTTAGAGCCTCGAGGTCAGGCAGAAAAAATCTTCGTTCGGTTAACGTTTGGAGATTGAATTGAAAAGTATAAGCACGCAGTTTGGTATGATTGCCGGTATCCCCCGCGTTCGTAACTCACGCACATAAATATTATCAATTAAGATATAGGTATATAATATCCGCAGCTGTACAACGAAAAGCTGCAGACAGAAATATGGGAACGGAGTGAAGGCGACGCGACGGGAACCTCCTTGCTCGCAGATTCACTCGGTATAATATATTGTACATTCTATGGGTATTATATTCGACGTGAAATATGCCTTTTTATGTGGGCGGGTACCTGTTACGCCAATTATTCATTCGACGTTGACGGTAAACATTTTGCCCTTGTAATCAATATCGTTGAAACGAGGCCCCAGTTTTTCAAAATTCCATGAAACTCAGGGGGGGGGGGGGCAATTGATTTTCCGCGGGCATAGTTACAAATTCAAACACGGGACGTGAAGGTAACGTCCTGCGAAGGTTTGTTAGAAGACACGGTTTACAATATCGATTCTATAAACAGCGAAGACTTAATTGATTCACTTCAGAAATTGATCCGCCATCTCAAGGCGTGTACAGATATATTTAGGTACTATGATAAGCCTCCTGGTACTGAGTAAGTAATTCTTATGAGTCCTCGCTTTCCGCGCCCTCCCCCCATAGCCGCCGTCCATGGGACGGGGCATAAATTGATTGAACAAAAATGAATAATCGCAGGAGCGCCGCATACCGCGAGGCACAGGATCATACAGATACTGGCCGATTTTATTTCGTACGTTCAAAGTCTTGCTCGACTCCGTCAGGCTCTGACCATTATTTATAAATGAAGTATCGCGGATTTAGGGCGCAGAAACCAACACAGATCCGGTTAATCACCTCGTATATTAATATCCTTGTATATTATACACGGGCAGCTGCACACAGACGCGTGTTCACCTGTCAGGCTCGTCCGAAATTTCTGATAGGTACGGCATAAACTCGCGTGAAAAGAATGAAAACTCGGAGCAGACCAGTGAACTGAATAATTTGGTGGAAGCAGATGAAATCCCCGAGCTATGTTTTTCTTCGGCCATCTCAACTGACGATGAGCGGAATGATCGTTAAATGTAATATCCGTTGCGGCTGAAGCAGTCCAGTGAGCTTAGCGGTACAGACTAATAAGGGTACTTATAATTGATTAACATCAACATTCTGACTCATATACCTATAAGTAGTCTGGCACGGAGTCGGGTCAGGCGACGTAGCATCGCTTACAATCGCATTATTATTCGCTCGAGTGAGAAAGTGCTCGTCGAGGTCTCGGCTTTGTCTGCTCGTATTGGAACTTGCCGTCACCTTAGTTTCCGCGGAAGTCTACTCCGCCAGATCAATAAAATATTCAGCAGATTTTAGGATCAGTCTCAAAGTAAAGGGAACCGTATATAAATGGATACACGCGACGGCGAGGCTTGTTTTCACGCCGCGGTGGACCTCCGCTTCCCTCGCCGCCTCGAAGGTGAGAACGACCGTCGAAAATGATGATGGAATCTTTTTTTAAAGTTTGCCATTTTTTCTCCCGGTCGTTCGTCCGTTTGAGCCGCGAAAGTGTAAGCTCTACCGTCGCGCGGAGAACGTCACCTATAACAGCATGTGTACGTAGGACGGATCGAAATTTTTGATATTACGGGAATACAAACGGTTGAATTTTCGTTGACTTTCAATTCATATCTGATCCGATTTCGACGGGATAAGAAGATGAAAAGAAAATCACGGTGGCGAGAAATACGAGAATTGTGAACGGTGTAACCGTATAGTATCTATGGGGTGAGAAAAAACCGAAGAAATATCGTCTCCGAGTAGCTATCAGAAAATAGAATACACCGCGCGAATTTATCTCGGCTATTTATTTACCGAGAGAAAATCTTGATCATTTTGACAAAGTCGCGTTTCCCGGCACGAGGTGAATAATGTACCCAAAAATAGATCCGCCTCCATCCGATCTTTCTCCCGCGGGTACAAGTTTGTCGGAGAAAAAAATCCTCGTTCTTCAACTCTGAAACTCTACGCGGAACTGAATGTCATCTAGATCTCGATGAGTTAAGGCTGACCTACTGATTCTCGAGGGTAGCTATCCTATGAATCCACGAAATACGGACACCGGCTAATTCCAAGGGATCTCGGAGCAATCTGGGCAGTACGCATGTTCATTGTATCGGATAATGTTAGACAGCCGATCTACTGTAACCGTTTTCACATGAATCGTTACAGGGAAGGTAATTAGTTCGATTCACCTGTACCATACGTGCAATTGATAAATCGGGCATGTTGGCTGCAGCCGGCCTATTTCTTCTTCGGAATGATCCGTTGAAAAACGAAAGAGGAAAAAGATAAATATCGCGTAGAACAGCCGGAAGACGGGGAGACAGAACGCGCTGATGCTGTAGTACCTGAATAAAACAACGAGGGTTTAATCAAGGGTGTCACTCCGAGCGGGCGCTAACCCTGAAGCATAGGCCGCCAGTGCTACAAGTGAAACAGGAGTCGATTAATGCGTCTACCTGTACCTCTGGTGTCTTATCTTGAGAATATAAATGGACAATATCCATGCCAATCCACGTGGAGGGATAATATGATTCATAACAGTCGTTGCTAGATTCTTTGTCAATCGTCAGCGCCGGCGGTTGTTCGGGGACAGTACTAAGGATCACGTTAAGTATCGCGAGGATGAAGTGGCGAGAGTAAAATTGATCGGTCGTAGCCCGAGGGGTTCAAGGATGATGAAGAAATCCGAGGCGGCCACAGGGAGCCGGAAAGAGCGCGAGACAAGACTTCCGGCGCCTTCTTCAGTCAACATCTGTTACATCTGTTTGCCGACTGTTCATGAAACATCGAGGATGGTTCGCTGTAGTATAGAGATGGGCTATGATCTCCCACGCGATATTTACTCGAGCAGCTCGGGCTCGTTCCGATTCCCAAATCGAATATTTCGAATCGTGAAAACCCTCGCGGCGGATTTGACAACAGGTCGATCATAATCGTGAATAATTTTCTAATTTCGTTCGAAATATGATGATCAGTTAGTTGGCGCGGCGGAGTGCTCCTGAATACAGGATTGCCGTTCGGAAATCTCGAATCGACACGTTGTCGTAACACGATGAGCAGAGGGTCAACATAACTACAGACGCGTCGCGCGCCGTGGGGAAACGCATGCGTCTCGCACGGAGCAGGGAGTTCAACCTGTACGGTGCAAGCACAACGGTTCAGTTCGCGCCGTGGCTCGACGCGACATCCTCGAGAGGCGTTTACAGTCGCGATGGCATCTTCGTTTCGGAGGTGAAACGATACAGAGTTGAAAGGTTGTTCGGTTTTCGACGAAAAACGATCGATTGGGTACAATGAATAATCTACGCATAATCAAGCACCGAGCTTGCCAGATATTTTTACTCATGACAACGAAATACGATGTTCCGTACGAAACAAATTATCTGAGAATTTTTCTGACCTAGGGATAAGGAAAAAGAACGAAAAGCTTCTTCCGAAAAGCTCCGAGCCTTGTCGTTCGAATATAGTAAAGATTTTTGAGATGAAATTGAATTGAAGAAAATAAAGTAGTACACAATTTTTCACGAACTTCATCTCTTTTTCCATTTCAAGGAATATTATGCGGAATTACACCAATTACGGATTCGCATCACGTACTTTTATTCACGACTGATGTTATCATTTTCGTTCTTGCTCTTTCTGTCGATGTAAACGCTAGATACGGGCGTATACGTATAAATACTCGTCAAATTGGGAAGGGGGTGCCTATTCTAACGTTTCAATTATCTCTTGGCGATCTTCGTGTGAATTTCATTGCAATCGTTTCTCACGAAAAAGGAAAAGAAGATGAAAATTTCGCGGGGAAGAAGAGAAGGGTTGATTTGCCCCAACACCGATAACAACGATGAATAATGAAGAGAATTGAAGTGTCTATTTGGGATTGCGACGTAAACTGATTGTGAGACCCTCTGCGATACCGATCACAGATAAACTCGAAATGACATTTCGGTATCCTCCATAGAAACAAGGTAAGGAATATACTGCAACACATTAAACTCAGCACGGTCTTGGACAATTTTTCATCATCTGGAAGTAGGTTCATCTCCTTGTTACGTTCACCACTCAACTCGACGATACGCTATGCGGTTGTCGTTGGAATCCGATGCAGAATGAGCCTCCGCATCCTGCTCTCCGGCCTCGTTAAAATTCGAAGACGTCGTTATTAAACGCGAGCGCGAATACTCTTGCTGCACATTTGTCAATATATGAGTCAGAGATACATACGCATACGCGGACGCGCGATACGAAGGTAGGGTACCTCGCATTCTCGATGATATTCCAAAATCCGGTATCACTCTATTTTGCGCTCTATCACTGGCTTTATTGACGAAAAATATTCGGGCATCGAATGAGATGACTCGATTATCTCCTTTCGGCATATCATATCCATTATCATATCCACGGGCACTCGGAAATATGTAGCCATGCGTCGTGAGAAACGGCCGTATGTTACAATCCCGGTGTACGATTGATGCATGGAAAGAAGCTTGCGAATTTGATTTCGTCGTGATTCTAAGTTCCGAGATACAACAAAATGGATATCTGGACTTGTGTCCCACAGACTGCCCCATGGTTCAACGACGGGCCGGGCGGGGCGGGAAAAACAGTTGACAACAGCATGAAATAATGAATAGATATCGCGCGATGAACGTTTAATCCGTTGTGTGTCAGCGTGGTGAAAACTCGCGGAGTGAATTAAAACAATACCCATCAAAGTGATAATGTGTTATCGTAAATTATACGTTGTACGGACGTCGGAACTTTTGGAAATTAATCTGCCGAATCATATCTGCGTTTCTGCCCCCTCGTAAATAATCAGGTGGCGTAAAACGAGCCTCAGGCTGGCCGTAAAACATTTCCATCCTCTAAAATTTCATAGATAAACTTAACTGTTGCGTTTATCGTTGTCCCATAAATACGATGACAGGTTTTATGGAGCTTGTTGCGTCATTTTTATAATTAAACTGAGGGAGATGACAAAGAGACCGGAAGTTGAAGGCTGAAAGCCGATAGCGATCGATGAAAATCGCTGAAAAGTTCGGCAGATCTCTCGCTTCCAACCCTCTACCCTTCGGCTCACGTACGAATGATAAATTCAAGCTGAAGTCTTTTCGGTGCTGTCATGCTAATTTTAACTATAAATTTCTGATCGCCATCGCGCTCGATCCGATAGTCGTAACATTAACCGTATAATCGCAATAGTAATCATCATGTAACGTCAATTTTATGCCTCGGTCGCTTCGGTTGCAGGAGACGTTCGTTTCATTGAGTTTTCCCCAGGGCCCAGGGCCCAGGGAACGCCGCGATGAGATTTTATCTCGGGAATGGTGTCGCAATGCGAATGATATCAATTAGCATTTGTGTTTCATTATTCTCCAATGGTATGTCCGAATGGGAATGGGACGTTCGTTCGAGTGTGGTTCCATGAATGTCGTTCCCAGGTGGAGAAAATACTTTTTTCGTAAATTTCATTACTGAGCCAATAAGCCAACAGGTTTAAACCAGACAGGTGCGCCTAGCTGGTTGAAATCGTGGCACGTCAAACGAGAGCCCATTAAAACCGCGGGGCTTGAAAAAACGTCGATCTCGATCTCGTTTCTCAACCATTGAGTGCTTTTCCAATTAGCTACGTTATTACAACCAAGTAAATCAGACGACCCGTTTTTCTATTCAATATTGCCAAGATCTCCGTAGCTATATAGGTATGTATGTACTACGTGTATTGAATGAAGCTGAATACAGAATTCCGAGATTCGCACGGTGTCTGACGAGTTCTTATTCGTTTTCCATATATTCATTGCAAGTTTTTCTGTGAAAATTCAACACCCGCGAATTCGTGTTCGTGAATTTTCCTCGTGTGCGCGATGTGAGATTTACATGGAAACGTATAAATTATGTGATGCAGGGCGAGAAAGTGGGTAGAGGAAATTGTCGACATCCGGACGATAAAAACTGATCGTATCTTTGCTTTCGCAATTATGTTCTGCACCGGGGTCGCTGTCAAGGGTGAATTGTAACTCCGAAAAGGAAGGAATTGCGCCGCGGAAAGGAACTCCGTCTCGTTATCGCTTCCCGAGTTGCAATATTTATGAAAGGGGATGATTTTTTCTCCTATTTTCTTAGCAACAACTTCAACCCGCGGCACCGCGGCCTTGCCGTCCCGAGGTAGAAACGGCGGTCGTCGTCTATTTTCACCCCATCTTTATGTTGATTTATGCTTCAATCTAGAACGTGGAAAATCGCTAGTGACGTCACGACACCCTGCATCGAACCGGCGGTGCACCAATAAAGTGTCTAGAATCCCGGGCGAAGGCGTCCCGTCCTCCGAGCCCGCAGGCTGTACCGGAAATATCGAAACCGGGGTTGAGAATGTCGTGTATCCGGGATTCATCGGTTCTCCGATCATTGCACGCTCCTCATTCACCCGCGGGGCATGGAATTTCCCAGTCGGAAAAACTCGGGAAATTTTTTACCCCGATGCACATACCCAAATTGAGCTGTGAAAAATTTATCCGCCGATAGAAAGTTTTTGGCGTAGTCCAGAAATCTCCGATACCGCGTCTAGTTTCACGGAAAACACACGAATTTGCCCAAACACGAAAGAATTATATTTCTGGTTATTTCTCGCTCCGAAGTTCGCCAATTTTCAGGAATTCTCGCGCAAGGATGGACAGGGCATTATTATTCCCGTTTATTTTCCCTTGCTTCGGTAGGATCCCCCTACTGACTGCGGCCGATGTTGCTTAACTTCACCTACAGACCGGGGGGATGCGTATCTGCCTGGCTCCAACGGTCTTCTCTGTGATTCGGATACCGTTTCCGCTCATAACAGCCGAGAGTGATCATATTTTTGTGAAAATTTTTATAATTGTTTACTTTCACAGTAAGCAAAAAATTTTGTTTATTTTAAAGGTTTTCGACGCCGAGTACATAAAGATATTTCATTTCATTCTATTCGAACATTTCATCTCACTTTATCCGAATCTTATCTGAGAAGGAGAATAAAAAAATTCATAAATAATAAATCGGACAGAGAGCGAGAGACTACGTCTGAGCTGAGCGATGAGCTGTACCGATTTCGTAAGCCTGATGTCCTGCAATTCGTCAGTCTCGAAATTTCTTTTTAAATATGCGCGTCGATCGTACATTCTACAATCACGACTCGGCAAAATCACGTTCGCTTGAAAACACGATGCAAACTATTTTGCTTGAGAGTTTAATTATTATTTAGTATGTAATATAATTAAAAAAATACTTTCAAAAAATTTATTTTCAAAATTTCATAATCCTGTAGGTTAAATTATTAGATTTTGTAAAGACCAAATTTTATTGTATAAAATAAGTAAATTAGTTTTTATTATTTTAAACATTTATTTTTTCAAAACAAAAATGCAATTATCGTATTTTTAGATTCATCCAAATAAATTCGTAGAGTTGAAATTGCTGCTCGCACAGACGTAGACTTCGCGTTCGGACGTCGCGTCGAGCTTGTTAAATTAACTGCAATCATTTTATCACAATAAAATCGTGCCATACACAGTTTAATGAGTAATTGCAGCAGGAATTTCACGTTATTTCAACAATCATTGGTCTTCTCGTGACAACAACAACAATTTTACTGCAGAGCGGCACTATTTTTTTCCGTGCTGGTTTTCTTCCGGACGTTCAGTACCTCCGCACTTCGCAAAGAGACTAATTGACCGCCATGACAAAAGGACTCTGGATAGAACTCACATAATCTTGATATCGATATGCCAGCAAAGAGAAACTGTTTTCACCGTTCTTTCGGGCACCGCGTTGGCGGCAGCGGCGTTGTCGAACGTCAAGTAGTCCGGATCTCCGTTCCGTCAGCCGCGAAGTCACCCGTAACCGCCACCCAGAGGAAAAATAGGTAAAGTAGAAAAAAGCCTGTAAACATGACCACAAAATTTCGAACGATCAGCTTCGGCAAAGTTCTTTTTCTATCTCATAAAAAAAAATTTGCGAATGTTCGGTATAGGCACCTACGTATAAAGTACAGTTACAAAATTTCGGAAACAGTTTTCAGATTTCTCGCGCGAACGAAGCCTGCGGTATCCGGGCAAATGAAAGTCGTAGAAACGGTTCGAGAAAGCACTTTGCAGTATAGAAGAGGGGCTTCAATTTTTTGCCGCTAATATATAGGTATTCTTCACCGATTGTTCGTTCCAAAGTTACGGTCTGTGACGGGAGACGCCAGCGGCTTTTTACGTAGCGCTACGTACAGCAGCATCCCTCTTCTACATATGCATATAAATTTGCGAAAAAATCAATTCAAGCAGAATTTTATACGGAGCGAATTTAAGTTCATTCTCCCCGTTTGAAATGCTCTTTCCGAAACGTGTGTAACGTGTCTTCGTATAGAGTGGAATATCACAGCTCCTGGTCACGTGGGAAATGCGGAGAGCGATCTCGTCGTTAATTTTTTGCCCATGGCGTTATACCTGCGTCTACACATTTCGGGATACAGGTCCCGCTCCGATCACGGAATATATCTACGCGCATAACATGGATGCGTGTATGTATTTCATACATGTCATTTTATACTCGTAACCAGCCCACTACTGGATATCGGCGGTATCTGATCGGAGCACTTGTTGTGCGTCTAATTGTCGTATCAATTCCCCGACCGTGACCTGGCGGCGGACCTTTGAAAGTAGATATACCGTTATGTTTGGCGGAGGTATAGCTTCTCTGTTTTCCGTACGAGCTTATTCCCACACGGGGGGGAGCGGTGGACCACATTTTCCGAATTACTTGTCACATATCTCGTACATCTGATCGCGAACGTGAATTGAATGGACTGAACGCGGTAGCGGATGGCGTCAGAGTATCAGCGACGGAAAGTGGGTCGTGCGTAGCTCACGGGTGTTGGCCAGTAATCGTTTATAGTTCGCAGTACCGATGCGGTCACCCGTCGTTCCGTTCAAACTAAACTTTGTTCTTCATTGTTCTGAAATGTTACGACCTACGTATGCATTCGAGGCGGCAAGCTACTGCGATCTGACGTACGGCACGGTTTTTTTTTCTATTCTTCTTTTTTTTTTTTTTTTCTTTTTCCTCTCGTCCGTCTTTGCCGACAGGCTGGTCGTATACGGTGACATTTCTTCCTCTTCACAATCGAACCAATTCGTTATACGACTCAGAAAAGTTTGGTAGACCAATTCCCAACGAAGATAATCATTGTTTTTGTGTTGTCCGCGAATATGTAACGAACCCTTTCCAGAGACTATCCTACCTTAATATTACATATTACGGTACATACTAATTGGGTCAGTGCGTTACCGGACTGCCTTTTGGTAACTGAAAACGTACAGGATTCGTATTTTTTCGAATGAATAATAATTGGGCCGAAATTACTAAACGCAGAGTGCGTTAAATTTAACGGAGGCTCTAATTACTCGGGTTCAGGGGGATGATACCTTAATTTTTTTCTTTGTGGAATTTTAATTACCGAATATCTATCCGCGTCACAGTGCAATGGCTAAGGGATAACGACAAAGGACCCAGGCGACTCGTCCCGTATGAATGGTCGCCTGGTGACGGGAGGCAACACCGGCGTTATTACATAAAACTTCCATCAATCACTCTGAGGTCACATCTCGTACGACCATGAGGAGGTAGCTATAGCTTCTCATATCTCCGACGCAATTTGTCTTCTTTTTCTTCCCATTTCCCTTTCCGCAATAACGCAGGTCTTTATCTCCATCAGCCCATCGGGTGAATTCTGATTGATTCCACCGGGACGCTTTCCTTTCCTTTTCTTTTTTTTTTGCACTTTTTTTGTCGCTTGGAACAGCTTTCGGCCAGAAATGTCGGCCACCGGATCGAGCGAAAGCCCTTGAGCGCGATCTTGTCCATTTCTTGTTCGTCGATCCATTTCACCTTTTACCCGTCAAGAATATTGGCCGTGTAGAAATTGGGGCTCGGGTCCGAGGAATAGATTCACGACGTTCTGAATATAGATCACGCGATGTAAGACGCGGAGCTTGGTTCAGATTCCAAAACAGCGACCCCGAGCCTCGGTTTCCTGGTGAAGTCCATTTTTGCCAGTGGTCGAGCAAGAAACTCGTCAAATTTAACTTAACTTACGTTGATCGCTGGACGCCAAGGCTGAATGAAAAGTTATACCTACCTCGCCACGGATACGTGTATACCGAACGTTTGTCCGAGCGACGCGACGCCGAGAAACACCGAGCGAGCATCGGGAAAACAAGGGGAAAATCATTGATGCTGATGTAGGTGGAACTGCAGGTCCTAGTCGTCTTTTATTTTCCATAAAACAAATACCCGGGCTGAGAGAGAAATAATTGCGTTCGTTTCGTCTCGTCCTTTGTCAACACGACAAATACAACGTCACTCGAAGAGCCCCGACGATACTTCCTAGGTACAAGAGTAGATGGAAAGACGAGGAGTAGTGGGTCAACTGCAATAAATATCGAAACATAATAAAGACCGGCGTTCTCCCCGTGACAGCAATGAAATACCGCAGAGCGAGATATTTCATATACTGCAGAGAAATTGGATAGATATAAAGCGAAGTGAAGAAGGAATCAGCATTCTGCGTTACACGATAGAAGGGAAACCGTTACCGCGAGATTTTCCACCGCTGTACATTAGACTTGAACTGAAATAATTCGGCTCGAAAATCGGGGGACTCGACACTCCGGATAATAAACTAGGAGAACCGGATACCGGGGAGACTTCCAGCTCGCAAGCTTGAGCTTCGGCTTGAAAATTACCCGGAATGCACCGGCACTCCTTCCGTTCGGATCACAGAGAGTAATATCGTCGGATGACAAATGCACGTACGAGATAGGCACGTGCGGAGCGAGATGAATTTCCCTTACGCTCGTACGAAGGTGGCTATGGAGTATAGAATAATAGAATGCTGTATAGGTCGGCGCCGACACGTATACGTCAGGAAAACTGGCGAATACGTGCCTACTACATACGTCCGCGTAACCTATACCGATCGTGTGAAGTAGGATGGTTGAAAAGCACGGAGAGAATTCTCGCATGTCGTGTCCGTTCCTGGTAGCTGGTTCTGGGTAGCGGGGCGAGGATAGAGCTTCAACTTTCGTTCGTACGAGCAAAACTTTCGTCGATTCGGAAAAGAGAGGGAATTTTTTTCGCCACTGTCGGAGCACAGCCTCTAGAATATCGTATTTCGGTGTAACGAATAACAAACAACAAAACTTTCGTCACGGTCCGTATATACTCCGTTGAGAATACACATCACCCTCATTTCTGTGCCCTCGCGTATAGCTCAGCCAGGCTATGTCTACACATGCCTATAGTTGAGTAGTAGATGCGCTCCCGAGGTTCGCCGATACGAGTATATGCGAGTATGATACCAATGTAATGGGATTGACACATATTCACCGGACGACGCGCGGCAGCTCTCTGCGGAAATCGGAATCTCCGGAAAACCAAGAGGGATGAATATTCGGTGAAAGGGTCACGCGCACCCTCGGGAGGAACGCGGTATGCCATAGGGGAGATAGCTGAGACGAGGCATAAGCAAACAAAACGATGAAACGAATGGGCCGTTGGTCGAGGGCCAGGGGGGAAAATAATAAATCCCGGTAGGGGTGTACCGCATGCTATGTTGCTAGGATTCATCATGTACTACCGTGGTAGCTCGATATACGGACCGAAGAACTTCGATTGCACGTAATCACGAATTTCATCGAGCATAAGCCGCTCCTTCTTCGTGAGAAAGTTACACCTAACTTTTATCGTATTGCACCGATACATCCATCGTTGAAATGCAGTCTACACAGCTTCAGCGAACTGGGATAGGGATACCGCGGAAGCGTTGAAAACGAACTACGAGATAGAATCGTTGGGGCCGGGGCTGCAGGCGGATCTAGAAAAGAGTCATCGGTTATCTGTTTCGAATCCAAGTCGAAATCTTGCAATCTCGCGAGGAGAACAAAAGAAATTGCAGAGTTTGCCGCGGAGGCAAACTTCAGAGACCAAGACATGCGGGACTGTTGCGAATTGCTCTTTTTTGTCGGATCGTGAGATTTCGTAAGATTCTGAGCTCGATTCGAAACGGAAGGCCGGCGGATTTTTTTACCGGTTCGATGATCCGCGATCCGCGTCCGTTGTACGGCCGAAAATATTGTCATTCGAGCTCGCGCGTACATATTCCGATCAATTCGTAATCAAATTAGCCCTTCTGTGGAACAGAAGCGGTTCTGGCGAACGTGTCAATACGTCGTTGCGAATATCGCGAAATTGTCTCCTCCCTCGTCCATTAGTGCGCATCGGGTGTAGAAAGAAGTGTGAATATCATCGAGGGCTTATCACTCGCCCGCGTGCATTTCTTGTTCTATTCCGTTCAGAGAGATCACTGGAGGCAGAAGGAGACGGGGGTGGCGATGAGTTTTCACCCGTTTGCCAATCTCCAGGGTGTGCAGGAATCCGGCGAAAAAGTTTACGGGGTTTGGGGGTGGCGGATGTATGTTCGTGTGTCGTGGCCGGTGCCGCTGCTGCCGTCTTTTTGAAATACGAAATTCCTGAAAGTAAATGACAATAGCGGTATCCTGAAAATTTCAAAACCGCCCACCGCGGGTTCGCGCTCATCATCGCCCGTCCTGATCGCCAATTTCCATGAGTACAGATGATAAGGTATTTCCAGAATTTCATTCATTCAAATAGGTCGTGCGGTAGTGCCGGAGATGATTTCGATTCTATCGCAGTTAAAGAAAGATGAGAGCAGAGGTCACAATCTTTCGTCAAGAGAGAATCAAAGGATGCGGAAAGCCGCGAGTATCGCCGGACGGAATGTGCGATTGAGCGAAATAAATGTTTGACAGCAAAAGTAATGCTTACTCTCGGTGCAGGCCGGAATAATTCATCCAATTTCGTAATACTTGACGGTTGATGTTCCCTCGGGGACTACTTTCGTGCGGCAAGTAGTTCGTGATTAAGACTCGCCGAATGATGATGAAATGGCAATTCAGCACCAAGCGAGCATTTTCCGCCCGGATAATTATCCCTTCGAGTATATGTTCCTGCGCGCAGCGATCTCGAGTTGATTCGTTCTCCGTCTGATTTCGAGAAAACTCAAGTGCCGTATGATACCGCTGTGCCCGGGTACGGCGGTTACTGCAGTGGTCAGGATGTCCATCCTGCTCCGAATGTAGGTATCCTAGCAATGCGTGCAAAGCCGAGAAGAACCGAAGAAAAAACAGCTCGACGAATATCAAGAGAGGGAGAGAGAGAGAGCGCATCCTTGACATACATACTTTGCAAATTTACTCCGCACTGACTCCCGCGAGTTTAGAAACCTGTTCTGAGAGTCACAATCCTCGCAGGGGCGAGAGGAAACGAAATGACTGGATAAAATACATTTTCATTCACACGTAACGTGCATTTATATACCCGCGGGGGTACGCGCGCGTGTCGTTCTTCTGTCGGAGAACATACGGAGAGACATTCGCAGGTAGTAGATTATTCCGACCTCTGCGTGTTACCTATCCGTCTCTTTTTACGGTGTGAAAAGGGTGGACGGCCCGGGTGTGCAATGTCGATTCGTTTTCGATTTCGATACACCTATTAATCTATATCCTGACCTAGCGGTGCGCGCCGAACCTCATGGCCCAGATTTTTAAATTCAATTTGTCATCGTCAACGTCGAGGCTTACACTCTCCAACAGTGAATTAATCAATTTTACTGAAAATTCTGAGCAGATGTTTAAGCCGCAAGAGCTATTCAAGGTGATTGATCACGCAGACAATTTTCATACCGCGGACTTTCGTCACTCAAACCTTCGAGATCAAGTGACCGCTTCGTTGATTGCTCTTAGATATCTGTTAATGATTGAAAATTGGAATCATGTTTCGTTAATTGTGAGTGATGAGTAAAGGAGACGAATATAGGCTCGTTATCACACATGTGACTGACGAATCTGCGTACGTAAGTGTGTGTTTTATGTATTCAAAATTCGAATAACTTTTCTATACTCAATGTACGCACGCATAGGTACCACATGTCCGGGTATATTGGCAAAGTGGGTGAATGTGATTGGGAAGCCGAAGGATTTCGTTGGGTGAACATTTATCGGAATAGAAATATGTTAAAAGGAAAATGAAACAGTTCAAGTGTCCGAGAGGCGTGAGGCGGGGGGCGGAGGACGAGAGCGAGAGCGAGAGCGAGTATAATAAAAGAGAAGAGAGAATTTTGTATGAAGTTTCCATTCCAAACTTGAGTATCGTTTGCGTAAAATTAGAATTAGAGAATTCCGAGGTAAATGTATGTTAATGATGTACAATGTTAATTCTCTCTGCTTCAGGTGGCCGTGAGTGGATTCCGCGCTGTGGTAAAAAGGCGTAAATATTTGTCCCGTCTCCGATCCAAATCTCCGTGCAGAAATTGACACTCGTATACAACGGCGAGAGGGGTGAATGAAGTGCTTCGCCCACGAACTTTCCAGCAGTTTGCTGGAATGGGGTTGAATTTAATCAAGAAATTAGTCTGGACGAAGAAGTGGTTTTCGATAAATTTCCTAGCAGCATACGGATTGGAATTACAGCTGTCTCACGATCCGAACGGTCCATTTTTCTCATTTCCCCGCTCCGATTCACCAAAGACGTTTCCCATGTTTCGGGGGAATTAACGCACTCTCTGCAATACCATACACGATACGAAACGTGATTTATCAAAGATAAACGCGCCTATACCAATACAGAGTTACACAGTTTTTCAGGGTTCAAGGCAAACATCGAGATAGTCCCAGACAATGACCGCGAGTTCGTTCTAATAATGGTGCAAACGTAATCACAACAAAATGACCGATGTCGTCAACGCGACTGAATCGGATATACCCCTGTGCTTACTTTCGACAAATGACTCGTCTGCAGAAGATCCCCGAACCGCAACTTTGCGGCGCGTCAGCTATGGTATCATTTTACCGGGGATCTGCTGTTTCGGTATCATCGGTAACATCCTCAATCTGGTCGTCCTTACCAGGCGAAACATGAGGGGAACCGCCTACATATACATGAGGGGTGAGTTTTTCCAATGAATTTACATTGCTTACAATTAATTTACATTCTGTAACCATCTTTCTGAGAGACAACCACAAGTCTCGGGGCTTCCAAGTTCATTCCACAGTGTAATTCGGAGGAAAGTCGAGAACCCTGCACAACTTCTTCTTTATTTTCTCATCCGACTCTCTACCGGCGCGGGGCGGCGCGGCGAATATGGTGTAGGTCGATCAATCTTCTCGGTACGGAGAAAATCTTCGGAGTTACGCGAATATGCCTCTCTGAGCTCGAATGCTGGTTTTTTTCTACACTGTCTCCTCCATATTCAGAGCTTGACACTCCACGTAGTGCAGTGGACGGTCACGGTGAATCTGAATCAGGAGAGGCATTGGTTAATTCACGGATTACATGGATCCGCTTTTTCATAAAATAGAGTGCGCATATTCGGTTTCACGTGCGTATACTTGCACACATGACGATGACGGGAAGGTGGAGCGCGGGATTAATGTTCGTGTTCCAGACATCATCTTGTGCTGTATCGTGTGTACAAGAATACCCGAAAAATGAAGCAAAACGAGGGAAAAACAAACCCAAATAGAAAGTAACGAAAAAAACGAAAAAAAGATCCAGATCGACACGCGTGCCGGCGTAGGTGTGTCTAAAACCGATTGCTGTCCGAGACTTTTACGAGAAAAGTTTTCCCAGCGGAATACCGCGCTCGCAGTTCGTGGTAATTGCAGAATTGCGAAAGGAGCAACGTCTGGCTTTTGCGCACGCCATACTGAATTCTTTCAGAGCTCTAGCTGTATCCTCGCTTCTTGAATGGATCTGTTAATCGCAGCCGCATCGGCCTTTGACCCTCGATTGGCTACATTTCGACTTTCGTTATTTGACACCATTCCATTTTTCCATCGAACCTGCGATCGATACTCGCTTCACAAGCTGTTATTACCTTCGACTACGTTCGCTATTGCATTCATACACTGTTAGAAAAAATGTGTCATAGAAGGTCTAATCAAATTGTTTGTATTGGTTCGAACATTTCGATCCATGCGATACAAATCAATGCCTCAGCCTCCGCCGCGGCCAATATGTCGCGTTGATTGAAAATCCACATTCGAATCAAGACGAAATTGAGTAGAATCCCTGCAACAGATATTTTCTAGCCGAGTGTGCTTTCATTTGGTTCAGCAGGTACTGCCGTGGACCCGATTTATTGTTATAAATGAATTTCCAATTTTATTGGTAAAAATGAATCCGTTGTTGGCAAGAGTTCTCCTCCAATAGCACGTAGAATCATATGCATACTCGTATACTACACGAGCATCAGTGGCAACTAGCGAGGGGGAAAGGTTGCGATTGAAGAGACATGCGGCTAACGAGATTCAGTAATAGTCGGGGTCGAAATCCTGTGGGAAATGCGATTGGAAATTCCGGCTAATTGTCAGTCGTTTGCGGAACGACTGGTGGTGGTACGCGTTAAACTTTGTGAATAGTGATCCTCGCGAGATTCGGCAATAGTCGAAGCTCATTGTGAGGTCCGGAGCGGGCAACCAACAGGTGGACTCGGCCGGGTCCTCGCTCGGTAACGGTTCAGTTCGGGTAACCGTAAACCCACGGCTATATAAATTCTTCATGAATTGGGAAAAGCCTTCGGCCCATCCGATTGCGAAATGCGAGTGGGCGAGCTTCTTTTGTACCCAGTTATCCAGGAAAAAGGGGCGTGGAACAGTCGGCCGTAAAAACTATAATACGGGTACGAATCCCGTGTAGTTTGTCTTTTACGGATTCAACAGAACTTTATAAAGTATCAAGTGGCGGTGTACGCTTAACGTTCGCCCGAATAAAAAAATGCAACAGCTGACGCTGCGCGTGGGCGAATGGTTGAGAGACGTTAACGACATACACTTGTCTATCTATTGCCGATGTCTCCGTCTATCCAGCGCGCGGTTATATTAGGGCCGACACAAAGAGCTCAAGTTCCCAGACTGCAGACTTACCATGCAGGTGAAAGGCCACACGCCCGTTCGGACGTCGCGGTCGTGGCTGCACAGGCAGATCCAACGGTGTTGGATTTTCACGGGAATAGCTTGCGCAGGCTGAGTTTTACTTTGTTAACTTTGCTCAGAATGTTCGGATCTTCGGGATTCGCCTCCCGGCGACCGTATTCGACGTGGCGTAAAGAAAAATTGAAGATAGAATAATGAGACTAGGCGAAATCGTGGCAACGATAGCGATAACAAAGAATAGAGGGGGAAGATTTGTCTCCGACGATCGCCTGGGCTCGGCGGCGTCCTTTCTATCAATAAAATTACAAGGTGCCAGACCGTGACGAGATCGGGCACCTCGTCGGTACCACCGCCTTCCCATTTGGTGGGCCGTACGTGGCTCGGATTGTAGTTTACAAAGCTCAAGCTCACGCCTCGTGGTCCGAATGGTTCTCCGAGGGTTTAGAAGGCGAGTGGATTGCAAATACACTCAGGGTATAAACAGATTAAGACCGTAACTTGGCTGGCAGACCGTAAATCCTGAGGAGGCGGACAAACTTTGCGAACCTCTTCCCCGGCTATCGTTCGCTGCGGATATATACGCGCGTAATGTCGCAGGGCTCCGCGAACAGGTGAATGCACCGCGTTTTCTTCGTTCAAATTCGATCCGACCCACCACCGATCAACATCGAACGTTATAATCGCGGCGGCGTATTTTTACGTGATTCCTCGATCGATATATCACTAGATCCTCGATGAACCCTCCACGCATCGGGGAGGAACTGGGATCTAATATTCGACATCTTTCCCGCCAGCCAGCGCAATTGCCCACTCCAGAATTGAAAAGGTTTCCGCGTCAGTTCGTGGGGGGCGGGAAACCTTTGTGCGAGTCGAATTAGTCTCCGCCAGCCCGTCACTTCCGTCGGAATGACGGCAACCAACCGAGTCCTGCACTAGAAGGGAATTACTCGTTGACTCAATTCTGTTTTCGGGCATACCTGATACAATCCAACCCCATACACGGCTGTCTTTTCACCGATAGGAACGGAACATCCCTATTTTCGACGATTTCAGAGCGACAAGGTCGTTCGGGTGAGACTCGTTGAACGAAGTGGGGGAGCGTCGATATCGAATGGGCACTCTACTGATCCAGATTTCATACTATGTAAAATGGCTTTGTTGAAGTCATGGAGTTGTTCCCATCAGAGTGACAGGAACAGTTTTACGATTGCCGGTGCCAACCGTGGTCAATAATGGGCGCTGGTCCGTGCCGATGAATTCATATAGCGTATACCGCGTGACCAATTGTGCTGCGCGAGCAAATAACGCCGCGGTGAATCCGATGAACTGACAATGAGGCAAAGTTTGCTCGATCGAATTCTTGCGACTGGCGATGAAGAATGAAGAATGAAGAATGATAAATCTATTCCGAAATCTCGTGCCGGACTCTGATCATGCGGCAAGACCTATTGCCAACAGGTGGAGCTAGCACACGCGCACACGAAATGCATGCAAACAGTATAGACTGCAGCTAGCGAAAAATTTGTCAATGCAACGAAATCCACGAAGAATTATATCAGCCGTTTCGCCATCGGAATACAGTGAAAAATGGCTATTTACGTTCTTCGGTTTCAATTGCTGATATCGTTCTCCTGTGCGGATTTCGATTCGTTAACGTTATCAACTCCGGCCTCGCGATGCCAATAAAGTTGAAGAATGTCAAAGATTATAACGAACAAACTACGCAATAACAGCTGTCTGTTGCGAAGGTAAGAAGTTACGGAGTTCGCTGAGAATTTCTAGTTCGGTATCGTAGTGTTCCCCACACGCAGAGCGACGAGCTTGTCTCGTATGTATGTATGGCTCATACATATTGAGTAGTATGATAATATCGTGTTAACAATTACAATAATTAGCGAAGTATGAGCAGAGGGACATGGGCGGAAGAGTAGCTGATGCCTGGTGCCTGGCTACGGGGCGAGGGGAGTGGGGGGAGAATATCGCATGGATACCTACCCACGTCATACTAACGAGCGTTTTAGTTTGCGACTCATCACACGAGTATACACTCCGCGCGTATATACCTACATAGAAGATTCTGCGGGCTCTACCGTAGCCTGCAGACATGCGATTAACGACCCCGGATCGGTAATCCCTGGGGGATTATATTCATCTCGTTCGCCTATTTCGCAGCCATCGCGTAATAGCTCGGTTGTGGAATATCATTATAATCACAGAGCTGTGCAAGGGGAAGAAAAAAATGATGCAAATTGGACGTAACGTATTTCCTGTCGTGACACACGCCACGATTCGCCGAAAATTTCTCTCATTCCATTCCAAGCCGCCAATTGACGTCTGGCTCCCGATGACCGTGACTCCGGATGTTCCGATCGCGGAAAACCAGATAGCCAAAAAAAGTAAACAGAGTGCACACTCGTTGAGAAAATATTGCGCATGGACTGGGGGTTGATAGGACGAAATCCGGGGATGAATGTAGAATAACGAATATAGGTTTCCGGTCGGAGAGTGTTCAATATTTTGTTTGCGATTAAGGGTGTCCTCGATGGGCGAGCAGCTCATGTAGCGTACATACTTCTGTAGCTCGGCGGAGGGGTTGTAGATCGGCGAAATCTGTATCCATTGATCCAAGGCTGTTTTGTCCCGTCGTAGCCGTAGGTCGAGTCAATTCGTATGGTTAAATTAGCCCAGTTCTCCAATCTCGAATTTAATTGGACGAAAACATGATGAAATTCACTACTAAACCCCCGCCATTGTCCCCATTGGAAGTTATTTGATGTTAGACGAGGTTAAGCTGCGCTCTCCTGAACACAGTCCGCACGGAATAAGCCGACTATATTCCAGTTTGAGCTTCCGAAGCCTCGGGCGTTTCCGTATTGGCGTCGCAAGCGGCCGCATATCCTGTAACTATCCCGGTTGGATAAAGCTACGTATGTATATATACGTATATTGGTTACCGGCAGAGCCAGGAAGCTCCGGCCACTCCACCTATGATGATAGCGGTCATCATTATTATACCCTGAAGAAGTATAATTATAGTCGTCGAGTGTTCTCGCTATATACAGGGTGGGCAAAGCGAACCGGCGGGTTCAAACGTTAATAAAATCGGAAAGAATTTATAAATCCGGGCGATTTTTGTCTGTTTCTACAGAGCAAACGAATCAGGCTTCTGTCGGGCGTAGGTACTGGTGACGAAACAAACGTTTGAAAAAAATTTCTTTTCGGAAAGTCGCCGCCGGAATGAACGATGGCAGTGCTCAACTCAATTTTCAAGTCTGTGAGAAATTTTCAGGATTATCCGGTAGACTTTCTCACGTAATTATTATGATTCCAATCATTCGCGTAGCTTTTTCCGCGAGCGGGAGCAAAAACTTCTTTCACGCTTCTCTTGAATCTTCGCATACAGTCTCGATTGTTTTCAATTTTCGTCTTGAACCGATCCCTTTGTGATGTTTCAAAAAAAAATAAACCAAATCTCGTCATTCGTCATCCTTCGCTGAATAATTTTCTCTGATCGCCTGCCGAACCCTCTTGCACACGTAGTCGAGTAATTTTCATTTATATTTACTCACTGGATTGAGTCTCGTGCCTACAGACGAAGGTCTGTTCGCGGTTGGTCTTTGTAGAAACAGTGGAAAATTTCGTGGCGAATGGAATCTCACGGGATACTATTAGTATTCCTCGAGCATATACATGTATATAATTAACTTCACTTTGAACGCTAGATCCCGACATTCAAGCTTAGTTATCTGTGGATTAAAATTCTACTGTTCGTATATCATTCTGGTGTGGAATACAATCAACAGTAAGATCGCCGATAAAAATGAAACCCCGTGCTTCTACTGTACCAAGTTGAAAAATAATCGTCTCACGGATACTTTAATAACTTGGAATTTTTGTCATTCATAAACGTCCAGTTGGCATAGCACTTTGACAAATGTACGATATAAATCTTCCGACAAATGTACGATTCCAGCGGTATTAACTCGTACGATCGTTGAGATCGGCCCGGATTTTCATACTCGGTGATTTTAATGGGCACCAGAAATCAAGGAATTTCTATTCGAACCCAACCCCGACCCTCGTGTGTCCTTTATCCGCTAAAAACTCCAATTTTTAATCATCGAAGCCGGAGATTGATTGCGAGTAATTCCTTCAAACAGTGTGCGCGTTCGGTTCCGTTTTGCCCTTCATCGTTTCGCGCACGATCGCGATCGCCATAAAAGTTGGGAGTACGATTTGTTGGTATGCATACGACATATCTAGGTAGTACATACGTATTCATCCATATATAGGATGTATAGCGTAGATCGCAATACAGTCGTGGAGTGTGCTAATTACAGCGGCTTGTGGGAATACCACTTAGCACCCCCGTGGTGTCGGATGTTGGGTATCTCGATGTCTCCTCGAGCCTGAAGGTGAACTCGAACGACGGGACTTGCAGGTTGTCACTGCCTTATAGGTGATATACTTAAAGATGGCGGTCGATTGTCTGTTTGCTCAAATATCACGAACGGCTCGCTTATGTCCGGCAGAAATAGCTGCATACCTACACGTATGCGCCCATACCCGATACCCGAAACGCGACAACCTTGTTTGCTCGGAATTTGTATGTTACCAATCTCTTACTTTCCGATAAGTTGTTCGAGCATTTTCCTCCCAACATCTCGCAGCGAACAGTTGTAACTCAGGAAGGAGTCATTGTAAAGGCGGGAATGCCTGGATCGCCATCACGAGGCAAGTACGCGTACCAGGGCTGTGAGATTTTCACGAGATTCCGAGCTTCGTGATGATGCGGCTGCAGGTATTCGAACGCAGCTAACATCAGAGGAATAACGTTCATGCACGAATGGCTTCGGGGGCATTTTCGTTTTCATCAAATTGACGTCGATTCCCCGCAGCTGGAGACAAAGGGATAATTAATCCATCCACTTTGATCTAAAGTTTGCAGGTTTTTTCGAGTCTTCGTACAACGGGCTCGGTGCTCCGAAACTCGCATCACTTTTTTGTCACTTTCGGATGTCTTCTCCCGGTGATCAGTGAACACCGAGTAAACCTTCGGCTATATACCTATATGGACCGCCAACAGCCGACTTCGGGCGTGTTCCAAGATGTGACGCGACATCCGAAGGCAAATGGCGAATCTCACTACTACTTGTCTATACATAGGTATACGCTCCGGTGGTTTGTGCGTGTGTACGTACTTACATTAAGCGATTTTTTGCGAGCCTTTGGTCACGGCGCCAGAGTGTACCAAAGATATAATTTGCGTGACGTGTGTACGCTGTTCAATGCATAGTTCACGAAACCGCCATCACCTCCTAGATTCGCGTCACACGTTGGGATCCATCTCCCCGCGGTCTTGGCACAGGAGCTAACAGCCCCTAGGTATATGTATAGTGAAAGAAGTGAACACGCGCCACACCTATAGTACCTATACCCACTTAGCGATACAATGTGCACGCTCGGGCGTTGTACTTGTTGTGATTACCAAAATCTTGTACAATGGAGAGACGCCGAAGAAACTTTGGAGTTTAGACTGGAGAGACTTATCAATCTTCCACCAATACCGGCACTTGGTGAACTTTATAACCGCATGCCAAGGTCGTTAGAGTTTCGGAGTAACAGCTACAAGCGATGCCAAAATATCAATGCCTCTTTGATGCTGTAGCCAATCATTATCTTTGTCTCGCTGATAGTAGCTGTGAGCAGCGATTCAATTGTTTCGAACTAAGCTTCAGCTCCTGCAGATTTCCATTACCGATCGATCAGCTGGCATGGCGGGCACTATTCAATACCAATTATAGGTATACGGAGTTTCAACGAAAAGCAAGAGTTTTTGTTCGTTTGTTTTCTTTTTCTATCGATGTGCGTTCGATTTCATTCTCCTCAGGCCAACCAGCTAGGCCGTTGCGGTATATAAAAAAATGAGTCAAACTTTGGGAATAAAAAGCTGACGGAGCGGTTTCTCCTTCGAGCTACACTACGCAAACAGCGCAGGTGTAGTGTCGTGATTGATGGATGACAAAAGTAGTGGAAAAAAAAGGATAGATTATATCTGGTCTGGATATAATAATTGAATAATAATTTGCTCCTGTACCGCGATCATCTCAATGCTCCGGTATAGTACACGGCTGCCCATTTTTCATTTTAAGGTTGTAGTGTGTGCCTACATAAAATTTCGAGAACTAATGAGGTGCGCGAACTTTTTCCCATAACCCCGGTTCATAAAAATATGAAAACGAAAAAATAACGGCGAACAAAAATGGAAAAAGGTAAAAAGAAGCCGAAGAGCTTTATTGCGTCTCGAGTGCTTGTGTCGGATACTTGGTACCCGATATCGCGTATCTACTCACGCTTGAAATCTTTGATTGATTGAGCTAGGTTAGTAATAATATTTTCTATTTTCATCATATCAGCGGGTGGTTCGACTGTGGGGAAATTTTTTTTTCAATCTTCTTTTTTGTTCCATCTCTCTTTCACTTCTTGGGGAGAATAACAAATTTCATTTACGCACTAGCGAAGCTTCGTCCCAGAGTAAAAGACGATATTTTTATACCTTTCACTGTATTATACCAACCGACCGACCTACCAACACAAGGAATTTTATGAGCGCGTAGATTCCGCACAGCTTCGTGCCTGCACCTGCTACTGTATACCTATACTTCATTCTTTATCTTTGTTTTCTTGTTTTTCGTGTTTTTTCTTTCTCCTTCTATTTCCTTTCCTTTGTTCTCTCCTACTCTCTCCGTAAAATTAATTATCAACATTTTCCAGCTTTTATTTTCGATGCATTTGTTCCTTTGTACTCACAGGCAGACGTTTCCAGTTCACGTTCAATTCTCTCTCGTTACAAATTCTATGCCCTGACTTTTGAGTTGAGAACGAAACATCCATCATTAGACTGCATGTACCAGCCAAGTGCATACAACATTATGAAAAGTTGCGACTCAAAATCATCCCTGATGCGCATCGTGACCGATGATGTAAAATCTGTATATTGTACGTTTGATTTCCAGTTTATTTTTCGACTATAGCGCTTCAATTCGTCGTCATGCCGACCGCGACGCGACGCGGACGGTGTTCAGCACTCGCTGTTCGAATACGGTGGGGAAAATGTGCTCTTTTTCATAACCAGAGGAAAGTGATACCTAATACGAGAATAAAGAACGTCGAGTATCAAAGTCCCTCGTAGATTCTAGCTTCCTTTTAATACGATATATCAAATTCCGTACCAACGTAAATCGATGTATGTATGGATTCATACCGCGTATAACGTTCTTCGGCACAGTATTTGTAGTCTTGAGCAGCATCGGACTAATAGATCGTATAATTGGAGTGGAAAAAATCATAGAATTCGCGTTGAACGTTTATTTCACGTGACGAAGAAATCAAATGAAATGTAGAAGATTGATGGTATTCGATTCGAAGGAAATGAAGATTTCTTTATTTGTCATTTCAAATCAATTCCCAATCAAACGGATAACTTTTGGGGGTGAAATGAAACGTGAATACAAAGAAAAAGGAAAGACTATCCCCCCCCCCCCCCCCCCCCCCCCCCCTCGTGATATTATGATCCAGACAACGGCGTGTACGTACGTATGACCGTACCTACGCGCCTACATCCAAATGGCGAATAAAGCAAAGAATCAGTGCTAAAGGTTGGTTGAATGAGAGTCTCGCCGCTCATACGTGAAAAGAAGAAAAAAAAAGCACTAGACAAGTGAACAGCTGTCGACGAGGTACGAGGTAGGTATTCGCGCGGAACGGGTTTCGGGGACTCATATGTTGATACCTATGTATAGTATACGTACCATGTGATCACAGAATCCCAAATTTATTGAGTCCACCTACTCGGTCTGACTCAGAAAATCAACATTCTTTGACCACTGCCTCTTTTTGGCCTCGAGCCTCGAGAATACGCGAGAACGAGCGATCCTCTTTCCGTGTTGGTATATGCACAGTACTACGTACACGAATACAATACATTGTTCCCTCCGCCCGATTCTGCTGAACAAGCTCTATAAACTTTACGCATACTTAGCTATCGGCAATAAAATAGCGATATCTGTCATTTGACCGTTGTTACTTTACTGCTTTACTGCCTAGCTTCTGTGTTTTTTCGTTCCTCGTTTTCTTGTATTCTATTTCCCGTCTGAGGGAAGCCGAAATGCCGTGACTGACGGTTGTGTACGACGAATGTTGCATATAAACCCGCCGAATGCATGAAATGAAGCGACGAAACTATCGCGATATATTCATTGGATTTTGCCAATTTTCAGCTAAAAAAACTGTTCCGCCACATTCGCATTATACAATGTCTGAATTCTGTACCCATATGAGTTATGGATTTATGGGACGTATCGGTCCGGCGGAAAGTTTTCTTTTTCGCAAGCAGAGTACGTGTATTATATGGAACGCCGTGCTAATACCCGGCGAATAAGGGGCGGGATCCCACTTACCGCGAGTTACCCCGTTATGACGCTGATAACTGTGCAATTTGACTTCAGTGCGAAAATAAGTAAGTTTTCTTTCAATTCGTGCTTGCTTAATGTCCTAACGATGTATGGGGAATTAATAATGACCGAATGGAAGACGCATTCTCGAATGAAAAATGCGCCGCAACAGATCGATTGTTTGCAAGAGTTAGTACAGTTTTTATGCAAGACGATCCAAGCGAGCGCGTCCGGTTTTCTGTGAAACACACGTTACGGTTTGTGTGATTTCAGAGAACGAAGAGAGCTTCTCGTTCCTGCGGAATCGCCCCTGGATACCAAGGTATCCGCAAAGTATGTTACAGTGATTTCAGTCATCGATTGAGTTCAGTTCCAAAACTCTGATCGAACGTTTTGGCGCAGCCAATATACCTAAGTCGACTTAGGTCGTCCTTGCAGCCGGGTACTCAATTATTGAACTGTTTAGTACGTAAAAATGTAGCATAGGAGAACCTTCGCCTGGCAGTAGTATTGGATGATCTCGTCGCGCAACGAAGTAGAATAGTAAATACCAATATGCGTGAGAAGATGTATGCACTACATAAGCGCATGTACCTGCGTAGGATATTTATATTCTCGAAATGGTATATATTGCGTCCTACCAATATACATATAATGCTCGGATTTGACGGATAGAGACAGTAATAATCGCTCTGTCATTTTCCTTCGGGTTTTTCGTGCTGAATATGATGTGCATATACTAGGTACGTGAATAACCAGACGTCCCAAATCCGGGCAAGACGTGAGTAATCTGGGTTCGCAACTACAATCATTTGTTACCCCGCAGAGTCTCGGAGGTCTACTATTAGGTATATCAGAAACTATATCATCGGACAGAACTGTTCGAGTTCGGTGAACTAATAGCCACATACATATACCTATACCTAGAGCGTAAGAAAGACACAGATTCACATCAATTTTCGTAACGATCCTGCGAGAGCGGAAACTTGTAAACGAACAAGAGGAAAAGTCCTGGGCAGAAGTTTTAAATGGATTAAAAGAGAACTGCTGTACTATTTGATTCGAAAATCTTCGCGTGTAAGTCCTACGGGTGATTGAATTTCATCGATCAAATATCGAATATAGCTAAGTCACGATTACCGCCGTCGCTCGTTCGTGTTTTCGCCCGCGTTTCGCGCCCTCTCCCCCCGCAGTCTGCCGCCGCACTCGTCGGCTATCGCCGACGGTATCGTAGCTACACTCGCGAACTTGGTGTAGCGAAAATATGGAATAATTTCACGTACCTACTTTTACAATTGTGAAAAGCACAGGGTGCGCGAGATTGTCCCGAGAACCGAGTGCAGTGGATATCTACATCAACACAATGAATTATATCGAGCGTGTCGCAGTTGGAGTTGCACTCGCCAAGTCGCAAGGCGACTTTCTATCAATCGTCTTGGATATTGTATGTATAATTTACCCGCTCGCGGAATCACCGCCAATTATCGTACGTTGGGCTGAGAAAAGAGGAAACTATAGTTGTGACTGTTGGTCGAATATTTCAGCACGCCGCGCACAGCTGAACGGATATAATATGATACTGCGTTAGATATAATTGGCTCGCGGGGTGGTGGAATAATATAAAATTTGCATACATCGGTAGATATATAGGTATGCACCGAGCGTAGCCGCATAGTCGAAACTAACAAGAGCAGAAAATTTGGAGACGTACCTTCGCAATTGTTACCACACACGTATAGAATATTTGGTAATTGAGTTAGCTGGCTGATTCTAGCAAATAGAACGAAGCCGCGGTGGCTCCGTTCCATTTCCTTCCCGTTAGCTGGTACCGCGGTAGGTACGTGGACACCGCCTTGTGTTGCCAAATATGCAAACTAACACGCGGCGCATTTCGCGGGTCTGTATTCCTGTACCTGCCTACGTGATGCGGTGACAGAAGACACCGGATCCCGTATGTATCCCCGTGTACCTCGATTTTCCCCGTCCACGTAGCCGCCTCAGTACGCATACGCTACACGTATTAGCATACATGTGCTACGCAATCCCTGCATTTATGGCCAACCCCCAGTTTGTTGGGTAAGAGGAACACAATGCAGCTGAAATAAGTAACATCAGCCGCTTCGCCAATTCCAGATCGTTTGAGACAAGAATTGATGGTAGTGACTATACGATCGGACTAGCCGAACCAAAGTTGCAAATTATTGCGTTTTTATTGTCTTTTTACTAAGGAGAGATTCTTCCTTTGCGCAAGCTTACAAACGTTAGAAAGACTGAAAAAACTGGAAGAGACGGTTTTTCGAAGATTTTTCGAGTAAAAGTTTCACTAGTTTCGAGTAAAGATTCCTTCAGCCCCTCGGTGGTCTAATTGGACGAGGTGTCGCGGTACAGTTGCGATGGTCCCGGCTCAATCCCGGGCCGAGGGAATTTTTACTCGAAAAATTTTCAAAAAACTGTCTCTTCCAGTTTTTTCAGACTTTCTAAGGTTTGTAAGCTTGCGCAAAGGAGGAATCTCTCCTTAGCAAAAGGACAATAAAAACGCATTAATTTGCAACTTTGGTTCGGCTAGTCCGACCGTAGTCACTACCATCTACGTAACGATTCCGAAAGATGGATTCATCGCATACAATGAGATGAGAATTGTTTCGATCGGAGAATATCAGCCGAAATTGCTTCGTAGCCAATCAGGCTGGCGAAACGATTGATATTAATTTTCGTAATTTTCTTGCTAATTGACCTGCGCCTGATTACTTCTTCGCATCCAAGATCGGGGATGAATTTCAGCGGAGCCCTTGGCCTGGCACGGCGCCGGGCTGCCGCGAGTTTCCAAAGTGAAGGGAAACCGGAAGCTGAACCGCGGTATAGTTGGGACCGGGCACTACAGGCAGAGGGTTTTACGATCTCTCGATTCTTTCGACTAGTTCGTCGACCCTCTCCAGGGGCGGCGGGGGGGGGGGGGGGCCTAGCAAGTGGGATGCGATGGCAGTAGCTTTCTTCGCTTTCTTTCTCTTCCCACGGTATTATCTCTCCCTACAGCTCTTCGTTTTTTTTTTCTTTCGCATTCAGGTGTACCTACACCATTGCTTCGCACGTTTTTCTTGGTCCTTTATGCTGGCTAGACGACTGGGAACTCTTTCTACACGTTAATCTTCGTCGTCTTCCTCCTCGCTTGGCTGTAAGAGCCTGCATGAGGTTTCTCCGTGGTCTTGAGCAATGATAACACTTGGGAAGCTCTATTTTGTTCACTATTTCGCCCTCCGCGTACCAGGCAGTCAAATCAAATTCTCTTGCCGTTTCTTTCCGATTGACTTTCTTCTGCTTCTGCTTGTTTCACGTCATTCTGATCAGCCTTTTATTTCGATCATTCCAGAAACTCACTCGATCCGACTTCCGCAGCCACGCAATGTAGTCATGTTGGTGTTGCGTCGAACCTGATATTCGACGAGTTATCTGCTCAGCCGTTTATTGTAATTTTTTTCCTAGCGCATAGGTATATTTTTACGATTCAGGCGTCACAGCGGAATATGTTCTGAAGCAAAGCGACGACAATCCTGAAATACGGAATATTCTGGGCCCTCGTCTCACAAGTCCGCCGCGGATTGACACGGCACTGACATTTTGCAATAATCCAAGATTTTGCCAGCACAGTTTGGAAATCGACAGTTTCTTCGAAATTTGTAATATACGTACACTCGGGAAGGGAGACTGAGGCGGTGAACCTGGATTGAAAATAAAGCGGAGATGAGAGGCGTCCAGGCGAGGAATATAAATATAAGAATACGAATAAAGCTCTGACATGGATAAATACGTGAATTTAAAAAGCGAGCAGAGGTCGTTCCGTCCCCTGAGGGAAATGAAATGTAATCCTGTTTATCGTTCGCTGAACTTTTACGCAGTAAAAATTACCATAGATGCAAACAGAAAAAATCTTCACAACTTACTGTCTAAGTTTCTGCTCAGTTATATTTCGCAACTTTTCTTTTATTGTATGCGTCACTTTTATGGCTAAAGTAGGTAAATAAAAGAAATGATTTCATCATACGACGTATACCGCCTCACGTGCGACCCCTCTCGCCACGGGGCAGAGCGTTATGGAAGCTCGAGCTGTCAGCGGCACGTGTAAGAAGCATGTTACCGGAATCGAGGAGAAAAAAAACTTTCGTTTCTGCAGAAGTACAAGGACTTCCCCACCCAACGTCGCTTCAGGCGGTGACACCCCTCCGTTCGAATCTCAAGAATTCGAACTTTCTTTCGAATAATTCTTCTGCCGTGCTCAACTCGAACCTCGATAGAAGTTCAATGGGCGTCAGGCGAGTCAATAGAACAATATACAACTGAGCACGACGCTGCGTACCAAGTTATCAATCGATCTGATCGCAGGGCCTCTCTTCTTCCGCTCGTAGTTGGTATTACAGCTAGGTGCACAACCGAGATGATCAATTACCAAAAGGTTCGCAGCTTCCTCCAATTTTTCCCCTTTGTTTTCTACCATCGCCCCTTCCGGCTCTCCGTCTCTTCGCCAGTCCCGTTCGTGTAAATAATAGTGTCGAGTGCCCCGCGACCCGATTACCTGCCTTTCGAGTGGTGCTGGCCGCGACGAGCGGATCTGGAGAAGGATCGAGGTGCCCAGCGGGGACAATACCCGGTGACAAATGGCAGGGAGACGGACGATGACTCAAGCTTTTCCATATACTGGAGAACTCGCGAGAGGAAATAATAGGAGCATGCAACGTCGTCCGCAAAATGGAGTTCGCGTGGCCGTTGCAGCTGAAGATGGGAAAAATGCTCCTTCTCCAATTGAATCATTCGTCTTTCTTCGATTATGCCGGGGAACGTTCGTAACGAAACGCAATTTCCTTTATACCGAGGCATGCACGGAAAGGATTTCTTCTGACGGTGAATAACTGCCGGGAATAATTTTGCAAGAAATAGTTGAGCAATTTTAAACGAACAAATTTCCCGACAGATGTTCAAGACCAGTTCAAACGTAGGGGCGACGACGGAGGGATGGCAATCTTAGCTGTGAGGTTAACCAAGATTAAGTAATAAGAAACTCCAGCCCCCGCGTATAGTCGTAATGAGTTTTTCTAGAAAAACACTAAACTGATATCTGGAGGAGAAAGTAGGAGGGTTGATTTTAACGAGAGTCAAGATTTACCCGGGTTCACAACTACCGCGCTCTACGCCGATGTTGTCGAGTCGAAGTAGCCTCCGGTCCAACGGGCAAATAAACAGACAGATGGACCGTGGGCAGACGCGTATCTACCGTTGAAGCTGTAGGTAGGTTCACAATCAGCTTGCAAGTCTCACGCTCTTTCTCTGACGGAGAGTTTGTTCAACGACCACGATCAAGTAGCCACACTTATGCAACTGTGGTCAACTGCTTCAAAGCCAATTCCAACTTGGTAACTATATCCCCGGCTTGAACCGGACGATGCAGTTGCCAGTATCCAGGACATTATTCCTCGCAGTTTTCTTCGCCGTTCAATTACGCGACCTGTATTTGACTGCGTCGGGAACAGACGTCGCCGTAGCAAGTTTTTCAACTGGATTTTCAGGTCGCGCCGGTCGAGGAATGGCTGCGCGCCCTATATTCAGATTCATTTTATTCTGAATTGAATCGACCGAGTCGTATTTAAGATCATTAAGTTCTCGATCGGAGCTGTTACGTGGGCGTTGGTAATATACGTATGCAAACGGGGGATGGATGCAGTTGGTTTGGCAAGGCTATAAACCGTCACGTGGAATCCCATAAAACGATGCAAAGCACTGATTGGAAACTTAATGGAAACATTTGCCGGGGTAATGAAACTTTATCGCAAAGTTTCTGCGGGAAAGATTGCGGCCATCTTTCAGTTCAGTTCCCTGAAACCCGAGCGTATTGTACAGAACTGCAGGAATGGTCTCCTCCCGTCTTCTGAATAGCTACCGCACCTACACATCCCCGCAAGTACATTAAACGTACCTACGCCGGCACGCGTCAAGAAACTTGATTCACCCCTGAATTCCTTACCCGACTTGCAATCACAGTCGGATGAGGTTACAGCTTTGTCCTCGTCGAGAAAAAAGCCGATCGGTCTTTTGTGCTGTTTCCGATACCTGTAGCACACCGGCGCCACATTGTATACTTCCATTGGAAACATTTGCATACTCGTGCAAATGGTAGAGCACTCGCGGAGTCACGACGCTGTTTCTCCAAATTTCAATACAGCGTATCGCCGCGACCGTGAGTGAATTATTTTCGCGAGGTTTGCTTCTGATCGCACAGAGATCTAATTTGACCCGAGAGGCGAGGGCGGTGAATGCAGGGTGAACCGTATAAGTGAATCACGTTATGACCCGGGCAGGTTACGCCTTCGTACGAGGTGGCAGGGTACTGGAGGAGAGGTCGCCTCGGTAATAAGACATTAAAACATTAGCTTCTCTCTCGTACACGTAGCGCGGAGAGTAGCAAGTGGGCCGGAACGATCGCCCGGGAGGATGGCTTATACCGGGTACATAAGACAGACTTTAAGAGTTAGCTTCGAGGCTGACGACGAGCTCCAGAGGGAGCGGATCGGTCGACGCGCGGACCCACCGAAACGAACGCCGTCGTTCGATGATATTGGCCAATAAAAATGCTAATGTATCGTACCTCCCTCCATTTATTACATACATACGCGCGTACACACGTTCATAGATACCGTCCATGCATATACATATATTTTTCATTGCAATATATGGATATCCGAGAAAAATCACATGCATACTCTACAGTGCCGTACCCACCTCTAGCCTGAGCCCCAGCCCCAGCCCCAGCCCCAGCTTCCGCCTCCACCGCTGCTCATGCTTCTGTCCAGGGTCTGATATCGATTTGTGAATTAAAGATGGCCGCGTGTGGCCGATGCGATTAACGAGTCGTCCGCTCCTCACGGTTCCCCGCCACATGTAGCTTATTGTCATGCAAACACGCGGTGGCTATTGTGTGTACTACACACGTTCGCATACTATATTGACACCCACCGCACCGACCAGGATGGACAATGTTCATTCGTATTGGTATTAAAAATTTGTCATCCGATCCAGTCAATCGTTTGTGTGCATGTCGTAGTACATAGATGATACTGCGTAGAAGAGGAACCGGGTCTTCATCCGACGCTTATGCGTTTGCATTGAAGAAAGCTTGTCTATTCCGGTAGAAAATTATCGTATCTCGATCGTGAATTGCGAGGTCAAAGGGGTTCGCGGGAGCTGCCACCGCATCTGTATGGGAATGTCGGATTTGAGCGGAACTTGCGTCTCGCTTTACGTGAGATCGCAATCAGGGTCTACATTTTCCCTATAGAGGAGTCAGGTCTGAGGGCGGTCGTGTTGAGAATATGTGATTCATGCATTGAAAAATTTGTCATTCTCCTCTGGCGTGGTTCGTAAATGAAATGGGGCATAACGGTGTTAATGGCATATAATTACTGTATATTAAAAATGGGCCATGGAATTAATCGAATTTCAAGAACAAAGGGGCGGGTGAAAATTGTGTCATATAGTATAGTAGCGTGGAGTCGGCGCTAGGGATATCCACTCAACGGTGTCCAGTTGGCGGAGCAGGAGAGAAAAATTCACGTCACGTTTGACTGCCCATTTTAAATTTCATTCCACTGCGGTCTGCTGCTCCGCGCGGTTGAAAAGATTCGCTGACTACATGGAAATTACATCTTGCTACATCTTAACCCCGAGCCACGAGTCACAAATCACCAGGAATTTTCAACCCCTGATCTCGATGCAATACAACATACCTTCGCCGGTTATTCGGTGTGTCGGACACACACTAAGGCACCGACGCCTGTACATAGATTTTATAAAATTCTCTCGAACGCCAATCATTCGGCTCGTAGGCGTAACGTAACGCACTTACAGCACCGTATACCTAACAGGCAACTCATAATCAAATAATAAGAAGGAATAAGTTTTAATTGGAGTCTGGCTGGCATTCCAGGGATCAGATTATCGCACAGGCCCGTGCGGCCGTGTCCTGTTATAACCCGGCTACAGAGGGCGGATCGTGTTACCGTAATACTATTCGACTTTCACGTTGTAGGCGAGCGTAACTTCAGTTGGATAGTTCTCGAAGATTTTTTCGAATCACCAGAGAATCAGCCGGCGATTGTTCTGACATCGTGCAGGAGAATCCATTTCGGAGTGTCAGGACCTCGAGTCTTTCGCAGTGCGTGGAAAAAAGTTACCAGTTTTTCCGCTCCAATTTCTCCCCGATATTATTCATCCAGATATTTCACTGCGAGGGCGAGATGCCGAGTGAAGTATAGGAACTATTCGACGCGTGTGTCGTGCCACTGTTCGTCGGTTATCAGCCCCGGTGATGGAGAACCCTGCGCGTCGTTGCCTGGGCGACTGACAAATAGACATGAAAGCACGCTCACCCCCCGCCAGCACCGGGGCGCAAATTGTTGATGTTGGTATGCCGGAGTGTGCCAAAGTGTGCCGAAGTGTGGCAAGAAGTGTGTTATTCAAAACAGGCTTCTCGCGCGGCGGGATCGACGTGCGAGCGAATCGTGACTGGAGGCGGGTGCGCCGCGCCGCCCAGCTAGCTGCGAGTATATAGGTGCCTGGTTATCTCCACCGACCCTGGACAGAGCCAGCGCCGGGGTCACGCGAGTTGATCGAAAATCCGTTGAAATGTGTTAAGTTCAGTTATCTCAGCGAAGTCAATCATGCATTCCGTACTATTTCCCTGAACCGTGACGGATATACTCACGCGATCGAGTCACGCGATATGGGACTGACCCCGTTCCCAGTGCTCTTGACCAATTCCCTAACCCAGAATTGAAATCAAGTGTTTTATCTTCCCGCGCGGAGCCAAGAGGACGAACAGCGCCAATTGCTGCCGAATTGCTGCTTTTTCGGAAAATTTTACACGCTGATCAAGTTGTATTATCGATCGATTAATCATTTGGAATGAGAGTCGACGACATTCGTATTCGCATGCATATTTCTATATCGGTCGGTTCTTCAGCCAGCCAGACGTCCGTGCATCAATACTTGATTACGACGTTATATCGGACGAGGATTATAGTCAACTTGATTATGTCTGAAGAAATCCAATTACGACGAGAGACGGACGCATCGTCGACTCGATATTACGTGACTTTTCTCTTCGCAATATACTCATTATTTCACTATGATTTTTAATTGAACTTAATCAAGTCGCGAATAGGTCGGTACAAGGTGCCGACTCTTTTCTTCGGCATCGCATACACAGATATCTCCCCTTCTATTTTCAGCTCTTTTCGCTCGCGATTATCGTCAATATTACCATTATTTTTATCTATACATCGGAGCTGGGATCCGACGGACTCGACTTTTCCTGTGAACTTCTATCCCTCCCGCTCTCGCTTTTGTCAGTCACGTTTTCAGCATCGCCGCCGAAACTTCCGGCTGATAATTTATTGGTGAAGTTCATGTTTCATATACGTCATTGCGCCTAGAGACAATCGCCTCGCTCTCCGTTCCGCTGGGAGGAGGCTGCGCCCCCGAGATATAGCCGCAGGTACCCCAAGAAACGATTTCGGAATGATATGCAGACAGATAGTCTCGACCGCGTGGGCTCCTACGATACGTGATCTGATTCCTCGTGTCTGATCAGGTCTCCTGAAGGAGATTGGAAATGTGTAAGAAAAAAAGGAAATGGTAAAAATATGAAAAAGCAAATTCGTCGGTGTAGTTGCCATTCGGCAAACACGAAA
Source organism: Phymatocera aterrima (assembly GCA_963170745.1). NCBI lineage: Eukaryota > Metazoa > Arthropoda > Insecta > Hymenoptera > Tenthredinidae > Phymatocera > Phymatocera aterrima. The sequence continues at coordinate 9,532,669 of OY720669.1, forward strand.
TCAATGTGTTGACGTGGAATTGGCCGTGCTGAATGAATTGCGTCGATAATCGTTCGAAAATTGATTTCATATTTAATATCTGCGCGCGACATGTGATTCGACCAAAGTTAGTTACTTGTCCTCTGTACATTGTAATTAATCGTCGAAATTACGTGACAATATAATGAAGAGATTTTCATAATATCGTAATCAAATGGACTCACAGACGCGAACACACATCGGCGCGGATAATTCTGTTGCGTGAGGTTTACGTACATCCGGGGAGAGAGGAGAGACGAGATTTAATAATCACGGGTGGAGTGAGTACAGCGGAGTCGAAGCAGCCATAGATTTGGAGGGAGAATTACTCGCTTCACTAACTCGCCGGGCAGATTCTCTGACCCGTACAAAATCCGCTCCCTCATTCGAGCTTGTCTGTCGATTGATCAACAAGTTTTTGCAGATCTTACTTCCTGGACTTGTCAGCGTGCCGATGTCGCAGACGTAGGTACGTATACGTGTGTCCGCGGCGAGAAAATTTCATTTCCATTTCAAGGTAGGAAAACATCAAAACAGCATCTGCACCGGCTGATCGAGGAAAATTCATGCTTCCATTTCTGTATTATACACGCGCCAAACGTAGCCACAGAGCAAGACATGTATAGAAATTCCGAAAAATACAATTTTCTTTCGGATTTTCATTTGCTCTTCCGATATGGATAGAAGTAGAAGTGCATACGGTGTTCGGAATCGCGGATGATTACGTGAGACCACAAGATCACCTTCAAGCGTGCCGGAAGAAGATCCAACCACCCTGCCAACATCTCGGGGATTAATCGCAGCCGAGAGAACTGTAATTCAGGTCAAGAACCATCGGCTTTTAGTTTGCATAGAAAGTACACAAGAATTTCTACGGGCACAGGCATCCCCTGATTCTGCTCACCAGCCCAGTTACTCCGATCTCGAGAGTCCCGAGCCCCTGACTATAGGTACCTACTCTAAACTTCAGAATGGCACCGCGGCTCGGCATGACGTTAAGAAGGAAACTTAATCGTTCAGGACGAATTAACAGTTCTCACAGCGAATACCGTCGAGTGTTCCGCAATCAAAAATCCGTTTACAATTTCAGCGACACCATTATTCTTCTACGTTTCGGTATTCACTTTCGTCATTCGCCGTCTACGCGCGTCTACTCGGAGGTTGATACTGCCGTATGAATTTTTCCTCGGTATCCAACCAGGCAGAGTAGGATTTGGTCCGGGAATCTCGTGGGCAAATGATTAGGATCTGGGCTTTTGAATTATTTATATCCAGAGGGAGCTGGTTGCACCTTGTCCAAATGCAAATGCAAATTCACTGAGCAAACGCAGGCGCGATGCGACGCGATGCGATGCGATTCGGTTTCTGGCTCAGATTCCGAGTTATAGATTCGGTTCCACTGTCTTCAAATAACAATCGCTGTTCTATTCCTCTCTCCCTCCATTGTCAGTCCCTGCTCGAGATTCGGAGGGACTTCTGTTTCACTTACATGCTTTCGATACACCGCCGTACGAAGAGGGTGACGTGAAAATTGTCGACAATCAAAATTCGGGACACACCATAAATGCTTACGCGTGTACGATAACCTGCGGGAGATGTGAAGAAATATTGAAACGTGTTGAGAAAGGAATCTTCACTATATCAAAATTACAGACGTGATACGACACCCCTGGGGATCGGGGATGAAGTAACACGAAAGTACGGAATGGACACAGGCGTGGCTACTATGTCAGAATGTTCTTTGTGACACATGTAGTTCCGCCAACACCACGATGAGTTTTTACGGAAGCTAGAGAGGCCTCCTTACTTTCAATTTATCTGAACCATAGATGCTTTTAGGACTCTCATGCCGAAGCTGTTCTCGCAGTCCTTTTATTGACAGTCAGCTTTCGCTTTCTTCCTGTTTCTATACTTCGCATTACCCCAGTTTACGGTTCGAGTTTCGGATCCAGCGTGTGGCTACGATAACAAGGACGATAAATTACAGCGACGAGTCTTATTGTTAATCAAACTATGCCGAGCGTGGGTGGAAATGAAGGGAGGAGAATCGTCACCTTGGCCCAAATTCGCGCAAGATAAATTATGATATACATACACCCAAAGCCATCCGGGCATGTGAATCGTCGAGAACGAGTCATTATAGTCCTGAAAGGACGAAACAGGGGGGAGAGGGGCGGGGGAACAAATTACCGGGGACATCGTCCCTCTCCCACGGAAAACATCCTGTCCGTGCAATATTGCCTCGAAGAACTCGAACGACGCTCCGCCGGGTGGGTATGGGATGACGCCGTGGCGGTAAAAAGAGCTCATGGAACGCAATTGACACCTGGAGAGCCGTAAGACCGAACCAATTTGATCGGAATTGATCCGAAGAGCCATCCAAGGTCGAGACAGAGGTTCAGTAGTCTAGAATTGGTCATCGACCGTTAGCCATCACGATTCTCCATCCCAGCGTCGTCTGTATCAGTTTCATCCCCCAGGCTATTTATAGAAATACGCGTGTCCGTTGGCTATAGGGCCTTGGCCCGTGGCGAGGATCGCGCGGACTCAGAGTGGAAGCTTGAACAAACACGAGTAGATGGCTCCCTCTTCGATTATGGAATACGCGGTGGTTTTAATTCCATTCAAATTGGGCACGTATAGGGCTGATTGGAATACAGAAATATTCATGAAACACCAAAGAAGCAGAACTTCCACCGACGAACGATGCAAACATTCGTCGTGACTATATTCATACCGATTCTGAATAGAATAATTTCGCACTTCTTGTACACCTCAATTGAGTACAGATTCCACCTTGCGTTGATAGGCTCCAAGGATAACATCATTATTCCTTCAAATACACTCCGCAGCGTTGAGACATTTGCGTCGAGCTTCAGACTTTGGGAGCATAATGCGTGTCGGAGCCTGGCAAAGTGTGATTAATTCCAAGTACCGCGTTAGCAGGATTCGTAATTAGCAATTACAACTTGCGCAGTGAACGTGGAACGTGGTGGCGAGTTGACATGTGCGCGTTCTAGAGGAGACGAAAGTATCCGAACTCGTCGGGGTGACAGAGAGAATCAAAGAGGTTGATAAGTAACAACTCGGTCATTCACTGGTTCGGAAAAAAATCAGAAAAATTCTGGTTCCGGGCCATCACGCCTGCCCGCTGCGTGATAATACGTAAGCATTGTATCAAATTATAGGAGGAACACGCGCGGCTGGCATGGCGAGGCTTAAGGGCCTTGGAATCGTCGGTGGTGCTCGTTTCCGCGTGTCCCATACAGATACAGCCTTCCAAAAACCCCGCTCCAACCCCATCCGGCATCACTAATTTCGTTCCAATGGACGTGAGTTTCTCCCTATCCCAGCCCCCTATCTCGTGACATGGAATCACAATTTTTAACGCCGCCTTTACCCGCGTAAAGCGATAAACGGCACTGCATTTCTATCATCGGACTTCGTTCCACCTGTTTTCAGTGATCAATCGTTGTTTTCTTCCCCCGTTTCCATAATGACCAACAGGACTCGAATTGGTAAGCTGAATCGTCTTCGGACACGCGCAAAGTATCAATCATTTGTCGATTCTCGTGGAGATACATAGTCCTGCGCTCGAAGCAAATGATTCCTCGATATGATATTCTCTCAGTTTAGCTGTCTGTAGTCCGATTGGTGCAGTCTGGATTTGTCTCGAGGATGTCGTCTGGGTCTGAAGAGTTTCAATAAAAATCGCCCAATGACAGAAAACGAGGCCAGAATCGATCGCACTGCAGCATATGGAAGCTCCGAACGGTGATAAGGCAGCTCGCACCGGTATCTCTGCAGGTTATCGACGCCCTCCGTATCGTAGAATTTCACGCTACCGACGTAGATAAAAGCTCTGGCGAGCTTTCGCCGAGGATAACTGATGCATTCGCGTTATCGGCGATAGGCATACGTGGTGAGCTTTGAAAATTGTCGGAATCGTCCAAGCTGCTCCAGATATCTCGTGTCCTATTATCCAAAATCCGATGGTATCGAGCGTGAAATGTTTCACGTCTTCGACGGGGTCGAGGGTCGAAGAATCGAACCCATAAACTTCATTCAAGCCTTTTGAGCGTCGAATATCAGTTCCCGTATTCTGGGATCGGGAACGAGGGACTTGAGGAGAAAGTTTATATCATAGTTCCGAAAATATTGATCCAATTTTTCAAGCGACGCGAACGTTCGCATGAAGTATACCTAAGAAGTAACAGACAAAAACGGGACGTTACTCGCGAACGATTGTACAGTCTGGCGTCATAATTTTTCATTACGTTGACGCAGCTTCGCCAAATCCGCTGGAGAGCTTGTTTCCATCCTGTATAATGTAGATTGATCAAATATCTTGGGATTTCCAGAGTATTTTACTATATAAAGCACGATCGTTTGTGGAATCGGATGATGATCCGGGCGAGCACGACAATTACAGTTACAACAACCGAAGGGGGAACACTGCATTCAATCTTCCGGGCTCCTAACTGTTTTATAATTTTTGCGTTGTTCCGGAAGAAGAAAGAGTTTTCAACGAGAAAACTGTCACGGTCCTTTCGCCGTTCTACGTGTGACGCTGATTCTTTCGACGGCGTATGAACGGTAGCGGGATAATTTTTCGGTTGGAATCCCATGAGTCTCGTTCCCTTCTGCCGATCCGGTAATCCCTCGAAGACTGCGGAGAAAATCAATGGCCGTGATGCATAAAGATAAGATAGATGCAGGCTCGCCGATAGCTTATAAAAGTGAAATTACATGCCGAACGAGTATGTAACGCTTTCCTGCAACGGAAGACTAGGTATAGATCGTTCTTGTCGCAGGACACGATTTCCCCCCCCACAAACAATAAATATACCCAACAACTAGGTCGGGCACAAGTATACCCGCCGCAAAGGTATATCAAACGAACCCTACGATGAACACTGGCACTGAGATTATCTTATTTTGCAGGATATTCGGCGGCCGCTCTACTCGCGATATTATTTTGCATACCGTTTGCTCTGAGAGTTCTGATCCACAAGGAAACTGGCCGGTGGAGTAATTGGCCGCAAGCCTTTTATCACGCGCATCTGGAACTCTTCTTGGGAAATGGTTGCCTCGGTGAGTTATAGATGCACAGTACCATACCCAGCCACCTAACAATCTACGGATACCGCAAGGTATTCCTAATTTGCGCATGAAAAATTAGAAAATGTACATCCCCCAACGAATGGGACGAACGCATCTGTGCATAGCTATAGCTGGCGGGGAGAATCACCCTCCGCTATTCATTTCTATCGTTAAACTACGCCTGTCGACAGGAGTCGGAGTTATGATGCTGCTGGCGCTGACAGTCGAAAGATACGTGAGCGTTTGTCATCCCGGTCAGCATACAAGACCGCTATGCGGACCACCTCATCTGACGGTCGTCCTAATTCCTCTTGTCACCTTCGTCGTTTACCTGCCGAGTCTCTTCCGCGGTGAAATAACAAAGTGCCATGCGGCACCGGGTGGTTCATTGATTTATCAAAAGCGGGAGAACATCCTGTTCCTGGAGTCGGTATTTTATCAGGTAAATTCTGAAATTTTTCCGGAATCCCGCCCGGCGCGGCGTTATGGAGGCCTAGCTCTCGTTATCACTTCGGAGGGACCTTTGATTTTCCTTTCCAGGTTTACAAGGTTGTCTTGGAGGTCGTCTTCAAAGTAGCACCGACAATTTTACTGGCTGGCTTCAACCTACGCATAATGATTGTCTATAGAAGATCGTGCGAACGTCGTAGAAGAATGACACTCTCGAGGACCGTGAGCAACGACGAGGATCCAAGAACATTCGCCGAGGAAAGGAGACTCGTTTTGCTGTTGGGTAGCACCAGCATACTTTTCCTCGTATGCGTCAGTCCCATGGTTATACTGAACGTGACACTCAGCGAGCCGAATCTGAGCCTCTATCCTTATCAGGTGAGCAGCAAACCTTTACATCCATCCCCACGTATAGCCCACGTAGAAAGAGAGAGAGAGAGAGAGAGGAAGAGAAGTTTTTCAACTCTGCCAGCAAACTGGGCAATTTCTATAAATTCGCGAAGTGACACCCCAGCCCGATGCACGATCGATCCCGTATGTATGTACATACGAGCATACCTACAAGTTCTGACAGATCTAGGTATATATATTGAAATGACGCAGGTGTTCCGAGCCCTCGCCAATCTCCTGGAGGTTATCAACTATTCCATCACATTTTATATCTACTGCCTATTCTCCGAGGATTTTCGGAACACACTCATACGCACTCTGCAGTGGCCTTGGGGTCCTGGGGGAAGGAACGGTCGCAGTGTCCCCATGAAACATTCCCCATTACCGAGGCCGACGACCACAACGACGCCGCCGACAACGGCGGTGGCAACACCCGGTCACGTAGCGCGAGCCAGTGTCTGAACTTTCATTATTACGCGAGGATCTCGTGCCTCGGAGGTTTTATAATTTATTGAATAATAATATTAAGAATAATGATGATGATAATAACGATACCACCCTGTACTCGGTACATGATTCACGATGCTATGGAGATAGATACGTATCTATCTACACGTATACATATACATATATATGCATGGGAAGAATTTCTCTCGGATCATATCCAGGCCACGGGGCGCGACGCGATTGTGGCTCTGCGAAGAAACGGCAGGGGGAGGAGGGGGGGATGATTAACGAAGTCAATTGGATCCAGTGTTCCCCCTATGGGAGAGAATCATTGACGGGGAGAAAAGTGCCGAGGGGATGCGATTACTTTGAAAAGTATCTGTGATCATATGTATGTACGATGTAGATTTTTTATTAGAAATTATACCCAACTGTTATACCTATATACGAATGGCGTTGTGTACGCACGCCCATGTGTATGATGTTATACATGTGATATGTGAATGGTATGTCATGCAGTAACGATTGTCGGTTTCATAGGTATAAGCATTTTTTCGGTCATATGTCTGTTCACTCATAATTACATATGCTGTATACCCGCTATATGAACGTTCGTTGTAAAATCCGATCGATATACCCAGTTGCCGGAATTCGTAAAATGTAATAGGTATAATGTGAGATGTGTTCGAAATTTTGTAAACAAATGACAAAAGTGCATGAAATAACGAAGACTCCGATTGTGGAACGAGAAGTCCTTCGGTAAATCTGCGTGTGATGATGTACCTATCCAATCCTAACCCGGTCAGAGTCGATAGTTTTCGAATGAATTTCAAGTCCTTGTATAGTCACAATTTTTGGAGACATATATTCGCATTTTGTAATCTAAAGATGTAATGAATTCCATATATTTTGAGTTCTGGCTTCGATTTGGTACGCACGATCGAAAATTGTAAGTCGGGGCCAAAACTGTACCAGCAACTGAAATAATAGTGATAACGATAATAATATTAATATCGACAAGAATAATAATCCCTCCACGGGATTGGACGATGATAAATTACTTCCAAGCGCTGCGGCACGTCAACGATATTCCACCCTCGGGGGAGGGAAAAAACCAGTTAACAAAAGCCAGCGCCCGCGTGCGTGCATCACTAAATTACGTTCAATCCCATTTCGCGGCAATTGCAAGTTTGTTAAACGCGCTCCGAAATTCATGAAATACTCCTGGTTGGTGTTCCGCGAGATCCAATTTCTTGCAAAATAGTGCGTTCCCGTATGCCCTTCACGTACACGTATGTATGCGTATTATTCTACTCTATACGTACAGTTTTTAGGGATTCTTGTCTCTCGAACTTGAATTACAAAAGTCACGAGCGTGTACGTACGCATAAGTATCTTCTTGATACCGGGACGCGCGCCAGGGAGACACCGGGAAGCACTTTCAGAAGCTTGCACGCAGGAATTAAGCTGCCGCAGGACTCGCTATCTTAATAATGTAAGCACAGAAACCATTTCGAAAACGGAAATCGTCAATTTTCGCAAACGTTTCGATCGATTTTGACGAAACTTGGAGAATTCATTAAGTATGGTGGCAGAAAGTGATTATTCCACTCTTTCAAGTCATTGATCGGATTCGATGAAAAATAAATACTATCTATGTTTGGCTAGGTTAGATTGCCAGCGGTGCTTTCAATGGCCTATCGAGTGCCGTTCTGAAATATTGGTCAACGGTATTCAGTTGTGCGTTTTACCCAATGTTTCACTAAACTTGCTACCACAGCTATCGCTACGCATGTAGGCATGTATTTATATACATACGCACACAGTTGTCGAATTATTTTCATTAGGTGCCGTATCTCATACCAACTGTACCTACCGCCGCTGGTGAAATGTAACCGAAAATAAAATCATCGCACTGCAGAAACGATAAACTAATTGTAAGTATATTGCCATGCGAGAGAATTACGCTACAGATTATACTACTGTTATATAGGTGCTCGAGAATACAATACACATACAAATATGTATATATGTGAATGCAATTATTTATTGTACTATACTGTAAGAATATTTTTCTTTATCGATGTAATTATACTACTTATATACAGCTCTTTGAGTGAAACGCATTCAATAAATTATTCATTGGCCTTCGATCGCAGGCGTCACGAGTTTGTGTATCATGTATTCGTTGATCGTTCCTTCTCCAAGCCTTCCCTCCAATGGTAATTGTCCGATAATTAACAGCATTCGGAATGCACACTAGCCGAGCTGCACCGAGCTAATGCGCGGGGTATAAGCACCGCCCTGTTCTGCCCCGGCCGTAAAACAGCCCATGAAATAAAACAAACTAATGCTAATTGTGCCGGAGGGAGGATAGATCTATCTTGAAACAAACGCAAACAGGAAAGGGAGAGGGTGGAGCAGAGGGAAAACGGAGGCGAGGACGAGAAACAAGAGGGAAAACTGCAGTGAATTTTCGCCCCGGTAGCAGTTTCATTCTGGATCTGGATGTAGATGCAAATCTTAATAGCACGACTGTGCGCAGGTATGTATACACCTACGTATACTCGTACTACTTCGCCGCGGGCGGCGCGACGCGGCGTTCGAATTTGCATGACTTTAGCTGCACCGGTCCCAAAGAGGGTGAATATATGGCGCTGGGCTTCGCCACTCCGACCCACGTCTACAGATCGTTTCGAGTCGATGCGAATACGGTGAGGGTCCGCGGTAGTAACGAAACGTGGAGATCAGTGACTTTCGTACGACACCCGAGGGACCTCGTGGGTCGCGGGAGCGATGGTCTAGACCTTTCAACGTCTACCTGGATCCACCTGAGCAGAAATTTGGTCGTGTGTTGTGCCGTCACAACGATCGCGGTGGAAAAAGCGGGTAATACGAATGTTCCGTACTTCAGGATCGCCGAGAGTATAGGTATCGATTAACCTATTTAAAAATACTCAAGCTAGATGCGGCTGCGTGCGCTGGCGGTTGACGCTAGATGCGGACGTTGGTGGCATGTAGGTACTCCAGAAGGCTACGGGGCGGAATCCGTGCGTTCGTGACACTCGGAAACAGCGTCGTTAATTAAATCCGAGCGTAGATTTCACGCAGGTTGTTTCAGGTACGAGGACGCGCGCCGCTCTTGATGTTTCAACAATAAAACAAACCCGCAGCTATTCATTTCTCCGCGTGGTGCCAGTGGCGCCACGTCAAACTTGTTCAATGGATATTCCCCCCGAGGATCGGTGCAATGTGCCACGTTCACTGCAAGAATGAAAATTCGATTTATGCCTCCTGATTGCGCAAGTAGACAGGTGATATGGTCTACGGTCTGAGTGGAACACGGAATCATTGAGGCGCAACAGCTGCGCCAGGGGGTAGATTGCGCGGGAGCAGTTCACGGGTCTGTAGAACATAAGTTTGAATGTTACAAAGTCTCGAGAGAGCTTTGATAAGCAATTAAACTCGCTCGACACATCTCGCGCGTTCGGCTAAATTTCAAGTTCCAATTTAGCTGACATGAGTGATGCCAATATACTATAATGGAGATGAAGTTCACGGCTGCTCGAACCCTCGCCATCCCCCAGGAGTAGTTATAGTCATGCGGCCGAGGGTTCGGGGTGGGTCGATACAGACTGGCGTTGGCGTTGGCGTTGGCGTTGGCGTTGGAGTTCGGGGGAAGAACAGCAGCCTGTGGAACTTTCCCCAATTACATTAAAGCGCAAGGCGGTCAAGTGCAACAAACAGATCGATGCTCGCGCCCTCGGCATGCTCTTGGAGGGTTTCCCTAGTTGTGAAAGAATTTTGCGTCGTTACACATCCTCCGTCCTCCGTCCTCCATCTCCCGATCCCTCACACAATCTATTCTCGCACATCGACACTGTGTAGTACGTGTCGTTAATTAAAACTAACAAGATATAGAAATAATCAAGTAGAGTCATCTCGAACACGCAAATAATCACGATAATTATTATCTTGATAGTAATGTAAGATGAAGAGAGAGGGAGAGAGAGAGAGATGATGGGATGCTATTTCTATTGTGCGCGGTGGTACAAGTTTCCTCGAGCGCTACAAATCGCGTTACATTAAATGTCGAAGCCATTTGCGTTTGGTGGTGTATCTGCACTGGCGATTACAGTAGGGAATGAGATTCGGATATGATACGGTTTCAGTTTAGATGGAATAAAATGGAATAGAATGTCATTGGGGATGCAAGCAGAGCTTATACCTGTATCGAGTTACGGTGTGATGCGACATGTGAAGACAAATGAGGAAATAAACGGATAAATCAGAGCGTCGATTCTTGGCAGATGTTCCGCGCGATAAAGATCGTAGAAAACCGCGAGTAAATTGGCTCGGGCGTGTCATCGGTGTAAAGATAGATCCTTCTACCGCGATGTATAAAGATTCGAGGACTATACAACTAGATACAGAAGAGACTATGTCTTCCTCGACTGCACTGCCCTTACCAGCTGCCGCGATACTGCGGTTTCATCTCTAGTTATCTACAACACTCTTGATCGTAACATGCACTCGACGGGAGAAGACGGTGCAGCTGAAGCCGCGGGTGGCTTCTGTATGACACTCGTGCAGTGTCGTATCTATAGTATATGGGTCGTGGAATTGCGTATTTTCTACTTGAAATATTCTCGAGTGGAAGAATGAATTTTCGAGGGACTAGGTGAAACTTCTATTCGGAATATTAAAATCTTGTCAATTTGTTCGTCAAGGACGTCAAAGTCTGAAAGTTTCACAAGACTCAATGTTCAGTTGCCCCTTCCTCTTCCCCCTCCCCCTCCCCCTCCCCGCCCGCTGCCCCGTCGCCCTCCAGAATTCTAGTCGAAACCGCGTGTTCCTCTTGAAAACTTTTCGAAGAGGTATACTTTATACGCAGAGCGAATGAAAATTTGTTGCAGAAAACAACGAATAAGCGTAGCTGGCGGTAGAGCGATGTCAAAATGTTATTCTTTGCTTTGCAACCACAACGCGCCTCGATGTTTCGCGTTCAATCAGGATTGAGGGTGCAAAGCCGCGATTCAACATTTGCGGTTCCTCGCGCGGCGATGAAAAAGTTCATAATTTCGTCTCGCTCTTTTTCGCTCCGTCCGTACCCCAACCCGCAATTCCGAACCCCTGTCCATCTCTCTCGCGCTTTTCAACTCTTTCCTCCACTTCAACAGCGCCAAGCCACAACCTAAGTATGTATGCACACGCTTGTAATACGCGTACCTCATATTGGTGTAGGGGGTACGTTGGGCAACCATACGTGAAACTTCCAGTCGCCTAAGTTGTCCTTGATCAGAAAATGAGAGCCTCGAAATTCGGTCTTTTTAGGTGCTTATATATTTCTCTTATTTTCATTTTATCCTTAACCTGAAGCAGTATCTACGCAAAATGGAACCGAAAAATGATTAAAAGAGAGTGAAGTTATTCACTATGCCAGATAATCCAGCGAGATATTTATTTTTCGTATATCAAATCGACAGAATTTTGAGATATTTATTCGTACACTGTTGACAAACGCGTTTGAAGCACGAAGAGAAATGAAATTTGTATTCCGGCCCGACGTCCGCCGACGTTTTTCATATTATGTTGTTTTTCGGGGCGAAAAATTATCCCCGACTGGCCGCGATCTGAGGGGGAAAAGAAAATCTTTACGGATGAAAGCCTGTGCAGTATATACACGTGCGTGCGCGTGTGTCCGCGTAGCATACCTGCCTATTCCGAACGAAATGAAAAAGTCCAAAGCTGTGATTGAAGAACGTCAGTTATGAAAATGACAAATTCCTAGTATTGTTAATTACCGCGTCGATTGTATGGTGCGGCGATAGCCGGAGGAAGAAATCTTTACTCACAAAATATGATATTATTGTTTTACGGTCCAATTTCGAAAAAAAAGTTGGGAAACTTGCCAGGAAAGTTTGTCGATCGCCGCCGCCCGATGTAGTTTGTAAGGAAGTACTCTTACGTTTCCCTCTCATCGTCGCGGTCGTTTCGATCTTCATGGTGCAAAGTGATCGAGAAATCGTCAGGACGGCTAGCCTCAAGGGAGAATTAACGTCCATCTGGTGGGATCTCGGATATCACCGATTCGTGTAACATCACCGAAATTCTCTATCCTCGCGATTCTTCAGCGATGCTTGCCCACGGAAAGAAATTCTTGTTCTCAACGATCCCGGAAATTGATTAGTGCGCAGGGGCTATGGATTCGTTATCGAATATTAGAATTGTACGTATGACAGATTTTCGATAGACAGAGTGAAACGGCGGGAGTAAGAAATAATTACGTTAAAAACTGAGTATAAGCTGAGGGGGAGTGAGATGAACGCTAGGAGGAGGAGGGACGCGAGGATGTGAGAGACAGGTCTAAAAATAAATGGGTCGGATCGGCGTCGCGACGCTGATTTTGTTTTCGCGAACGCGAGGCTGCACGGGCTAGTTCTTCGGATATACGGGGGTGGGGCTGCGAGCCCGCGAGCTCTCGAGCTCCTGAACCCCCGAACTCCCCCAAATTTACTCCCTTCGAGAAGAATAACTCACGAGCGTTGGCGCTCTGGTTTCCGTAGGCAGTAAAGTCTTCGGTGTATATGCGGCCAAGGCCGCCGTTATTCCGAAATTGCTATTCGTTCACTCACAAACTGGGCCTAACCGGGGATTGGCGGGGCACAGCTCATTACGAATTCCAGATACTCGGGTCTTTCGCACACGTCCACGTTATGGATAGGGAAAAGAAGAAAACGGAGGAAAACGCAGACGCGTTTGGTGCCTGACGTATAAAATGAGATCCGGGACGTTAGTCGACAGCTCTCGCCAGAGGATCTTCACCCGGTACGTGATGCTGGTAGACGAAAGCTGCCACTTCGGGTCTATAAATATGTAAAGTCGTCGATAATAGCACCTGTCCCTTGGACGGAGGATATTCCTCGGCATGGCGTCAAAATCGGTCCATGCAGAGGCTACGTAAACGGTAAAACGAAACTTTATGCATGACAATTTTGGAAGTGAAAAAGCATTTAAGTAGAGAAAAATACGCGAAACATCATATCCAGGCGGCAGACGCGTAAAACAAGAATGAGAATAATTTGAGCGGCTCCAAGATAATGCCGAGTCAGAAAAAGCTGTATAACTATTCCATATATTTTCCAAACGAGCCCATAAAATACAGGGAAAACAAAAATAACTCACATATTTTAACTTTTCTACGCGATTTTAAAACTCGCTCGCTCGCTCCCTGCAAGATTAAAATCAGATGCAGCGGGTAGATTATGGAAGTTAGCCGCGATTTTTCAACTCCGAGTTCTCGGATACATACGCCAACGTGTCTTCGGGCGCAATTAAATAACACACCGACTCACTCCTCTTCGTCGTCTGACTTTCGACCGAAATTTAATTCAATTCAAATGATTCCCAAAGATTTCGTGTCCACACGGGATTCAAAATGACTAAAAATTCCTCCGTTCAGAGCTGTTGCGATTTGCCTCTCGCGCTTGTGGATCATGAAATCCCGTTGAATCTGAGAAAAGAGTTCACAGTTCCCCCGGTGCGACGGCACTTTGGCCACAATCAAGGGGTGAGTATCCTTGATCCCTCGGGCTTGGGTCGAGAGTATATATACCCACGGAGGGAGAATCTGACGTGTGGGAAAGCGGGAATCCCCGAAAGTCGACTCCGAACTAGGGAAAGGGGGGCCGAATTGCATTCCGAACTCAATCCGAAAAGCTCCGAGGAGATTTCTCGGTGGAATTTTTGCGGTGCTATCTTCTTCGGTCAATTCCCTCTCGCCCTGTGCGCAAGAGCGGAAAAGATTACGGAGAAATCTACGCAATAATCATGCCGGGGAAGGTTAGACAGGGCAAGAGAGGATAAAAAGTGTGTATATATACGTATCTGCACGCGTATCGTGAAAACAAACCCAATAAATCATTTTCTGAGTCAACGCCGCCGTTGCCAAGCGGTAGAAGAAACAAGAACGAACCGAGCGCTCGAAAGTGCGTGAGGGAAAAAAGTATTGTAGAAATACGATTCGAAGAGTGCTGTATCATCGAGTCTTTTCCCCCGGGATTTATGATCCCTGAACCTGCACAATAGTTAAAGTAAGCTAGAACACTGAATAGGTGATGAGTATTTATCGTTGCGTTGGCTCAGGGAACGTGCGAATCTCATGTATAATATATACAGCACCCCCAAGCACGTGATCGTTAACCTAGTACCTCTGCGCAGAAGGTTCGGACCCCGTATCCATACCTATACACAGCCATAGCCGCGGCTAATGACTCTGAACCATTAAAGTTAAACAAGTAATACACTAATCCATCACAATTATACCGCAACTTACAGGTAGACACTACTGGCGCGGGCGTAGCGTTGTAGGTGTAGGCGTTGGCTTTCACTCCCCCGGCCCTCCTCGCTTCTCCGTGCGCCTGTACATTCAACATTTAACATTCTACTCCGCTTATTCTCCTTCTCACTTGCCCTCCCGATTCGGCGTCGCGTTGCAAGCGCGACGTCAGCTCAAAACACGCGAAACAATAGAGGCCTCGGCGGTCTTTGTGCTTCGGTAAGCTTCGCGGTTTTCCTGTTATTCCTATTATTCCTATTATCCCTATCATCAACTCTTCCTGCTCCGCTATTATCTCGCCATCAACTTACACCGCCGCTGAACGCCGGATCGCAAATCATTCTCAACCGCGATGCCTGATATAGTTCGGCTAGTTTTCAAATAATACAGTATTATACTGTACCTACAGGTATATTCTAACAGCCGGATTGATTCACGAGAAACTGTATACCAGAGGCATATAGCTACAACCGCAGCACGTAATGAAATATACACGTATACGTATACCTCCAAATGGGACGGACGAACCACTCTGCAAACGTTTTAAGACCCAGTCAATTTGTGAGTCAATCAACGCTGCTGCTCCTCTCAACCGAGCGGATCATCACAGAAATACGATCCAACATCCGGGACCTTCGAGAGCTTGTGCTCTTCAGTTTCGAATTTCTAAATGCCGAATCGCAGCAGTCGCGAAGTTTCAACGAAAGCTAGAAAGAAAGGGTGCATGGAGAACGAGAGAGACATCCATCGTATGAAGGGATAATTCAGAATGCCCCGTGTGCAGAAGAAGAAAGGAATCCTCGTCGCACTTGTAGATACTCGAATTCTGATTCGAAAGTACCACCATGTGAATCATGAACGTGTACAATTTGTTTTTGTCTGTCGCTGGGGCAGGAATTAACTGAGTACCGAATACCTTCATACCGATTTCGGAAAGTGTCCCCTCCCTTTCGTTTCCTTTTCGGCTCCCTCTGACGAAGAAAAACGCCATTAGGAAACATCTGATTATGGATCTATAACACAACGCAACAAGAACGAAAGTGGGGAGAAACAGACTGCGGAATATATGTAGAGGGTCGAAGGAGGTCCGAGTGCGAGGGGGTCGCAGAATTGTTGCAAGGAGATCCAGGACTCCGCGTACTCGTATACATATTATGTATATAGACCTGTGTATATAGGTGCGCGGAGGACAGTGGCGCTTGCGCGTGGATATACAATATTCGTCGGGGGTTGGGTAAGGGGTTGAAAGCCGCTTCGACGCTCCAACAATGCTGGCCGCAAGCCAGTCAGACGTCGAGCGCCGCGACGCGTTGAAGTTACTCGTACGCGTTCGTTCGTCAACCGCTTACGGGGATCGAGTATTCCGCACAGTGTTCATACTTGAGTATCCTCTATGCAATCTATGAATGAAATTTCTATTCAAATTTGCACTCTGCTTAGAAAATAATCGGCGAATTGATCATTTCTGATTATCTTTTACCTCATTCCTCCGGTTCACTTCTCGCCCATGGTTCGACCCCTAGTTCCGTAATTCAGTTGACGAAATTATTCCAAACTCTGAATCCGAACGGGCTCGGCTGAACTTTCATTTTTTTCATCCGGTGGAACGGTCGAACCTCGACGGGTTACGAAATGATTTATTTTCCAAACCGAAGAACCTCATCGGCGATTTAGAACTACTAACGGTGGAAAGAGAAGACAGATCTCGCTCCTTTCCGCTCCCGAAGCCACGCACCGCGGAGATCCACCACGTGCCGCAAAATTGATTCGGGTAAATTTTCACCAACAACAATTATTACTCTTGATTAGAGAACACCGCGCGATCGTGTCTACATATAGCTAATTGAATTGAAAGCCACCGCGGATTTGTACCTCGAGCTATTCCCCCCGCAAGGCGCGCGAAGAGGAGGGAGCGGTAGCTAATGACAGAGGAACGTAGAATGGTTCAGATATAGCTAAAGGGATTCAAAGGATTTTCAGATCGACGGATATTCCTCCGTTTTCGGCTGTCTGGCGGAAGAGAGTTCGATATCAGCTAGATTCGAGGATTTTCACCGCCACCGTAGGTCCAGAACTTGGGAAATTCGCATCCCATAGTTCCAAGCTTCATGTCATCGTTCATTTTCACAGCGAGTTCATACTTTCCGATTGTGCTTCCACAATTTTATTCTTGCCTTGCGAGCGTCGTATTGTTTTTCGGTATTTTAGACATTTCAATATCGATTATATGTTTCTACGTCGGTGGTTAGCAGTTCGATCATCGCTTCAGATTGCTAGATGGATAAGAGATCGTCTGTTCTATCTGTCTTATGCAAAATTGAAAATCGAGTATCCTTCCGAACTGGGGAAAGTCGGGAGATGAAAAGGAATGAAAGGAAACGAGAATAAAGATAAGCCATCCTTTATATCCATTATCTATAGACGCGGGGTAAAGTTACGGGGAATGGAAAGACTTTTTAAACTTCGATATTCCTCAGCCAGGTTACTCTACTCGCTTGACAGATGGCGGAGTGAGATAGATGAGTCGATATTGCACGTACGTGGGGTGAAGGGTGACGAGGCAGAAGATAGAAAGCATGTAGGCAAAGAGTGTGGGAAAGAAATGAAACTATTTGGTTTACAGGATCCATTGTTACGTATGCGCTAACGTGACATGAAAAAGCTCCCTGACGTATCACCCAAGATATTCCATCGCTAGCTGCATTTAGTGAATAAATTCATCTGGTCACATAGAGTCGGGGCTGCGGAAGGACGCACTTTGGTAAATTGCTAGCAACGGACGGGAGGGAACACCGAGGGGCGGAAGAGTTGAGTCGAAGGCAGCAAACAACGAGGAAGCACGTGAGCGAAAATGGGCAAAAAGAACAGTAAGCTGAAACAGGACACAATCGACCGGCTGACAACAGACACATACTGTAAGTTTGAGCCTCCTAACTTTCATTTCTGTCTTGTACAATACTTTCAGAGTGCTCGAGAGAGGATAAGTAGATGCGAAAGAGACCTACGTGTCGGTGTCGTGGTCCACCTCAACCCGACCGACCTCCGGATCTGACCCTCTGCCGATTTGAAGGCAGCTTTTTTTCTCGCCTCACCGATGGTCCGAGTCGGGACCTTGATTCCCCCCGGATTGTCCGGTCTCCCGTTTTCCCGAAAGCGGTAGGCCAAAAATTCGGGAAAAAATCCAAGTCCCAATTCGAACCGCAGGTGAACCGAGAAGAAAGCTTCTCTCGAAACAGACGGAGCCAGGTCTGGGAAGGAGTGATCGAGTTGAAGTGCACACGGCCATCCGCATCGTATGCATCGGCGAGTTGAGAATAGAAATTTGGAAGCTGTAAAAAAGTCGCGTTTTATAATCAGGCTCCCATTCTGTATGCGGAGCACACAAATTATTTCACTGCAAATCCAATATTGGTATACGCATGTGCGAATTGTGCTTGGACCAGTGCTGAACCAATACTATCTTGCCAAATGCTAAATCAGCACTGAGCCAATGCCGAATATCCAATAGCGGTGGTCTGCCGAAGAACTATTCGATACTGAACCACTATGCATTACTCAATACCGGCCGCGGCACGGCGCGGCGTGCCGGAGGTTGACCGAATATCGCTGGAGTACTGCCGTACCAACTTTGCCGGATGGCTGGGCCAGTAGCGTCCGCCAAGACCTGGATACCAGAGCTGGCCGGAACTTGGTGCCGTCCTAAGCTCTGGCAAACCCTACAATGGGTGTCCTTAGACCGGGTCTATGATTTATTGATCGATTCACGTCATGCCGTAATGGGTATGGGTATGGGCAATGGAAACCAAGAAGACAACATCAAACCTGCGTGTTTTGTCGGTGAACGACGATCCCCGCGGAACATGAAACTCTAGGAACAGTGTGATTATTGAAAAGGTCCCCGAGCAGAGTAGCTGGCTTTCTCGGCGGCGTACGTTGGCAGGAATTGTTGGGAGTCGACGATCGAACGCAGTTTGCGGTATTGTCGCGGTTGCGTTGTTTTCTCGGGAACGCGACGCGTGAGTAGCCACGTAGACTCCGTGCACGCGTGCATGGCCACGGCCATAGGATAACGCGTGCTTCGGTGTCTCATAAATAGCATAAATATCTGAGTCACGAGCCAACGCCACCCTCGCTACCGGCTGCCGTGTCGCCGTCGCTTTAGTCACGAGGTAATTACCGCTCTTCGATGTCCGACAAAATATTCTCGATCCCCGGTAGTTCCCATATCGGAAATTGTCCCAGAAAAATTGGTATTCTCACGATGTGTTCATACCCTGCCGTCTGCGACACCGTGAACCGAATGAACGGTATCATAGCGCGGAGTGTTTTCTGGGGACAATGAGAAGAAGCCACCCCACATTACATTATTCTGAAGACTCTAGGTCACAGGCTGGCGCCAGTTCCGAACCAGGAGATTTTAGAGGGGCGGGGAGGAAGGGCAACGGTCGGGAAAATGAGGCCGTTGAGAAAGTTGTCGAGGCGTGTCCGGTGACAGTCGTAGAATCGTGAGATGCCTCCGTGCTTACTATTAGCAAACTTTTCCCCGTGTCTACGCAGCGTAGCCGAATATCTCCGAGGAGTGGCGTTGAGCTTCTGCAATTTCCTTCAGATCGTAGAAGGCTATATTTGAACGAGCTCTTTGCGGCAGGATATGGAAGGGTTAAAGATGAAAATCGTTCTCGGATATAAATTCGCGGATATAAATTCTCCGCGCGCGTAAGTACGTATAGCAGCTTTCTGGGACTGGGTGGATTCAAATCGGCGCAACGAAGGGGATTCCAGGGTAGAGCGGTTGGATGATCGGAAAAATGTTATGTGCCAACTGTTCCAGTCATGTTTTGCTTTGGAGCCTGACGATATGACCCGCTGCATTGGATGATTCTTCTTCGGTTTTCGACCTTTCCAGTCCAATACGTACCCGTAGCTCGAATGAAGAAAAAGAGATCATCGGGAAAGTACGGAAGTTCGAAAGACGACGACGCAACAACCCCGGCCCTTGGGCAAAGCGTACAAACAACTCGTGACCAAAATTCGGTTAGAGAAAAGCGAGAGGATGGATATTGCTCCCGTGGATGAAAGACGCTATTGTTCAAGTGTGTCCATTGGTCCGAGACGATAGGACCGATGGAGATACACGGGTTAAAAATAGTCTTGTATGGCATAGATGATCGCAGCCCGGTTGTCCAATTCCATCAAGTCCATCAAGCTCTCCAGGCAGTGATTCCAGCGAAATTGCTAATCACGTATTAGTCGGTGCAGAGCCTGAACCTGCAGGGTTCGACTCCTGCGAATATAGGGACAGTCGGGTATCCAACCGAATTATGTTGACAAATGGAATCCAACGGAGATCCATAACGAAGCTTATAGTTAGGGAAATCGACCGTCGACCAAGACTCGGTGCTCCGCTTCACCTCTGGGCTGAATCTTGGACAGGTAATCGCCGTCGATGGACGCGAGGAGGGTGCAGATATAGCCGGTAATTTACTTAGGCAATCAAGATTTTCAACCCTTGCTGCTCTCACCTCCCGACGGCTTTATCTGCCTCTCGATTTAGCAAACTTTCTAGCTTGCGAGACGCGAAATGGGTTTCTCTTTCCTGTACCCGCCATACTAATGCGTCCATTCTATAACGTCGTAGTAAAAAGTAAGGGCTAAAACTTCCGCCTCAAAATTCACCGTCGGTATCATACCCGCAACTCATACTTAATTATTATACTACTTGTAATAATTTCCGGCCGCGGTTATACACACTGCAGGAAGAAAAGGATGAAAACGTGTTGCTTTTTGGGTAGAATACATTCTCATTAGTCGCGAGTTCAGAAGTTGGCATTCGGAAGAGCAGGACGCTGCGGATTCTGTACTGAAAATTTTCGAGTATAGGTATGAGCTTCCGTTTTACCGAGGACAACGTAGTTCCTGTTCGGACGATTTTGGACCTCCGTTACAGAAATCTGTCTCGCTCGGCGAGTGAGACGGATTCCAAACAGCAAGAAATTTCCAGAATAACCGAGAATTCTATTTTTGTCAAGATTTGAGAAATGAGAGGTGTTTTTCTTTCTCCCCTAAAACTGAAGAAGTTTGTTCCAGATACATTCATGCATAATAATACTATAAACGTAGCGGTTCTTCCATTACCTACTTCGTTCCGAGACTTGTGTGTATTGCGTATAAGTTATGTCTCGATGAAATTTGAATAGCGGTCACAATATACTTGCAAAACTGTTCGAAGTGACATTTTGCGTAGGTGTATGCGATTCGGTATTCAAAATTGAAACTGTCGCGTGAGTGCAACCCCTCGATAAACGGGCAACTCCGACATTCTCGATGTACCCACGCTTTTACTATTACGTCTACCTTCGTTGCAAAATGTGGCAATGTACCTATACATACGTCCTGCGAGCGGTCATGAAGTTGCCGGAACCATCGGTTCTTGTCCATATTTATCATCATCTCGTCCCGCCAACGTTACAGAACAATATAAGTCATTCGAACTTTCCTCGTGTTCCCTCGAATATCCTAAGCTCGGAGTTACTCGATTCAAATTATCTTGAGTATCGCAAAAAGAAACAGACGAAGGAGGCAAAGAAGACAACAACAAAGAGAAGAAGAGAAAAGGAAAGAAACGCAAAAACGGACATAAATTTAAGGGTGAGCGCGAAAAACATCGCTCAAATAATGTATATTTATCTACTTCTCCGGAAACCAGACGAGAAATATGTCTACCGATAAGATAAATGTTCCATACTGGAGATAGGAGCTTTTTCTGCAATGAACCAGCTCCCATTTCAAGCCTTTGTTCGCAACGATCACTATTCGGGGGGATGAATCGGTTATCGGTTAATTAAAACCGCTCCCCTCCCCCCCTGCTCCTCGCTCCATGCCCTATATTGGATATCCTGTATAACGGTGATAGAGAGGCGCCGAGTTTATGTTACAAGCTAGACCATCGGGACATTACAATAATTTATGATGCACGATTTGCTTCCGTTACATCTGGCGTCGTCCAGCTCCATCGCCGAACGCGCGTGTCGTGTAGGTGCATAAGGCATCCGAGCATGCCCCATGCTCGTGCGAAACTGCTTGGTATAAGTATTGGCCAAATCGGTGAAAGGCTGAATTGAACGGAGTGGAAACTTCGCAGTGATATCCAACTTTTCGAAATGACAAACTTGAAACTTGGCTTTTGGACAGCGATTTGTAACGGGGCGGATATACGGTTAGTCGACTGCCCACGCAGGGTTGCATACCAGCTTCGTTAATAATTCCGCCGTTGTTTACTCCGCTCGGGCATCCCTTAATCTCCATGATTTATCAGCCAACACATTTCCAGTTTGCAAAGTGGAATCACAACATTTACACGATTAATTTTACGGCTACTGTAAACAATTCGTACGTACGTAGGTACCTGGATACACACAATACTGAACCCATCAGTTTTGTCATTTCACCGGCCTCTCTTCGCGGCCGGCGGAACGAAATATTTGATCGAATTACTCTCGCGTAGGTACAGGGCTCTTCATCGATCGCACTCCTGCGGAGATCGATGCGTTCGGATACTAGTCGCGATTTTTCGAATTTTGCGTCCAGGCGAACTTCGGTGACCGACGCGTGGGAAATATTTATATATAAATGTATTCGAAGACGGATATTTCCACTTTTGAGTCTTCGATGCGGGAGCCGAGCGGTCCAAGAACGACGCAGCTCGCGTTGAGCAGCTTTCGAGATATCGTCCAACCAGACAACGAAGAGAAGCTACACGATCGCCGCGTAGGAAGACCACTTGCCAACGTAATTTGCCGTGGGAGGCAAGATCGGAGGTAGAGTTAAACTCTTGTCAGAAGGTCAACTGGTTGGTTTTTCTCCGCGACATGATACTCGGCGAGGTAGAAGGGAGAGCTCCCGAGCGAAGTGGGTAATAGAAGATAGGAGGGACATCGTAAAGCCCGTCGTGAACGGAGCTTATAGCATGTACAGAGGAGGGTCCAGCTAGGACTTCGGTTGGGTTTTCGGACGGATTGCGGCCGAGAGATATTTGGGGGTTCGCGCGGCGCGTCGGGTCGCGGCGTCAGGCGCCGTGCGGTCGGGCGTCCAAAAACTTTGCGGACCCCAGCAGCCAGAAATGTTATTAGTTCGATACTTCAAGCTCCGGCAGAGCCTAGCCGTAAGCTCTGCTCTCGCGAATCCCGACCTCGCTGACCTCGCTAGCTCGTTTCGTTCCTCCCACCGGATCTCGACGGTCTCTCCTCCCTTAATGCCTACTCAACCCACCCGAAGATTAATAGTCGACACGCTTCGTGAGCGGTCCCACTGCTCCCTCGCCCGAGCGACGTCACCGTCAAGGAAAAACGGTAATTGCCAGGCCGTCGAAAAAGGTGTTGATGTGAGGGCAGAGAGAATTTCTTCAGAATCGGATATCAAGGTAGAGTGTAAGTAAGAGGAAAACCAGATTCACGTAGCCCCTTGTTTTCCCGAATGAAACTTTCTTGACAACAACGATGCTCCCTATAGTTTTCGGAGTTACTCGGTATTCTGGCGAGCCCCCAATTCGATAGTGGATAACGACGAAGCCTTTCGCAGCCCGATGATTTGATTCATGCGCGGATTTGAATTCGGAATGGAAAATTGGCGAAGCGTATTTAAAATTGGAACCACTGTTTAAATGCATTCCGGTTTCCCGTGCGGTTGGCTTAAATTGGAATTTCGTGTCGATAATTAATGTACGGGGTGTGGGGTGCGGGGAGGGAGAGGGGGAGGATTCGCAAGAGCCAGCTCGGTGGGAAAATAGGAATTATTGATGGGTGGAGGTGAGGGAGCTGGCGACTTTGTGGCCCCTGACTTTGTTCAGTGGGGTTGAAATCGCATGTTATAACCGTCGCGCCGTGAGGTCGTGAGGAAACTTCCTTCCCAGCGAGCGAAACTTGAAGACTCAGGGAAAGGGGAACTTTAATCGTGCTGTCTTCAGGTTTATTCGCGGTTTGCTTAATTTAACTTGAGACTTTTAGTCATTTTCTCAATATACTATATATACGAAAACCCGTGATATAGTTCGCATTCCAACAAGTCCAATTAGGTAACTTTCAAGATGAACGATGCATCTTCGAAACAGTCGTTGAAACAAACGCTCGATATCCAGTTATAATGGATTGTCGTAATTCCGTACATACCGTGATAATTGTCACCAGCATACTTTATCCTGCCGATTAAACACAGAAAAGTACCAGACGGTCCCAATTAGTAGGTAAATGTGTATCGACGCACATGCTTCGAGGATACTTTGCCAAGCGGCCGAGGAATTATTGGATAAAGTTATATCCATCTGCCGACGTAACGCCGCCGTTGGCGTGAAACGTTAAAACGAAAGGCATTTGGTTCGGCGCGCCGGTTTGATTCACTTGGCTGTCGTTCGAGTCGATTATCGCATCGCTCGAGAGCGTCTTCCTCCCTGAATCCTCAGCAGAGCGATTCGCTTGATTTCTAAAATTATATTGCGAAGGGAGAAGCGAGAGCGAGAGCGAAAATATGTTGATTGTGACCTGGGTGACCTAGCTCAGGACCCGGCAGGCCGACGAGCGGAGAAAATGATACATCGTTAGACGTAGAAGGCGATAAAAGATGATAAGCTTAGCTGCGACAAATCGTGAAATGAACAAAAAGGGATACAGAAGATATGCAAGCGCAGATTGATTCGACGTCAGTTAAATTTTGCACAGATCGCGAAGTCGGAGAGTTGATCCGGAGATAGAGCGAAAGAAGTATAGGTGAATTCAATCCGTTCCAGCGATACACACTCGAGACACCCGGTATATCCGCGGTATCCACGGTAGAGATATTTACTCGAACTTTCATTTTACGGCCGTGGTATAGTCAGTCTCCTGCCGATATCCCTCTTGAGCAGCTATTACCGAGTTTTGTCACAAGCCGGTGCGCGCTGACCGTGTTCGAAGACTATTTTTCACGACCTTCCTGTGGTGATATTGATATTTTTTTCACCCTTAGGAATATACGCCCATAGTTATGCGTGCGGCGACCGTAAAGCTCCCGCGGGCTCGTGTTAGCTCCGTAAACCGCTGGCTAGCTGGTAATAGGCTGACGTAGCGGTGAGGATTTTCACCTCCGTATCTACATGTGTGTATGCATAGGTTAAAAGAACAAAACAAAGAAACGCGAGCCAGGATTGCAATGAATGAATGTAGTTTCGCAACACGTTGCTTCCTTATTATTCAGATCCAGCATCCAAGGTGTATATGCATTCGACGGAGTTCCATGGGCAGCCGGGCTAATTGAACGTGGCTCATACCTCCAGATAAATTGGAGCAACGTTGATAAGAGGAATCATCGTGACGTGGTAAAAGTTGGGCTATTAGTCTTGCGGAGGGGGTCGACACCGTTTCCCGTGAATTTAGTTTAATTTAACATCGCTCCTCCGGAGCCAAACTTCTGACTGTAACGTCGTTAATTCGTAATCTGTCGAGAGCCTCTTTCATTTCCCCGGCAGGAAATAATTTTTACCTCTGTTCGAAGGAGAAGAAAAAGTGTGGAAGAGAGAAGGAGAGAAAGAAAGAAACGAAGCTCTGCAATGAACGAAACTTGGCCTTTAATACCGCGGCGCGTGCTATAATAAATGGCAAAACTCATAAAAGAGATGGTTTTCTTTCTCACCACTCTAGGGAAAATTATTCTCACTCTAATACAATGCAGGGAAGCCAGGCTGTGCGGACGTACGATATTTTTTTGAGACAATGCCCGCCGCCTGTATCCGGCTACTTTTCTTCCCAGCCGAAGCCACGGGAGACAATGACGCGATATCAAGCCGAAATCCCTGCCGATTTTTACTGAAATCTGATCACCCGCGCCAGCTCAATCGGCGTATCGCTGCTATTCAATCCACCCGATCGCATTCCGTAATCTGAAATCGCAAATAATTCCCAAATTGGGAAAATAAAATCTAAGCCTCCGTTCAAGCTGACTCGTATCGATCGATGATCTCGCTCATGCAGTTGACCAGGGTATTAACCGTGTAACTGTGTAGGTTCGTGAACAGAGGCTTAGGGATTTACTCCGGAAGGACCTCGAGGGGGACGAGCACCACGAAGCTACGAAGCCACGGATTTCTTTCTCTCAAGCTCCGAAATATTTCTCTCTTATTCACTTTCGGTTTATTCGTCTCTCCGGTTATCGCTCTCCGATTCCGCCCGCTTTTACCTTCCGTTCCATTTAACGCAGCCGGAAAAAGCTTATGCAAATTCTCGGCTTATTTTTGCTAAATCAGATCGTAAAATTGCTTGGAAAACAACGTGCAGACTTAATCAAAAATTTATTTACCGACGTGCGGAATCCCGCGGGAGAATATCATTCTACGTGTAAGATGCTCCTCCCGTTTTACGTGGATCCAAACCTAATCTGTATAAACGCTCTCACGTTGAAAAGCAGGGGAATCGTGAAATTCGGAAGGAGCTGTTTCATCGCCCCCGATCTATAACTCGACCTACTCGCTGCTGACCTGATCCAGCCGGATTTGGGGTGTACCCGCCCGCACACAGAAGGAGGAACAGCAGCAGCGTGTCTCAGTCTCGGCGGATTATCGAGAATCGCGAGCCGGCAGATTCTAAATTCGACCATTACGAGGTTATAGCAATGCGACCGGGTCGGAGACGGCGGCGTCACCGCGAAGTCCGTCACGCGTACGACTAACAGACTAGAGAGCTTTTGTAAAGGACGGAGAATGGAGAAAGAGTCAGGTGAAAATGATATCATCAATTGCGGCCGACAATGAATATCATAGCGTGATTCCATCCGGCAACCGCGTGGCGCCGTCGCGTTCTCCCCTGAAGCCGCCCCGCGTCCCGGAGTAGTTCCCGTGAATCCTAAAACGGAGATTAAATTTGGCTTTCGCCGGAAGTGAAATAAATCGTCACCTCGTTTTCCGATTCCAATGGAGTACCAGACTACGTCTACCCTCGCGAACCCGTGATTAATTCGTGGCGTGACTGAGTCCGTAATCCGTATTGCATGTGAACCAAGCTTTAGGGGAACCCGCGGACACGTTACGATAACGTTGAATTAAAAGCGGTGCCAATCTCGTGAAGCAATATCCCACGTTTTCTTCCGCTCCGCTTCTACATGGAAATATCTTGTATACATTATGTGTTTGTCCTAGAAAGTAATCGCTCCGTAGTCCCCGCAGACATTGTGAGGACTGAATAAAAATCTGAGTGTTTCGGTAGCGCTGCCTCGCCATTATCGCCACATCGAGGACACCGATGCCGGAGCCCGAAGGTCACTGAAAACTCGTAAAATTTCTACCAAGATATTGCCATATACATATAATACCTACGCGATACATGCGTATCTAGAATGCGATGGTATTTACACGGACAATGAATAATATGCGGAGAGAGCAGGGAGAGGAGGAAAGGAGGGAAGGGAAAAACCGGTGGACCGCAGCCAGCCGAGTTTGGCGAGATCCTTGGAAATGTACAGGATTATTTACTTCCCTGTGTGTCCCGGGATGATAGATGATGAAAAAAGAGAAGATGAACGACGACTGCACTCTTATTCCGGACGATCTCGATCCCTCGGGCTGAAAATGGGACGTACAAAAATGGAGTAACGAAATAATAGCGAGGGAAAATCGGAGATTACGGTAACTTCGACAACGGCGCGGGGCGGGTTATTACTTCACACGAAAGGTGGATGAAAAGGATTCGTTCCGAGCCTGCTACTCGAAAAATGATGACTACTTTCCATCTTCTACGCGCAGGTATAACGAATTGCAAAGTTATGCGCGAGCGTGATAATCGGATATCATCAGTTTCAATAACTGTCTCGACGGAGGGCGGAGCCACGAGCTGTAGGCGATTATTCGAGTTGAAAGCCTCGGGACTGCTGAAGGGTTGTTCCACTGACAGGTCATTTTTCCCTTCAATTCCTACAACAAATCGAGTGAAACTTCCTCGGACTGTTTGCATAATAACGCGTAATCGCCGTATATGCATACTTTTCTCGCCGGATCTTGACGTAGCCGAGTGTCGGAGTATCTTCTCTATTACAGTCGCGGATATCGGGGAGTAAATCGTCGAGGCTGATGAGCGACAAGCGGTGCCGCGTCCCGGCTGTACGCCCGCACCGTTAATAAGAGCTATGAGCGATACACAGCTTAGACCGAAATGATTCTCATCCCTTGATGTAGGTGTAGGCATTAGGCTCGCGGGTTATCCTGCCCGCGGATATTGGACCGGACAAGGTTCAACGGAAGCGAATTGGCGTCCTCGGGGGCGCGCGGTAAACAGGAATGACGTAGACTGCCGTGCCGTAGCTGTAGGGAAATTGGCGGAGGGTGTCAACGAGAGAGTTTCAGCTGCGTGGGGTCGTAATCCCCCTTCACACGCGCCGATGAAATAATTATTGGACATAAGTCTTCCTTCCATCGTATCGTACTCCAACACTTTTGTAAATTCTTAACTGCAGTTCAAACGAGCTCGCGCAAGATACAGATTACAACGGTGTCACATATTTTTTGTCTCCAATCATTCGACAATCCTCTACACGTGTAATATATCCAAGTTCATCTTGTCTGTTTCAGTTACCGAGAAGGAGATCAGGCAGTGGTGAGTATCGAAATATACGACCAGAAGACAATGAGCTCATCACAAGGAACGTTCACAATACTGAATTCTTTCATTATCTTTCCGACTTTCAGGCACAAAGGATTCCTCAAGGATTGTCCGAACGGCCTCCTCACAGAGCAGGTGAATAAAACTCAAAATTTGCATAATACGCCAGCTCGCCAGCCCGTGACTCTGAACAACCGAAGACGGTCGGAGACACGGGCTTGTCATTTTGCCAGGGATAGCTCGATGTACACGCGTACAAGTTGTACGATTGCCGTTAGTTCATGGTCCTGTATACCATACGATGATGGAATATTATCACCATGCGAAAGAAATCTGCGTTTGAGCTGTGCAAAGAAAAAAAAAAAAAAAAAAAACCGGTGCCCATCGGCAGAACGATATCGATTCATCGGATGACATGTTCTCTTTGCTTCCTCTATTTCAGGGGTTCATCAAAATCTACAAACAATTCTTTCCGCAAGGAGACCCGTCCAAATTCGCCTCCCTCGTATTCAGAGTTTTCGATGAAAACGCCGTAAGTACACACTTCGCTATTGCATGGATACCTCTCGCGATAAATATTTTACCCTCATTCCACAGGACGAAACCGCCGCGCTGCACTGTGTAAGTGATAATATACCGGAAATGGTTGAGTAACTTAACGGGTCTAGGCTAACGATTTCGAGCGGACAAAAGCGAAAGTCCTGGCCGCATGGTTCGGCGACGGTCTGCAGGGGTCGTAAATTCATTCGTCAATGTCAAAACCCCGAGGTCGTAACGAATTTAATAACTTGCAATTAAGACTCGATTTTATACTCGGTCGATTTTTTTCACTGCAAAACTTTACTACTCGTTATTTTCCATGTGAATTCGCCGTACTTTTACCTGCTTCTATTGAAAAATATAAATGCAAAACAATTGTGGCAACAGGGACGTGCGCGACGCGAGATCAGAGTCTTTACGCACGTCCGACCGCGACTACGGTTACTACTGGATTCTCAAGTCCCGCGCCGCGTCCGTCCATTGAACTGTTGCATGCATCGATACGTTCGCGCGTATGCAGTACGCGGCCAGACAGGCGTGTCCGACCAGGAGCGCCTTCACTACTGCGACTAATCCAGTCCACGGACAATTCGTTTCCCTCTTACTGTTAGTGAACCGTTCGCTTTCTTGCAGGATGGGATGATTGAGTTCGAGGAGTTCATAAGAGCGCTTTCCGTTACGTCCAGAGGAAACTTGGATGAGAAGCTGCACTGTAAGTTGGCCAAATTTGAATACGTCGACAATAAAATGTAGCGACGGGTGGCTTTTGTCAGTTGTTGCCGGTTCTTTCCCATTCGCGACGAATTGAATTTATTTCCGTGGAACTCTCTTCCACGTAGCTGTAGATGTAATACTTCGTACCGTCTACCGCGTTACGATCGACATTGCTCCGTAAAAGTCTCGGCATGATTTTTCATTTAACCGCAACGCTACTCTTTCCTCTTTCCCGCAACTCATCCTCGTACAGGATTCCAAACAGAGAATGTAATAAAAGTAAGAAACGTAATTAGTACCGGGACACGAGGCACGTGTAATCTCAGGGGCGGTATAGATCTCGAAGAGAACTATATAACAACGTTTCTCGAAATTCAATTCCAGAGATGTATCTCTCCGCGGTAGACGCACAGACAGCCGCTTCCGAAAAGCCGCCGGGGCATCCCGAATGTCTATTCTTCACCCTCTCTATTATGATACCGCATATTTCCCGCGTTACATTCACACGGTGACGTTTAGGGCGCGAAATTGACTCGGGCCGTTAGTGAATCACTCCGCGGTCAGAGACACAACCGCATATCGAGGTAAATTTTGCCGAAAATTTATCATTGTGTCAGTATAAAAGACTGTTGGGTACGCGGTCCACTCTGTATAATATTGAAATGCTGAAAATTTTCAATTGCTGGAATTCCTGTCGATCCTGAATTCATCTGTGCGATCTGTACGCGTTTTCTGGTGAAATATGAATCGCTTGTGTTATTTCCCAAACTTTCGCGTCTGTGAAGAATAGTTTGAGCCCCTTACACCAATAACGGTCGTTGCGAGGTTGAAGGTAGGAATCCCTCTTCCTGCACTCTGACAATACATGAGTGATTTATCAAGTTATCCATCCAGAATGTACGAGTTGTTTATTATATTCTCACACTGCTGCCGTTGCTATACTGCAACCATAATTCCAATCAATTGTCCTTCCTTTTCGCGCTCTTCTCTCCTCGCACTGCTAGTTTGATAGCCAGAGAGGTACAGAGATACATATTCACTTCTCCCACGATTGGAGAGAGGCGCTCTGCACCGACCAGCCTAGAATGAGCCGTGTCCCTGTCGCGAAGGCTGCAGCATTGATATATTAAAAGTCGTGGATATATTTCACGCACGGATATCTCTTGTCACACCAAGCAATTTGCCAAGTAACGAAAAATCTGTCCTTCCTAATCGAACGCGGATTGACTAGAGAGCCAAAACACGTTGCTTTTCTCTGAGGAACGAGGCAACCGATGTGGAGCAATAACAAAATTGACGGTCAATACTTTCGAAATGCTTTCTTCAAGCTCGTAAAACTTTAATACGTCATTCGAGAGAAAAACTTTCTCCCATAAACGTTATAGAATAATTATTGATGCAGAATTACGATTCGCCGTGCCCATAAGTATCATATGTCGCGTATTCAGCTCTGAAACTCTTCTCGCAATCTTTAGTATTTCTTCCATTCAATCCATGGGCTCTCAATCCTCACAAAATTTGTTAATTTTCAGGGGCATTCCGTCTCTACGATGTCGACAACGACGGCTTCATAACCCGAGACGAAATGTACAACATTGTCGACGCGATATATCAGATGGTGGTGAGTATCAGTTTGCCTGCCGTATACGTGTAGGCACAGAGAGTAGGTACGCGAACGCTAAAATGTCAACTATAGTTCCATTATGAGGGCCGGAAAGTTGCTAATCTGTACCGCCAAAGTCCCCATCGGGACTGGACGAGAAAGCTTAATGGTTAACATTACGGCAAACCCCACCGAATTCTCAGACACGCATTCAATTCGCCGGAGAGAAATGCCAACGCAAATGAGAGATCTCTTCGATCTCAGTTAGATTGCAGAAAATAAGAACGTATGTCGTTTCCCTCAAGCTGGCGTTTTTCCCGGCGATTGTCTTCCCTTTTTCCTCATCATCGATACACACACACACACATATATATATTCGACTATAGCATAAATATGCCACACAATGCGCGAAGCACGAGATAAGGATACCTCATGCGTGGAGAGTATAGTGAGCGATAAACGCCTCTGGTAGTTTGGCCATACCCGTGTACCATATTATCTACTATACTCGCGTGTACTATATACTATACCCGGGGTTATGTGATTCTGCGCCAGCTCGCGGTCGGCGAAGGCAATCTCGTCTATTGATTCCGAAGCGTTTGAAGCTGCTTATTGTTAGTGGAGTGGAGTTGAAAGAAAAAGCCCGCGAAGCGAGGCGCAGCGCGTAGACGTACTGCGTCTACTTAAGTATCCGTTTACATTATTCATCGGTAATTGCTACAATGGAATTGCGGTTACCTCCGGACGGCGCCGCCACTCTATGTTTCCAGTTTATTCATTCTATGCTATTATTACATATGTATCTGGGAACCGGAAACCGGGAACCGAGCGCAGGCCACGTACTCGTTCAACAAAGTTTTCGCTTCTACGAGCTGTGAGGCGTCTTCTACAGCCGAGTGAACTCGGCGCACGTGGCAGCTTGCGGCGCATTGATTCTAGAGCGTCGTGGAATGTCCAATGGGCGGTGTCCCAGACAGACAATTCAAACCCGCGACTGAACACCGATCGGAGTCTGTAAACCGCATGAAGTGGTGAACTTGATGTACGGGGTGTCCGTTAATCCGCACTGCAGAGCAAGTCTACCTTGCGTCAAATGATGGGATCATAAGAAACTGGAAGTGGCAAATTTTCAGAATCCACTGGCTAGGAGTTGCGGGGTCTCCGGGATCTCGCAAGTCTTCGCTAATATGGACCTTGGGAATTTATCACTTTCAATTCCCCATCCTAGTTTTTCGCAAGGATGACTCACTTGGCACGAATTTCATCACAACCTGCAGATACGAGGTAGAGTTAGGCGGATAAATCACTTGTCAGGCTTATTGTTAGTGGCATTGAGGTGCGGCTTGGTATCAGCTGGGGTGTCCCGTTTTCCGATCGAGGAACTAAAACCGGCACCAAAGTGCCATAAGAAATTGCTATTCAGGTATATGCTGTACTCTTCCGTGTCAGAAAAGAAGAATGGCGGACTGTAGGAATCGGGCGAACGCGACGGTCGCCCATGAATAAGCGAATCCAAGAGTATACACGTAGATATAAAACTTGATCGGATTTAAGTATAAGTCTACGTTTCTATAGATCGAGTTTCAATCCCCCCGGCCCCCGCAACCCAAGAACTGCGAGGTGTTGGATGGAACGTTAAAAACAGGGTTTAAAATGCAAAAATTTCTCGAGTTCGCCAGCCGCGCTTCCCCAATTCCTTTTTACCTCCTTCACCCACTTTTAGCCACTTCCATCGGGAGTGTCCCTCCCCCCCCCCCCCCCCCCAACCCTTCCGTACCCGGAGAAGGTCTATCTGCATTTTGTATTAAACACATAGGGCGAATCGAGTTTGGAAAAAAACTGTCTCAATCTGGAGATGAATCAAATATTTCTATTACCACCGGAGAAATTGCGACGTCATTGATCTGTTCTCGATCTGAACACAATGAATATACAATGGTCTTTCCCCCGTTCTTCTCTATCGGTACAGTACAGACTCTTGGGATTGCTTTCCGTAAATAAAAGTCGCATAAAGTTCTTGCCAAGGATTTAGGCTGTGATACAAGTTCCAAGGTGTATAGGTGAAGCGACGGAAGTTAGTAGATACCTCTGGATCCGAATGTAAGAAGGTGAAATCGTAAACAGTGTGCGCATTTGAGAGATACCGGTAGTGTGCGCAAAGCAATTTAATTTCATACGCGGATACAGTTTACGGATTTTTTCGTTCAAACTTTTGTCGCCCCCGCAATGCGACTGCAAGAATCTATCGATCTGTGTATACCGTTTGTTCCAGGGCCAGCAGCCACAAGCTGAAGATGAAAACACGCCGCAGAAGAGGGTGGACAAAATTTTTGATCAAATGGATAAAAATCACGATGACAAACTGACTTTGGAAGAGTTCAGAGAAGGAAGCAAAGCGGACCCAAGGATTGTCCAGGCGTTATCTTTAGGAGGAGAATCGCTGGGTCCTTAAGTCAGAGTGCTCCAGATCGAAAAACCCGTCGAATCACCTGAAGCCGGCCTTCTAACTGTTCTCAGGTATTTTTGACAAACGTCCGAAATAAAATCGAAGGATCAATAGACCAGGCTGAACGCGAGCATCGCATATATCTCCCGACGACCGCAACACAGGAGTACTCCGGCTGAATGCAAAACTACGAAGCACGTCTTACCCGAAGAGAAGAATCACAAGTTCGCAATATAGAATAGAGATAACACGTCTTCCGCCCATTGCTGGAGGTGCAGCACAGTCTATATTTCGCGAAGAGAATTTAATTTGACCTCGGACGTTGATCCTCCGCTTACCTTTCCCTCCCGCGTCGGCATCGGCCGATTAAAGGATGAAGGCTACCGAGCCGCCCTTCGCCTCGAGGGAGTTCAACCTTCAGCTGACCCGATTGAATGCGAATTGAAAGGTGATTTGTCTACGATTCGAAAAAGCGGTCGTATAATGAAAAGCTCGCAGAAGATCGATATGGCTCTGCGGTGTACCTACTCAGGACGTGTCCCGCGCCGTGATCTTGAGGGACAGCGAAGAGGAACTGACAAGGTTTTCCCGCGTCGTAGCTGGTGACTGGTCGTTAGGTTAGTCGAGGCTTACCGATGGTCGAAAGCCAGTCAGAGGAAGATGGGCGGTAAGAAAGGCGAGAGAAAACGTGAAACTGACCCGGAGCGCCAAAGCAATCTGCTCAACCTCGGCTCAGGCTGCGGGCTCGCCAGACCTCAGTCCAGGTGGCGACAATCTACCGCGACCGGGTTGCCGGTCTCACCGCGTGAAACGGGAACATAGGACATCGTCCCGAAATCCCGAAACCTCTACTTCCCACTTTCGTCTCCGCGCTCTCAGAAGCCCTGCGTACATGTCTGCTGTTTTTCTTTTCACGTATTGTTCACGCATACGCGTGATCTGGATAATTGAAGGGTAGAACAGAGAGGGAAAAGATTTGGACAGCAGTTAACCGATGGAGCAATAGCTGCTTTCTGCCTTTTCCACGCTACAGATGCACAATTTGATATCGAACACGATGAATCTAGAGCTGCAAGTGTTACGGGCATTTCTATGCGTTTCTGCCCTCCCTTTCGGGTTGAAATTCATTTTGAAAGGGGTGATCTCGATGGAGGGCTGCCGCGTGGCTAACAGCCTGGGTCGCACGCACGAGAAAATCCCCTTTCCGATTCAAGGTAATCTGGTAAACATAAATTTCGAAAGGATCCCCCCGTCTTTGAGCCGACATAGAGGCGCGCCCGACTGTGTATCGCTGAGGGCCGGAGCCGGAGCCGGAGCCGAAGCTTTTCTACCCCTGCGGTATAAATGTGCCCTCCACGTGCCGTACACGCATATCCGGAAGATGCGTGTGTGCATTTGATAGACATGTTTGCGCGTAGGTATGCTGGCTGATGATAAATCCAAGGAAAATCCCCTGGGGCCTGAGGCTGTTGAAAAATATTTCAAGGGCACCCCGTTGCGTAAATAAGGAAGCTTTTCGACCCGTATATATTACAGTGGAAAAGATAAATATATTTCTTCGAAAGTGGAATCTAGAATTGGGATAGAACGCTTGGTCCCGATCGGCTGAATAATTTCCAACGACCGATTCGGAGACTCGGTAAGCCCGTTGCGACCGTTTGGGGGATGGAAACTAGCTGCATCCGCGATGTGGTCGAGGGATACGGTGTCTGTTTTTGAGCGACGTTCTCCTCTCTCTCTCTCTCTTTCTCTATCTCTCTCTCTCTCTTCTGTTGAGGAAAAATGGAACCGACGGGTACTGGTATAATGAGAAGAACGAGTCGCAGCAAAGCCGAGAGAGGGACTTGCGTAACAAAGGAGGAGCAGAGAAAGGTCAAAGAAAGGGATAAGAGAGGGGCAATCGCTTGGTGCGGTACAAAGTCTGAAGAGGCTTGAAATACCTTTCCTTTCATTCGGTACGTGATATTTGTCCCGTAATTAGGACCAACACAGCTAATTATTCGTGCCTCGAGGACTGTGTAAGTAGGTACTACTAGCTACTTACAGCGGATTCACCCGACTTTCAGAGAGGCACAACTCCACGGCTTTGAAATGCCGACGATGTCGAATGACGGGCGTTGTACGCCAGACAACCAGGTTATCCCGTGCAATCTGAGCGCGGCCCCTCAGCTACGGCCACGAAGATGTTTGAATGTTCGGAATGGCTTGACTTGACTAACGATGAGCGTCGGTCGGCTGGGTGGAATCTTGCATGAATTAACGTAATTTCACGAGTAGATAGAGCACGCGAGTTCTCATTACAGCTACAAATGATGAGAAGCAGAGTTCGAGCGTGAGAAACTTACCCCCAAGCTTCGTCCGTGAGTCTCCGGAGCGAAACTGAGGACATTTGATAAGAACGAGATTGATAAATGTATGAAAATTGAACATTGCCACGACGACGGTTGGTCGGATTTTTTTCTTCGGATTAAATTTCGGTGTCTGAATTTTCTACATATTCGAAAAAGAAGGCTCAAGGAACAGTCATCGGATATAATAAGATTTGTACAAAATTTAACCGTCGTTAATTCCAGCTTTTCGGGCATGAAAGTGACGAAACTTTTTCCGCTCGATGTAGATTTCGGTTCGTCTTGTTCGGGCTATTTAACTTTTTCCCTAATTAAACGCTGGTCGCGCGATGCTCTCAGCGAGGGTGTCCTCAGCCCGGCGAACGACGAAAGAACTTCCGGAAAGACTGTGCTAACGTGTTCACCTTCTCCCGCGATCTCGCTTCTCGCTCGTAACTCCTACGGGACTCCCGGGATAGTCCAGCGCATTTCCAGCGTTACTCGAACTACTCGAATTAACCGAGTTTGCAGAGCCGTTGTTTAACTTCAACGCCAGGGAACACTTCCTCGTTGGCTCGGGCGAAAATACATATATATCGGGTGTCCCATTTTGAATTACGCATTAGAATAGTTCGAGAATTAGAACCACCATTGACGAACATTTTCAGTGTGCAACTGGTAATACCAGCCCAGTTGTGAACGTCAATGCTCTCGAGAGACTAACGCGGAATCATTTATCTGAAATGGTAACCGACCCTTTCCAGGGGATAAAGATTGTGCTCCGCGTGGAGACAAATTCAACTATACGTGACAGGAGTGCCTTATCGTTCACCGTTCACGATTCGTCGTCGCTACGCGGAATCACAAAATCGTCATCGCCTGCTATCGCGGAATCGGTGGGTTGCAGGAGATCTGCGTGAGATAGAACGACGATCGCGGCGATGCTATACAATCTAGCATTTTTATTGTCGGCTCCAGATCTGCGCGCGGATAGAGCGCAACGTCTCCGAACATTCTCTTTGGGAGAAACATTACCGAAACACGATTGAAAATGTATCCAAGAGTGAATTAGTGATCAAATGCATGAATGTTGCATCGCCGCCAATCGTCGCCCTAACTCACACAGATCTTCCGGAGCGCCTATGCCGACAACGGCAG
The DNA here is from genome assembly GCA_963170745.1 of Phymatocera aterrima. Classification (NCBI taxonomy): domain Eukaryota; kingdom Metazoa; phylum Arthropoda; class Insecta; order Hymenoptera; family Tenthredinidae; genus Phymatocera; species Phymatocera aterrima. The sequence goes on from OY720669.1 coordinate 9,569,816, forward strand.
GCGATGGCGAATTCGTGATTCCGCGTAGCGATAACTCGTAAACGGTGAACGATGAGTAAACGGTGACCGAGCTCATATTACCAGCTTATCACAATACAACTCTCGTCTGAAACATTTCTCACCGGCATCCCTTGTTTTGGGAATATGTTAGCCCAACGCGTATTTGAAAATGTGACGCCCTGTACGTGCAGCACGTATAAATACATATACGTACATGTACATGCGTGCGCGTATTTATATACCCGTAAAGTACAAACTACACTCCGTATCCATTATCTACTTGCGTAATTCAGTAGACGCTCTAATCGTCAATAAACAAGAATTATAAATGTTTTATACTCGACTTCGTCGTTGTCCCGAATATAGAAAGACGAAACAGACGGGATTCCGCCCTGAATGACTCAACGCCGATTTCAGACTACAGATAACGGAAAGGAAATTTCACTGGAAAGTGATACCACGGGTCATTGTGTATTTAATTTACTTCTGCTTCCGTAAATTTCAAGTCTCCATGCAGTCCCGTTCATTTCGAACTTGCCGAAGAATTCTAATTAAATGCCCGGAGTAACGAGAACGGAGCGAAGGTGCGGTGAAGGGAATGGTGGGGATAAGAGGTACTACTCGAACTTCCGGGTGATTATCCGTTCACTCGAGTACATTAGGTGAAAGTCGTTAGGACAAATTTGCATCAGCCAGCAAATTGAAGGAACCCATACCAATAAATTGGATTCGATATAATAGCAATAATTAATTATACCTATATACACGTAGTACATCGCGAATGAGGAAACCACAGAGCCAACTAGAAGAACAGGTGCGAAAGGAGAAGAAGAAAACCGTCGCAATTCTATAAATTAAAGATGCATTCCACCGCCAAGTCTTGTGGCTACAAACACACGCGAATACCGTACACGAAAACGATGTTATAGATAAAATTGTTGAATAGTTATATATACCTATGTCAGAAAGTTATAATGCGACATGTATAATTCCGTAACATAATATTTAAAATATGAATAAGATTATAAATAAACGTACAGAAAATAATATTAAGTCGAATAGATCGATGCAAATTTTCAACTTTACATTGTACTATTTAATCAGAGCATAGATTTATAGGTATACTGCACTATACATATTTTCGGCAATGCATTGCGCGAGGGCGGGGGCGGAGGATACTTTGTTAAGGCGAGACATTGTAAAATCGATGTCCTCCTCTGTCCGACAACTCATCGCTGCAACTGGTACAATGTATGTACGTGCCTATAGACTACAGGAGATAGGAAATAAACGGTCGAAGAATTTTCAACTCACGGAGCAATCCGAACAGACTATGAAGCAATCGTATCTATGACAAACGCGCGAAGGCATTCCAAGGAACGATGAAATCCGATTGGACATAGATTAACGTACAGATATATACGACACGAAGACTTTGTTCGATGTAGAAAGTACAGATCGCCCCCGGCATCTGGATGTTATCCATGATATTTAAATAACTTTGAGTGCGTTATTTGCGATTATAAACAGCACGACCTAACGGACCAAGAACATGGGTGGAAGAGAAAGAAAGAAAAGTTCAAGAGCTTTGAGAAAAGCACGAGAGTTAAAAGTGTGAATTTTGAAGTCGGTCAAGGAGCGCGACTAGCCGCTCCCCGCAAGAGCTTGGCTCCCTGTTCTCGGTTCTTGAGTTGGGGTTGTAAATTACGGGAAATTCCGAGAGTGAAAATGGCCGAGTTCTTCAAGAAGGAACAAGAACCCGGTAGCACCGGGCTCCGGTATAAATGAGCAGAATCCATACAGACAAGTGATCGAAATCGCTCGGAATTCGCAATTGACACATTATATGGATGACTATGATTTGATCAAACGACCGAAGGACGAGTTAATCTACTCAATGGATCGTATTAATTGTTAATTCAAACGCTAATTATTGTTAAGCATGACAATTCAAACCTAACTACGTAATGTTATAACGAACTGATAATCTTGCCTATAATAGTGCAGAGAAGGTTACCGTTAATCGTTGTTGGTGCCAAATCGACCGAATCGAATGAATTTTTTTGACCATTCGTTTGCTCACGTTTTCCGTCGAAACGAAAATTTTAAATAAAATAAAAATACTTTCTCTCCACTGGTTTCATTGGCAAATTTCGTTCGAAAATCACTGCAAAAAATTCATTTCATTCGGCTAATTCCGCATATGCGAACAACGGCGCAAATGATGTTTAACAGGCGTAAATATATTCTAACAATACTAAAATTACACCTAATTTTTACTATTTTCGATAGAATTGATGAAAAAGAACGAAGATAGAAAAAAACAAAAAACACCTCGCATAGTGAAATTTCTAGCTGCTTTCTATGGTATCGTCACGTTGTACGGCCCGCGCGTTAAATTCTTTCGCGCGGTCGAAGAATAAGGACACGAATAATACTTACACAACAGTTTTCGAATAGATATGAGATTAAATTATTCGCAGGACAATTCGTACCTATAACGTATTATATAATGATAATCGTAATGATAATAATAATGATAATAATAATCATTGATACGTATTTACAATATGATATTGTTAAGAAGAGTTGCACAGCAATAAATTCAATGATTTACATATATAATTACCATTAAGCTTTTATCCGCAGTAACATAGTGACCGCGTGACATTCTCGAAGATCTTAGGCCAACGGGCCAACTGCTTTAGCGAACCGAACAGCCGAAATATCCTCGACATTCGGCGCGCCGCGCTTCGCTTCGATTCCGACTGGCATATCGACTCGAATAAGAACGAGGTATGATATCAAATTTTTGTTCCATTCGGTGGCCTTCCCCGTTCCGTTCGGTTCCCTTCGTCGGAGCACCCGTTGGCCTTAATTGCGCACGACTTTCGCTTACGATTAGAATATTGTACCCGTGACCATCAAGCGTCGCTGCTGATTGAAGTTGAACAATAATTTTTCTTTTTTGGCAATCATCATCAATCTCTTGTTTGATTGAAAAATTACATTTCGACATTAAAGCAATGAAAACTCTGCCTTCCGCTGATGTCTGCTGCCTCCAAATCCGCCAGCTCCTCGCGTACTATGCTACAGAAGGAACGTAGGTACTTCTACCGCGCTTTCAAATTACCCGGGACATGAGGGGTGCTACAAACCAACTAAATATCACACGTTCCATGGAGAACCCGTCGAGTTTCGGATCCCTTCGTCCCTTCGTTTCAGTTAAGCGACTTGATTTCCTTTTCTCACATCTCGCGCAATCGCTGGATTCGATTGGAACAGAACGATTCGATCGATAATCCAGTAATTTTGACCAAACATTTCGTTGATACGAAAATATAAAGTATTACCAGCGTATTAGGTCGGTACGACTATTTTTTTTAACCGAATATTTCTTTCGAATCAACCATACATGTGATCCTCCGAAAAATCTGTTCCCCTCGGTGTATACAGGATGAGTGAGATAAAATTAAACGATCGATTTTGCATCGTGAATAAAATCTGCACCCGCTATAGCCGAAAGGCGATCTTCGTGTTTTCAGAAACAATATGAACGGGGTTTCCGTTTGCTCGACTTGGCCTTCGGAGCTCGAAGCGATTAATCTGCTCGTTGCTGCCAAACAAGCATTTGAACCACGTATTTGAGTTTCTGAGTTTCTGTGAACTCGCCAACGCAATGAAAAATGGTGGTACCCATTGCACTGCGAACTTGCAAGTTTGCTTGAACTTTCACGAGGTTTTCGGTCAAATTCTGAATATCAGATTCAAATTTATAAAAGCCTCGTCTAGAATGAGAATCAGAATTCATTGCGGCTGCGGACAAGCATGAGAAATATGAAGTGATGCTTTAACAGATTCTCCCAGTCTCTGGCGCAAGGAAGATCGCAAGGATTGAACGATGCATTCAAACTTTACCACGTTTCAAATACTGACCGTCGTTTCAGCTACCTCGCATATATACAGATTATCGAGTTTGCGGACACTCTACCGTCGGACCCCGCGATACAATTCTGGAATACAGTTTTCTTTGAAGAGACTCTGCATCGTCCGCATAGGGCGGAGCCGGGAAGGCACGGAAGAGGTGGGGGTGGGGGTGGGGGCGGGGGCGGCGAAACTGTTCGCCTCGATCCCAGATTACCTAGTTGTGGGTTCGCACAAAAAACAAAAACAAAATCCGTGGGCCACGAAAACCGTATCTCGATATAATTCACTGTACCGCGAATACACATACGATATACGAAAAAATTGCGAGACACATTTCGGAACTGGCGAATGTCCCTGAAGCTTCCGCTCTACACACAACTAGTCGCGTTCTCTCATAATCCTTGTCATAGGTATATCCTCTTAAATTATCTTTCGCCTGGCCCTGATCTGCACTTCTCTTACCGTCTTCCGCCCTCGGAATCTCGCAGTGACTTTCTTTGGCGCCCGGAGCCCGTTGAACGTTGAGTCATTGTGCCCGTGGGCTGGGAATGAACGCGATCGAGTGAAGGCGAATGAGCACGGACGGTTCTGAGCAAGCACGTCGATAAAGTGAAACCCGTGCAAACATCCCCCCCCCCCCCCCCCATCCCCCCCAATCTGTTTTCGCTGTTTCTTTTTTCTGCGTCCATTTCCTTTCCACGCTCCTTTTCTTCCGTTTTTACTTTAGCTCTGTGTTATATACTGGAGCGACGTGACGTCACGGTGGACGGGTGAACGACTACGCAAGGCGAGGGCGGCAGCCTAGCCGATATAAAAGACGCAAGAAAAAAGAACGCGAGAGAACGATGGCGCGACAGGTTCGGGGCTCTTTCAGATGTAAATAAAAAGTTACGTCGCGGCGATCGAGAATTTTACGATCACATTTTTTTCCACCCCTTCGACGTTTCTTTGTTATTCTTCTTGGTTTTTTTCACTCCAAATCCGACGGCACGGCACCCCTTGTGCTTATCCGGGACTCTCGATGAGAGGTATAACACCCCCCGGAAGAACTGGAAGTCAAAAATTCTTAAAGATCGCGCAACGCTGTTTACTCGCACAGAGAAAATCTCGAGCACGTCGCCCGCGTGGTTCGCCTCATTCCACAGAATCTTGGAAATTATAAAATTATCGACCCCTGCTTGTCCAGACGGGAGCCCAGTGAACGGAGCCGGAACAGAGAAAGAGAATAGCAGAAGTTTAGTTTCAGTCTGTCTCCTCGGCTTTTTCTTATATCCATCGTTTTCGTGTGGCGTATTTAAGGCGTCCTCTGCTCGGTCGCCGTAACTACGTCGCGCGTCGCGGTCGTTGCGTTGCGTCAGGGGAAAAATGAATCGCGTGCGAGAGTTACGAATTCTCCGCGCGACAGAATAACAAAAGTTTCGAACGATAAAAATCGTTGTTTGGATATGAAAATACGAGCCCGGCAGCGATGAATAAAATCGATTTCCCATATTTTTAAATACCTACATAACCTTAAATACTTAATATTTACGGGTGCAGGGTTCAAGGTTACACCTGCCAAATTTTACCTACCGCGTCCGATTGAATTCGCTAGATAGTCGCAATGAATTCGTCGCATGATCGAGACCGATCCAATACGCAAGACCGCAACGAAATTCTCATATTCTTTATTCTGTTGCAAATATATTGTATCGCGTAATGGAATTTGGAGGCTGCAGCGCAAAAGCAGTCGAAAAGCAATCGAGAAAACGAAAGATATCACCGCCTATTGAGACGGGCGAATATCTCTACCTGCTGTGGACGCACACGGGCGGAAGATGAATGTCGCGTGTAGGTACGCACATGCCTACACCTATGCGCGTGCAATAATCGTACAGCGATGATAAATGAGAATTACGTTGAAGTTACACATTCTTCATTTATCATGCATGCGTGTTTCAATGGAAGAAAAACAAGATACAATGTTGTTTGTTATTATTATTGTTTTACAAACTTTCTGTGATAATTATTAACAATCAATATTACAAAAATAAAGGGGGGGGGGGGGGGGAAAGAATTCAAAGAAAAGAATCAATGAATGTAATGCAATAATAAGAAACGAGTGGAGTAATAATTGAAAATATGAAAAATAAAATAAAATAAACAAATGAATGAAAATAAAGAAAATGAATATGAAAATGAATAATAAAATTGCCGTGTCTTGATAGAATCAATAATGAATGATCTTTATAGTTTGTATCTGAATAATTACGAATGCGAAATCGTTTGATTAAATCTTACCGCCTTATGATATATACCTATGTTGACGTTGTACGTACTACATACCCACGTACGCTTTCGTAAATAGTTATTATTGTATTACACCTATGTACGAACAACAAGCGCATACGATTGTTATTTTGTATGATCTCTCAGCTATTTTGTAAACGATGAATCGAGATATTATTACCTTATATTATACTTACTATACATAAAACTATATACCATAATTGAAAATGCAAATCGATCGAACAATACGAACCTCTCCCGATCCCGCGTGATATCTATCATATCCACGTCCCTCGCTCTCTTTCGTTCCGATTCTTCGGATCACTCGCACCATAGTTGAAAGCGGTGTGAGTGAGCGACAACAAGTTCGTCATTCGAGCGAAAACGAAAGCGAAAAAAAGAAGGAGAAAAAAAAACGAACCCTCCTCGATGAGATGGACTAGCCCAAAATCCATTCGGGATAATTACGAGACCCATAGTTTGAAGAAATCACAAGAGAAAATTGGATCTGGCCCGGTCTGCACGGATTTCTACCAGTTCCCATTTTTCGCACGGCACCGAAGACGTCCCATTCAAATCTCGTACGAATTGTACTAATTTTGACACTGTTTGCACTTGACGCCACAGTTTCCATTGGCAGTGCTGGCACTACTCATGCATCGTAGTTGCATTTGGTAAAAATTCTCTGCACGCTCGCGATCTCTCTCGATGCTATTTATGCGCGCACGAGCCTCTGCCGTCGTTACGCGAGAGGCGTCGATCCGAGCGGCGTGTTCAGCCTCGGATCGAATCTGAAAAAGTAAACGAACAGGTATAAAGGTATCTCGATTTTCTTCTCTACCAAAAAACATCGATCAGCATTTCCAGAGTCCGTGATTTCCGAAGATTTGGAAATAAACCGAAGGAAGGAGGAAACTATATCCTGCAAACAGAGTTATTTATACCGAGCATCGAGTCTGCAATAAATTGTCGACAGCCCGGACGAAGAAGAATGAGGCGTTCGTGCCGATACAACAATGATTTCACTCGACCTGAAGTTCTGTATATACCTAGCTCGTTGAGCGAATGATGAAGGTTACTTTTTTTGCAGGGACATGGAATGAAGTCGAGTCGCTTTCTGCGTTCGCGGTAGGTATACACATGCATTCAAGTATAGATATGCACCTACGCCTGAGTCCAGCTCATAGTCAACTGGAGAACCGTAAGTTAGTCCGACCGCCTCCGAAAATTCTGAAACTCCATGGCAATGAAGGATGTATTTATGTCAGCCGCTTTAGGGCCATCAATCGATTATTTCTAGGCGATCGTTTTCGAGACGGCTACAGCTTTTGATTTCGATCGAAAATGAACGACCGCGTTGTTTCAAGCCGAAAAATTTCGGCGACTATCAGCCGTGGAAAAATTGTTTAAACGCAATAAAATTTCATTTCTGATTCAGGTTTCCGAATGCAGTGATATTTTCAAAATTTCGAATCTATCGCGAAGCGAATTTTTCGCCTGCTTGACCGACTGAGGTGGAATAATTCGAGGATGTTCCTCCATCGATAAACATTGCCCTTACACGATTTTCGTTTCATTCCATTCAATCTCCATTCAATCTCCGGTTCTGTTCAAGTATATTCTACGTCGAAAAATACGAAGACAAAAACCTCAAAATCCAGCCCATTTGACGCGGATATCCTCATCTGCCTTCCGAACGTGATTCGGTCTCACGGTGGAAATTGGGGTGGGGTAGTGTTCGTTTATAAAAAGAAATCCTCAAGATATTTCAGCCTGAACACAATGGAACATGGCAATCGCGGCGAAGAACGATAGTGAAGAGTGTTTTCGGTGAAAAGTTCACGTTTTGACGATTTTGAAGTTCCCAAAAGATCGTTACCGGAAGCTTGATTAAAAGACGAAACTTTGTATTTCGATCTTTCTTCTACGACTCAAGGTTTCCGAGACATCCCGGTTTGAAACAAAGTAGGCGGGCGGCGCGGCGCGGCGGTCTCCGATCGGAATCAAAATACGGTCATTTCGAAAACGGTTAGCCAAAGAAATGTAGAGGCGGCCTGGAGTGAGCTACGTTGGTATATTATGTACACTTGATTATCGCGGAGTTTCAGAAATTTCAAAGACGATCGGGCTTTACGGTAGATCGAGTTGAGCTGGACGCCCCGTATACGTACTTTTTCGCCAGCCATCTGAGCAAGACGTAGTTCATGTATTTTTTTAGCGCGCGCCCTTTCCTCGACGAGAGCCTGGATCCGCAGTCTAGTTTCCTGAATCGTCGTCTCAGCAATCCTCACCCTCAATTCTTTTTCCGCCACCTGTCAAACAGCGCAAAATCACGTCTCCGTATTTCTTTGTAACAATTTTCCCCCGATCGTTATATTTTACCTCCAACTTCTGTAGCTCGATCTGATGATCCATTTCCGATTTGGCACACTGAAGTTTCGCCTGTACCAGGTGATACATCGAATTCATCGCCCGATGATCTCGGCTGTTATCTAGTGCATGAATATCAACTACAAGCTCCGGTATAAGATATCGAATCGAATGATTTTTCATCCATTATTTCGCCTGAAACGAATGATAAACGTTCTGGACAGTTACCATTAAGCGGATCCTGCCCGGGGTCAGAAGCCTCTGGTTCAATTTCCGCCTCGATTTTAATGTCACGTTGGATTCGATCCGCCGCGGCATTCGGTCCCGCCAACGACACCCGCCGGACCCGCGACTTTCCAGGACCGTTTTCAGTGTTCCTATCATCGGCGGCTTCCATTCCCTGGTCGCTCTCGGCAGGATAGCTGCAGTCGCTGCTCTCCGCTTCGTTGTCGTAGTTTTTCCCGTCGGCTAAACTTGACCCAGAAACAAGTGGTTCGAATTTTCGAAGTCTCTCGGAACGTCGGTTTCGTCCGACTTGACCGACGCTGCGAAAAAGCTTCTGGCAAAGTTTAAACCAGAGGAAATCCTGCGTTGATGAATCCTTGTTACGGCTAATCATATACATAATCATATCCATTTCTCGTTTCTGGTCCGAGCCCGCGATGAAATCTTCGCGAGAATTGCCGTCATTCGGAACCTCGTTCAGTTCCTTGTCCGTGATTTCATTGACTCGGGCCGGAATCTCCGTGCGCTTCGAGCTCTCCTTCGTTGTTGAAAATTCTTTGGGAAGTTCGTTCAGCTCCGAATAATCGACGTCTACGTTTCCTCCGGCGATATCATTCGTGACTCGATTCTCTCGCGATATTATCTGATGGAGGCCGCCGCTAAAGGGATTCCGAATGCTACCACCCACCGAGCTGGGGATAATCTTCGTTTCATTTATCCCGTTCGTCATAGAAACGGACCCTAGTCTTTCCATTGAATCGCAATCCTTGGAAAGACGAGCTTTCCCTCCGGGTATTTCTTTAACGACTCCAATCACGTTCCCAATCAATTCCGACTGATTCATCCGTCCCGTTACCGCCGCTTTTATATTTATCGGCGGTCGATCGCGGCTCGATTTTCGGCTCGGTGCAGGCGCAACACTTCTGACCGGGTGCTCGTCATCTCTTGGTAACTGATGATACCTTCCCGCTTCTCTCTCCGGATCATCCCGAACATTTCCTGGCCGCGCTCCTACGCCATTGGGACGGCCCTCGTAATTCTGATCACGCATCAGTCTCCCAGATTGCGTATTACTCAATTGGCCATTCATTTCTTCGCAGCAGATATCAGAGCGGGCTGCCTCGTGATCAAAATCATCGGTAACCCGTTCGCTCTCGTGTGAATAATTCGATTGCAACATTTGGCCAACCTTCTCCAGCAGAGGGATGTTTCTCTTCCAAAAAATTGTCCTAGTCTTCGAAGGAACTTCGGGACAAATCACCGACACCGTAACGCTGCTGCCAGGAACATCGGTCGTCGAAACCACCACGTTGCTTTCGGGAATTTCACCTTCGGTTCCGGTACTCTGAATACCTGAATTTTCTGGCCTTACTCTCGATTCACTCGCCGATAAACATCCTGGAACAACGATCGCGAAATTATACTCTCAATCGGAAATTTGAGAAAGTTCTCGAGGGAAGGGACGAAGAATATTCACGCTCGCGGACTCGAATGAGAATTGCCGGGTTCGGTTCATACATCTCTGAGCGATCGGAGCTCTTCTGTCTTCTTTTGACTGATGTAGAAAGAAAAAAAAAAACAAAAAAAACAGATAGAAGAGCTCCGATCGCTCAGAGATGCAGAAACCGAACGCAGCTAATGCAACGTTACAGTGGCGAAAGTTTTCCCTTGTACCATCGGCGCCCGGCGATTTTGACGATCTTCGAGGTGGGGTGCTGGAGATTTTCGACACCAGCGGACGGCCTCCGTCACAGTTGTTGCCCGACTTCGGTCGGCCTAACTCAACCAGTGCAGGGGATGATTTGGATGACCCCGGTGATACTTTCACCGAAGCTGCGTTCACCGCAACATCGTACTGCGCCCAGTCCTCGGGATTCGCTTTGGCCAACATTCTAACCATGTGCTTCGTCATCGGGCTCAACGGCTTCGGGGCTTCCTATTATTGATTCAAATGATGAACATTGCGAGTCATGGACGTGTATGTATCTGTAACTATTATTAATTCACTACTGCGGGCATTTCTCTGAATAACAAAATACATCATTGTAACGCGGGGATAATTTTACGTGCGTTACAGAGACCACGTTGAGGCGACGACAGAATGGGAATGAACAAATTGGTGGTATATAGGTGGTACGTTGTTTGTATCGACGATGGTATCGTGCCTTGTGAACAATCTTGGTTCGTTTGCTGTGGTACTTGTAATTCTGCCAATATTTCTTCAGCTGGGCGGACGTACGGCCGGAATGACCGTTCTCGTTAAATTTGTTCTCAATGATTTCCCAAATTTCTTTGCGACTGAGTATCGATATATTCTTGTCGTCGAGTAGCGGTCCGTACTCGGTCATTATAGCCAGAAGTCGAGTACGCTCGTCTTTCGTAAATTGATTTCGCAATCTTTTCTTATCGTTCTCCATCGCGTTCGACGGTGGCATTTTCAGATCTATTTGGAAAAAGGAAGCTTTTAATGTCGCTACGGAAATTCCAGATTTTGTATCGCTGTTTGCGATAGAGCCATTCCCGGCAGTCAACCTAATCTGACCCGACCCCGAACGCGAAGAACGGATCGTTCTAATGATATAATTCACCTGCGCACAAGGGGATTCACCGTGATACCTGCGAACCAAATTTGGCAAAAATGTCGAAGAATTCCTGCTCATCTGTGCATTCTTTCCCTTCGGGGAATCGAGGAATCGGGGAATATATACGTCACTTCCTACTTTCTGTTCGCTTGCCTCGGCGGAACTACGATACGAAGTTCGCAAGATCAGAAGTATGAAACCTCGAACCATTGAAATTTGCGATGAAAAGTGATCATAAACTCAGGAACGGTGAGTCATAAAGGGTTATATGATAATATTTTTCGTCAGCCTATAGGTACCAATGTATACATACATGATAATATGTATAACACAATATTATTAGCATAGATATAATGGTACTAGATACGACAAGACAGCGCAGCTGACTCGTAGATGAAAGTCGCAGGTTCGAATTCGGACGGGAAATTTTCAAGTTCAAACACGAGGACCGAACTCCTCGAGAATCCACGAACAACAATTTAAGTAAGTGTACTATAAGTAATGACGCGGTCCTCTCCAACTATGTCGAGGTGAATATTTGTTCCGTGCGAATCCGCACGAATCAACATTTTCCGGATATGAACGGAAGTTTTGTTTCGCCATGAAACAGAGGTGCGAACGGCATCGATGTGCACGGATGCAAACGAACTGAAACAACTATTCGCAGGTATAGTCGGGGGGGGGTGATAAGAGATGTCTAAAAACGGACATTAAATGTTCGGAAAAGCATTGAAAAGGGAGAGAATAACTGGGCGACGTTGATTAATCTAACACCGAGAACGAGGCACCTATTTTCATAATTCATACGTTAATTAGTGGACCAATGTGGATTCGAATCACACGAATTCGCATCGACGCGTTGATCGAGTAGTGACGTAGAATAGTTGAAGATCGATGCTGTCACGACGGTCTCGAAAAAAATTGAGCGTGAAACAAATTTGAGAAGAAATAGTTGTCTATTTCGCATCGTTTATTAATGATGAATTCTCCTAGATCTAACCACCGATCACTGATAATATAATCGTCAGCGGTAGCCACCCCGATGCCGCAGATTTATCGATATGTCGATATTAATCTTTGTACTCTATTGCCCGATGGACAATCGCGCGATATCTGCAGCATGCCTTCATTCGTCGGAACTTATTGCAATATTACGTCCTTTTTTGTTTTCATTTTCATTTTCGTCTGTCCGCTCGTAATATACCGATAATACTTCTCCAGGCTTGTCGAGCCTCGAGGTTTTACCGTATAATAATTACAGAAAATTAGCAATTATGACGATACAAAAATATGATATTACTATCATGATATTTTACCGAGCATCCCTCACGTTGTTCGAAAATTTGGAAAGCGTAAAAAAAAAAAAACTCGCAGGTTAAAGTAAAAACGTCGGAAATAATGCAGCGTTACTTCGATATCAACGAGCATCGAATATTTTCAGCAGCAATTTTTCTCACGACCAGAAGGGGTTCGCCGAAAAGTCGCCTGAAAATATCAATACTCGTCATATATCGGCCCCCCGAGACAAAATATTCTTACGTCATCTTGTTGTAATTGGTACATACTTGGCGAAAAACGTTGGGCGGAGCTTTCCAAACTTCCTGATTGATGCCTGTCACGCGCGTGTCTATATTGAAATCACGATCCAATGAATCGAGCGAGGATCGTTCGTGGCGGTAGCGACGAATTATTCTCAGTAATAAGATTACTTTTGCAGAGGACTTGAAAAAATTAACACGTGAAACTGATGCCAGGCGCTGTAGAAAAGATAGATGACTCTCTGTTGACAGTTTGCAAACAATTGAATGTAAAACAAATATCGATCTTGCCGGGTGAGATTGTCTTTCAAAATAAATGACAGTCTTTTTTTCTTCCCCTCTAGATCTCAAGACCGACCGCTCTCTCACTGATATTATATTATATATATAGGCATGTCATTGACTGCTCTGCAGTGATCTCTGCGGACGAAATGACAATTGATGTTTAGTCAATACTACGATCATTGCTATTGTCCGGAAGCCCGTGACAGTTTTCGATGCCTCATTGGTTCGTCGACGAGAGTTTATTGTGGTCTTCGATTATTATGTGCAACATTACATATCCGTACGGAAGAGACCTCGCGCGTTTGCAAGAAGACAGCGCGGCAACGCTTTCCGATACCGTTTACAACATGCAATTAACACTTGAAAACAACACTTATTTGCTCGTCGTTGACCCTCCGCGAGCTTGATAATTAGCGTCGAACGATGTTGAAAAAAAAAAAACTGCTTAGATTGGTCCATCGCGGCAATATACCGCTCGCAAACGCGTAAAAGCTTCTTTCTTTTTTTTTTTTTTGGTTCCCGAGGACTTGACCCGGGTCGAAACGTCTTGCCGGCGTTTCGCGCGATTTCGAGTCGATCCGGAAGGGCGATAAAGCGAGTTTTTCCGGAAACGAAATTCTTGCTTTATGCATTTTTCGCATGTTTTCGCGCTTGTAAACGGTATATTGCCGAGATAAACGAATGTAAGCGGTCCTTTTCCAACATTCGTGCGGCGATGCTATAATTAACAAGCTCGCGATGGATCAATGACTGCAATTGGAATTTACCACACCTATGTGTGAGCGTATGTATAAAAATCAATCTCAGATATCTCGTAGTCTGAATATATGTATACATAAATAAGTCTCGAGATCTCGTGGCGGTGGAATGCACCCGATACTGTTTGTACGATATTGTTGATATCAGGGTAGTGAAGATCAGTCGGAGGGATGCATTCTGTACGTAGAATGGAAACCAGAGTCTATCGAGAGAGTCAGTCCCGAATAGTCCTGACGCAGGAGCCTCACAGAACAGACACACCATCCAAGCGCCTATCAAAAAAAGTCTTATACGACCTTTGTATATTAACGAATGCGCAGTATTTCACACCCCGATGACCAACAATGGCCAACAAATAAATTTATTTCCAATCATTTATGGCAGGCTGCAAACGCTCTTGACAATGAATGCGCACGAGGCGCGCTGTAAGCGTTCTCTTTTGACGGCACACATCATTGAATTGAAGGCAACATTGCTGATATGAACGACGAAGAAATTGACATTTTCGGACGGTCACGGGCTCCCCCACCGTTAGTCCCGGATCGGTGGACATCTGCAATGCCTGAGAAAATCCGTCAACTTCCGAATGTGAAGATATATAATATCGCAGGAGAAAAGGAAAGCTCTTCGGTTCACATCGGACGCCGCGGCGGAGCTTTCAAAGATTGCTGTTGGTTTCGTTTGTCTGTCTTTCGACGTCTGCGACATATTTTCGAATTCTTACAATCTTACCCGGCGTTGATCTTCCATGTCCTTTCCGACCCTCACTCTGCACATGTTTGCCATGAACGAGCAGCACAGACGGTCCGCGTTTCATCACTTTCATCCGACTTGTTATTATTTCAGAGCGGTACCTACATACCTACTATTGTTTTCCATGTACAATACGGTCATATACTACAGATCTGGCGTATGTGAATAACAGCGATTGCACGAATACACCGAGTTCCGTGATTCTTCGCGAGCCCAGATATCGAAGCCTCGGGCAGAAAGATGCTCGTGGGAAAAACTGCTTTGTCAGTGTGTGATTGCCACTATTGCAACAAGAATTTGATAAATAACTATACGTGGGGCTGAAGTGATAATGGGCACGATGAAACTCAGCCTCCTTGCTATCGCGACGATAAGCATAGCGAATGATGAAAACGAGGTGGGAATAATATTTGCCCGGTGCTCGACTGACCGATAAATAATCGAGAAAATACGATGATGTGCAATAACGGAGGATCCGCGGTCATTCACAACACTCTGTTGCACAGTGAAAAGACGTTCGAAGCCGTGAGACGACTTCGTGAAATAGTCACTCGCTCGAGGAACTCCGTGTCGTTTGCATTCCTCGCTGAGAGTTGTTCAATTCGTTCTAGTCCGTTCCATCATTATTGTGGATCCATGCGCCGGTGCTTCATAAGTTCGCATTCGGATTGGCTATCGTGTAAAACGAAATCAAGAACCAGCGCTCGAAACAGGCATTTCACCCGACGAAAGGGCATGGATCAGGTATGTGAGATAAATGGTAACCTTTGAGGTCTACCTTTAAGACTCACGTGATGAACAATACGCGAAGTTTGGGTATGGCTTAGTAAGAAAAGATAAGCTTTAGCTCGAAGATTAACGCGGCTTGTTTCAGGGTGGTTCGAATTCCAAAATCGAGAACGATATTATGAAGGGCGAAGAGGTCCCCTATCGAGCCGATTACACGAGCCTCGGGAAATTTGTACTGGATACACTAGAAGGCAGCCCGGATTTCGTGGGCCAGGTAAACTTCTGACAAAGCTTTGTCATGCGTAGCAGAGTATAGGCGAGAAAAATTTTCTTTTTTCCAGCGATGTGCGTGTGCGAATGGCCAGTTTGGGATTCAAATGAATGACACTATTTGTGTAGATACATATACAAGCGCGAGGTCAAGAATAATCATATGAACTAGATCGCAAACGTTTTTCTCTCTTCGTGTATTACGACAGTGAATTGAAGAAAAGGAATCAAAATGCCGAACGAAGCAATGCCTCGGGGATAAAATTTTGGTCAACGGGGTTACAGGTTGATGATGTTACCGGTGAAACATACACGTACATGGAGATGCGCGAACGGAGTGTCAGGTGCGCTCTGTGGATGCAGTCCGAGGGCCTGCGATCTGGTGATCTCGTAGCGATATCCTCGCATAATCATTTGGACGTTACCATGCCGTGTTTCGCCGCCATGTACCTGGGTGCCGTCCTCAATCCGCTGGACCCTGGAATGAACGCGAGTACAGCATCCGTTCCGTCCTCCGAAAATATTATGCACTACGTGTCATATTCACCGGAGATGTTTTTTTTTTTTTTAGAGGAAATTCATCATATGATGAACATCACCAAGCCGAAGATGGCTTTTGTTAGCGAGGATTCGGTCGCAGCCGTTAATCAGGCGGCCAAACAAGCCAAACTTGACGTCAAGATAATTGTCTTCGGCCGCGTAACTGGCTTCCCGGAGTTTGAAGAGGTAATCGCTGGACTAGAAGTCGCGAATGTCGAGAGCTTCACTTGCACGCCGATCAAAAAGGGAGACGAAACTGCTTTGGTCATGTGTTCTTCCGGCACCACGGGCTTGCCGAAAGGAGTGGCGCTGAGCCATGAAGCTATCCTCAGACAAATAGTTCGGTCAAAGAAATTTGGCATGAATGGAAAAAGTTGCCTGATATTTTCGTCCATCTATTGGATCACCGGAATGCTCTGCATTTTCATGAATTTATTCTGGAAAGTGACAAGAATAGTAACGCCACCCTTCGAAGAATATTCGGCCTGCAAAACGTTGGATAAATATCAAGTAAGCCTTCGAATGGAGGAATAATCATTCTGTGAATATTCAGACTTACACTCACAACTGAACTGCCTATGTTCCTTCATCGGCAGGCGGGCTGGATCTTTTTAGGCTCGAGCATGATGAACAGATGGCTGAAATCTGGTGCCTTGGAAAAGTATAATTTCTCCTGCGTGGAACGTGTCTGTTACGGTGGAGCCCCTCTCGCTCTTGCATCTCGAGAAGCCTTCGCCAAAGTTGTACCAAATGCCGAGATGCTTTCCGGGTACGGAATAACTGAACTTAGCGGTGTTGTCTCGTTGCAGACGACAAACTCAAAGCCTGATTCATGTGGTCGGATCATGGAGAATGCCCAGCTGAAGGTGATAGATCCAAATACGGGGAAAATTTTGGGGCCCAATCAAATGGGTGAACTTTTCATGAAGACCGCCGCCATGATGAATTGTTACTACGGCGATCCTCGGGCTACAGCCGAGGCCGTTGACGAAGAAGGTTGGCGCGAATTCAGTACGCGTAAAGTGTCCGGTAGACCTTCCGGGCGGGAATTATGATTTTAAAACCCGTACACTCTTTCGTTTAAGGATGGTTCCACTCGGGGGATCTTGGGTATTACGACGAGGACGGGGAAATCTTTGTCGTTGACAGACTGAAAGAGCTGATAAAATACCGCGGTCACCATGTATCTCCAGTTGAAATCGAGAGTGTGATATTGTCTCATCCGCGAGTCAGAGAGGCGACTGTCGTGGGAATCCCTGACCCTACGGACGATGAACGACCGTTCGCTTTCGTCGTTAGAGCGACAGACTCGTTTGATCTCGACGAACAGGTGATCGAAAGTTTAGCTTCAAGAACGTAAGCCTCACAACCGATTGCTGAGAATGCTGAACCGCTAACACGCTCACCGTTCATATTTCAGGTTACTGAAAAGGAGATAGTCGACCTTGTGTCTACGGAAATGTCTGACCACAAACACCTTCGCGGAGGTGTCCGGTTCATTGATCGTATACCCAAATCATCCTCTGACAAGGCCCGACGCAGAGAATTACGTGAATTAGCCATGACTGTGGCAAGGATCGAAGACGTCGAACGGAGCAAGTCTTAGTCTGGACGTCACGCTATTCCGGCATGAAACTGGCTACGATCGAGCGTCGCGTCGTTTCCTTCTATAGCTGATTGCACTTGAAATCATAAGCGCATAAGTCATTCCTCCAGGCTCAACGGAATAAATCTCGGATTGCTCAATATATCTGAATAGTAGTCACTACTGTCAGCGCAAGACGGTTTGTCACCTCAGTTTGAGTGATCATAACAACCACATAAAAAATCTTAGGACATAAATTCAAACACGGTCATAAAGCGCCGAGTTTTCTGTTTCTAATGATTATTCATGAATCATCCCCGAAAGGCTAGAAAACGTAGTTTTTAGGAGTCCATTGCCGTACGTCAACTTCAACTCGTCACCATTCGTCTAAGAGAAGTGAGAAAAAAACTGCGAAAATTCAAAGGTATTCCCTGAACATTAACGATCATGATAGAGTTTTGACCTTCCAACAATGCACATGAACCTTCAGGGGCAAAAAAGGCCAATGATCGCAGTAATGGACGCCGATAATTTTTTTTAATTTGCTACGGGCAACGTGTAGCCACGCTATTCGTCGCTGCATTTTCCCCACTCCGCCTCAATTGTTTATGAAATTTCGGAAAGCCATCAATATTCAGAGAATATCTTCGAAATTTTTCAGATTTCCCGAACAGTGACGAGTTAAAGTTGCCGTGCGGCAATGAACTCCTAAAAACTACGTTTTCCAGCCCTTCGGAGATCCGGATACCGGTCTTCACGATTCTGCAAGGGAAATTTGTAAATAATCGTTGGGCGCCGAAAACTCGGCGCCTCATGACCGTTTTCGAATTTATGCTCTGGCATTTTTTTTAGAACTTACGAGCACTCAAACTGAGGTGACAAACGTTTTTGCACCGGCAGTAGTCATTGCAATACATTGTTCGATACTTATTCAACTAAAGCGTTCAGTTTCCCCGACAATACTCCTATTTTTCCGCCGTTGTTGTTTTTTCATTTTCTCGAATATCCAGATATCAGCGGCAAGATGTTCACGAGGTTCCTGATTTCGGGGATAGGCGTCTATCCCCGGTATGCAAGTCATAATTTTTTCGATGATCTTCGCTCAAGCTCCTTTTTCACTTGTGCTCCAGCATGGCCAGCACGATGTCTTTCTGCACGTTCTTTGCGCGGAATTTCAAGTTTCTTACGGCCGATGGCAACAAAAATATATCACTGAACGCGTTCAGAAAGCCTATTAGGACGACGTTATAACAGTTAAACGAATTCCTATGTCACGATCGATAGCGATAGCGGCCGAGTGATAATTAATTAGAGTCAACGAGAACTAATACACTGGATGGAAAGTTTTGTTGAATCAAGGGAAATTTTGTTTGTCTCACAGTCAGAAAAATGTTTTTGGTGAAACAATTGGCAAATATGTTCGATTTGAAGATAATTCGTTGATTCGATTAAAAAATTTGTTCAATTCGGAGAAATTTTTTTTAAATTTCTACCGGACATTTGTTCGACTATGAATTCGGCTGATTCAAGAAAATATTCTTCTGAGTGAGTGTAGAAACATATTTTCGAAAAATGTGTCCTCGTGGCAGCGAGACAAATCTCAAGATTTGTCGAGTTTTCACAAAAAATATAAGAGCTACAATTTTTCCGAATATCCGGACATCCGCAGTTCTGATACTGACGATGAAAGTGATGCGGCTGTGGAGCGATGCAATAACACTACTCGAGGCGTAAATATACGATAAGGTTCCGCTTGTCATTCACCAGCAATCACTCGCATCATCCGTAAATCGGTTACTCCAAAGAAAAATCCTCAGTCATTGTGCGATTACAACAGCGACACTATAAATACCCAAAACTGTAGAAGCTGCGGCGCAAGATGTCACATAACTATACACATATGTGTACCCAGAATAATACGCCACTCGCGACCAGTGGCGTAATAATCAGATGACCAAGAGACCCGCCCGCACAGAAGGCAACTTGTTATAGTTTTCAAGCGTTTCTAAATGCCGTGAAATTCATGGCAGAAGAGTATTTTAGCATTAGCGTGCGGATTATACGGAAATCGAAAATCGTTTCATTCGTTTCCTGTTGAAGCTCATACAAAAAGAGTCGAAGTCGAAAATTCCGTGTCAAGTGCTGGAATATTTTGCTCCAACATCCCAAGACTACACTCTCTGATGTGCATTCGTTTGTACTCCTTCCTACACGTGTGCTCACGAGGGCCACGTGAAGAGCCGCTGGCGTGGTCAAAATGTCATTCACTCCACCCGGCCTAATTTACTCAACAAACCTCTACAACCGATAAACGGTATATAACCATGTACAAGAGCCGTCGAGGCCATTCGCTCTTCGGATCTTCGACCATCCACTTCGATAGTCGCACCACACGGCGCTGCATATCATCCTTCACTCCCGAAGACACTCAAAGGTTCATTTAGACTTGACGAAACTGGTGCCTACCTCGAAAACTTGTCCGTTAGAATCGGTAGTAGAAGTTGGTGTACTCGTGCCTCGTGTGCCATACTTATTTCAGTGTTCGGCTTCAGTGTACCGATTGCTGGCTCACGATACTCCGTCTCGTGTGAGAAAATCAAGGGACATTGTTCAAGCAAGGCTTTGCATCGACCGAAAAGGCATGGAGCAGGTGCGTGAGATATCCACGGTATAAATGTCGGAGGTGTGTGCCTAATTCCGAGTCACCGATTGCCTAGCCATACTCAATCATTTCATGCAACGGCAACGGCAACGGCATCGGCTCCGCTCGGCTCCGTTCGAAATGCGCTCGAACCAATGAAAGATTTGACTTATATCCTGCAATGGTCGGGTACTTCAGTACATCGTGAAAAATCGACAGTGTGATGGGTCGAATTTTCGGGTGGTAAAATTAACACGCCGAGACAGTAATAGTTGCACTTTTCGTATGGTGAAAACCCAAGTGGTGTTAGTTCATGAATTTGCATTGCACGCATTGGCAGCAGCAAATGATCACCCATCAGTGAAAATTTTATGGCCAATGCGCCGAACTCGCACCCTTCTGTGTTCGATTCCGGTTCAGTCTTTTACCGAAAGCTAGCGACCAACTCTGACATCTTCGTGAGTGCTGGTAGACGGAGTTTATTGATACCTCAGAACGGTCGAACTCCGTATGCAAAATGTGATGTCAATACTTATTTCGCCGATAACACTTTCTGGTGTAAATTGTGGCGGTGTTGTCTCAGGACACTATCTTGACACTGTAGTGTTACGTCGGTGACAAATTAAAAACCGCGACTTCGATAGCGCATGGCTACTAATATAGGCAATAACAATAAACGAGCACAAGGCCTGATGGAGCCAGGTAGATCGGACGCCGATTATTGTAGAATCCAAGAGCACAATGTATGGAGTGTATGCGTATGAGTTTTGTATGTGTGCGTGCGAGAGGCAATTAGAGAGCAGTCGGTGAGACCCCAGACTTGGTCGACGACGGAACTGAAATGAATAAACGATTGAGTTCGAAGTATCTGTACTGATTCGTGATCCCGTCACCTTTTCAAACATCATCATATCCCACATATTATCGCGATCACCGACCATGCCATCGTTCGTGTGATAGGTAGGTACTGTTGCATTTTCTGGCCCGAGTGCCGACACATGGTTTCAGCTCGCGTTTTTCTCGAAGCTTGTGCTTCGCACACAATAAATAACTCCAGTACGAGACACAAGAGAATTTTAGAGCCTATAGCGACCGTACCTGGCTTTCAATGTCCAACATACAATTAGAACATGAACACTGGAACACGATAGACAGTCATGCGGTGATTTTATTAGATCATCTATCTACTATATGCCTACTCATGAATCGATCCGATAATCTTTAGAATTCATGCATCTCTGTTCTTGTTTGATCCATCGATCGTTGTTATAAATGTCATATGCGTATTCATCCAATTGTGTCCCTACACGAGCGCCGTAAGCCAGACCGCGCTGCGGTTTAACAAAACTTACATGGTTTCGTCGAGGTGAACATAATAGTTTGTTTCAGGTAAATCCAAAGTTCAAAATCGAAAACAACATCCTGAAAGGCAACGAGGTCACCTATGAAGTCGATTACACAAGTCTTGGAAAATACGTGCTGGATACACTTGAAGGCAGCCCGGATTTCGTAGGCCAGGTAAACTTCTGACGAAGCTTCTCGGTATGTGTTGCATACCGGTACAGATTTGTTGTTCGTTTCGATCCCTTCATAAACGTATGATCTTTCAAAGCTACATTCCCACCTTGGAATCATATCGTCACGACCGCGTCGGGCTGGCAACGGTCTCAACATAGATATTTTTCAGACATACGAAGGATATCCTCATTTTCTATAATCAACAGAGATAATCTCACCCCTAGAATCGAATATCATGTTTCACGCTGCAACGCTCGCTCTCTCCTCTCATGCAAAAAGTCACGTACTGTACCAGCTACTGACTTGCTGACCAGACGCCGAGAGTCCGTTCGACGTAACTCTCTGGTCTCTTGATTACTTCTATTGAGAATAACTATAGCTCCGTCCACCAATAATCGCCAAACACAAGGAGATATCCCCGCTGCTCCGTAGACAAGGTGCATATATCAGCTTGTTCGCTAAACGTGAATCGTGGCATTTTGAATCCGAAAACTCGGTATTGAAACAAACGGATTGATGATAACGATGTACTCTCGACACAGCTTACCGTGAATGAACGCAATTTCAATTTCGAAAGCGTTATTTACTTCTATCACGCATTCTCGTTGTTGTGTTTGTCGAAACTTCAATGCCAAGAGTGTTGACGTTTGGAATTCGTAAATTTGAGAGTGTTGATCAGCTGTCGCGCGCTTATCGACAAGACTTCCAACCGATGCTTGATCTGTACTCGGTTGCCTTTCCTGCGGGCACTTGGCAAGATTTTTTAACCGGTCATATCTCGCGAACGCGACTTCGCAGGCTACATGTTCCTCGGGTCAATTTACTCAGCTCGATCCCCTCTATTAGCCCTATCATTTTTGTACTCAATATTGGGACACCCTGTATATTCCAAGAACGTGCAAAAAAGCCCGTATAGGTCTAGACAAGAACAGCCCATTACCGAATTACCGAAGGGTAGGTCAAGTGATTATTATTTTATGGCGTGAGTTTTCTATAAACTTCACCAGACCTCCGCTCGGGTATAATAACCTCACGCAACATATGCATAGCAAAACATAGGCGAGGAAACTTTTCTTTTCCCCGCCGACGTGCGTGTGTGAGGACCAGT
The DNA here is from genome assembly GCA_963170745.1 of Phymatocera aterrima. Lineage (NCBI taxonomy): Eukaryota > Metazoa > Arthropoda > Insecta > Hymenoptera > Tenthredinidae > Phymatocera > Phymatocera aterrima. The sequence continues at coordinate 9,592,914 of OY720669.1, forward strand.
GTGCGCTTCAAATGAATGACACTAACAATAAGCGGGAAGTCAAGAATCATGATAGGAACATAATCGTGAACTTTTCCCTCTCTTGGTATATTGCGACGGCGAGAGTAAAGTAATCAAAATGAAGACCGAAGCAATGCCTCGGGGATAAAATTTTGGTCAACGGGGTTTCAGGTTGATGATGTAACCGGTGAAACATATACGTACATGAAGATGCGCGAACGGAGTGTCAGGTGCGCTCTGTGGATGCAGTCTGAGGGCCTGCGATCTGGTGATCTCGTAGCGATCTCCTCGCATAATCATCTGGACGTTACCATGCCGTGTTTCGCCGCCATGTACCTGGGTGCCGTCCTCAATCCACTGGACCCTGGAATGAACGCGAGTACAGCATCCGTTCCGTCCTCCGAAAATATTATGCACTACGTGTCATATTCACCGGAGATGTTTTTTTTTTTTAGAGGAAATTCATCATATGATGAACATCACCAAGCCGAAGATGGCTTTTGTTAGCGAGGAATCGGTCGCAGCCGTTAATCAGGCGGTGAAACAAGCCAAACTTGACGTCAAGATAATTGTCTTCGGCCGCGTGACTGGCTTCCCGCAGTTTGAAGAGGTAATCGCTGGACCAGAAGTCGCGAATGTCGAGAGCTTCACTTGTACGCCGATCGAGGAGGGAGATGAAACTGCTTTGGTCATGTGTTCTTCCGGCACCACGGGCTTGCCGAAAGGAGTGGCGCTGAGCCACGAAGCTATCCTCAGACAATTATTCCGGTCGAAGCAGTTTGGCGTAAATGGAAAAAGTTGCCTGACATTTTCGTCCATCTATTGGATCACCGGTATACTCTGCATGTTCGTGAATTTCTTCTGGAAGGTGACAAGAATAGTAACGCCACCGTTCGAAGAATATTCGGCCTGCAAAACATTGGATAAATATCAAGTAAGCCTTCGAATGGAGGAATAATCATTCTGCGACTATTCGGACTTACACTCACAACTGAACTGCCTATGTTCCTTCATCGGCAGGCGGGCTGGATCTTCTTAGGCTCGAGCATGATGAACAGGTGGCTGAAATCTGGTGCCTTGGAAAAGTATAATTTCTCCTGCGTGGAACGTGTCTGTTACGGTGGAGCCCCTCTCGCTCTCGCATCTCGAGAAGCCTTCGCCAAAGTTGTACCAAATGCCGAGATGCTTTCCGGGTACGGAATGACTGAACTTGGCGGCGTCATGTCGGTGCAGACGTCAAACTCGAAGCCTTGTTCGTGCGGTCAAATCATAGAGAATGCCCAGCTGAAGGTGGTAGATATAAATACCGGGCGAATTCTGGGGCCCAATCAGATAGGCGAACTGTTTTTGAAAACCGCCACCATGATGAATTCTTACTACGGCGATCCTCGGGCTACAGCCGAGGCCGTTGACAAAGAAGGTTGGCGCGAATTCAGTACGCGTAAAATGTCCGGTAGACCTTCCGGGCGGGAATTATGATTTTAAAACCCGTACATTCTTTCGTTTAAGGATGGTTCCACTCGGGGGATCTTGGGTATTACGACGAGGACGGGGAAATCTTTGTCGTTGACAGACTGAAAGAGCTGATAAAATACCGCGGTCACCATGTATCTCCAGTTGAAATCGAGAGTGTGATATTGTCTCATCCGCGAGTCAGAGAGGCGACTGTCGTGGGAATCCCTGACCCTACGGACGATGAACGACCGTTCGCTTTCGTCGTTAGAGCGACAGACTCGTTTGATCTCGACGAACAGGTGATCGAAAGTTTAGCTTCAAGAACGTAAGCCTCACAACCGATTGCTGAGAATGCTGAACCGCTAACACGCTCACCGTTCATATTTCAGGTTACTGAAAAGGAGATAGTCGACCTTGTGTCTACGGAAATGTCTGACCACAAACACCTCCGCGGAGGTGTCCGGTTCATTGATCGTATACCCAAATCATCCTCTGACAAGGCCCGACGCAGAGAATTACGTGAATTAGCCATGACTGTGGCAAGGATCGAAGACGTCGAACGGAGCAAGTCTTAGTCTGGACGTCACGCTATTCCGGCATGAAAATGGCTACGATCGAGCGTCGCGTCGTTTACTTATATAGCTGATTGCACGTGAAATCATAAGGGCGTAAGTCATTTCTCCAGGTTCGACGGAATGAATCTCGGATTGATCAATATGTCTGAATAGTAGTCAGTAGTCACTGTAATAAATTGTTTAATTCTTGTTCAAGAAAATCAATCAGTTTCCCCAAACAATACTCCCATTTTTCTACTGTCTTTTTATCTTCAGATATCGGCGACAAAATGTTTGCTATGTTCATCATTTCGGAGATAAGCTTCAATCGGTATGCATGTTATAATTTGTTCAGTGACCTTCGCTCTGGCTCCTTTTTACATTTGTGCCCAACACCAGCATGGCCAACATGATTTTCGTCTCAACGGTCTTCGTTTGAAATTTCAAGTTTCTTGCGTTCGATGGCAACAAGGAGACGTCACGGAATGCGTCCATAAAGCCTATTAGGACGTCGTTACAACCATTAGACGATTTGCTATGTCACAATCCAAACGATAGCGCCATAGCGGACGAGTGACAATTGATTAGAGTCGAGGAGAAATAATACATTCGATGAAAAATTTCGTCGAGCCAAATGAAATTTTGTTTATCTCATAGTCAGACAAATTCTCTGTTGAAGCAACTGAGAAAATGGTTGAATTTAAAAAGGATTTGCTAATTCGATAAAAAATTCGCTTGCTTCTAAGACATTTTTTCTCGAGTTTCACGAAAAATTTGCTCATTTGTAAATTTGTTGGATTGCGGAAAATATTTTTCCGAGCGTATGGTGTGAACCCATGATCATAGAAGAATTCCAGCTGTCCATTCGAATAGTCTGACAGAAACATATTCATGGAAAGTGTGTCCCTGTGGCAGCGAGTTAAATCTTAGAATTTGTGGAGTTTCTACAAAAAATGCAAGATCTACTCGGAGTGGTGCAGCTGTGGAGCGTGCAACCACACTACTGAAAGCGTGAATATACGATAAGGTTCCGCATGTCATTCGCTAGCAATCACTTGCATCTTCCGCAGATAAGTTACTCTGAAGAAAAATACTCAGTCACTGCGCGATTACAACAGCGATGCGATAAACAACTAGAAGCTGCGGCGTAAGATGTGCGACGTAACTGCACAGGCGTACATGTGTACCCAGAATAATACGCCACTCGCGACCAGTGGCATAATAATCAGATGGCCAAGAGACCCACCCGCACAAAAGGCGACTTGTTATAGTTTTCAAGCGTTTCTAAATGCCGTAAAATTCGTGGCACAAGAGTATTTTAGTATGGGCGCGTGGGTTATGCAGAAATCGAGAATCGTTCCATTCATTTTCTGTTGAAGCTCGTACAACAAGAGTTGAAGTCAAATATTCCGTGTCAAGTGCTGAAATATTCTGCTTCGACGTCCCAAGACTACACTCTACGATATGCATCCGTTTGTACGATATATAGTCCGTCGGCTGAGTCAGAAAATGGTTTGAGTCATTTGTGATTTTTGAAATTTCTAAACAAGGACATGTTCACGTTCTTCTCGTCACCGTTGTATCGTTTTGCTTCGCTGTTGCTGAAGCGTCTCTGAAGAGGACCACGAATAGTCGTGGAAACATCAAACACGTAATTTCATGTTCCTATCATTGTCCTGACTCGCCTGGATCTATTACATTCGTTTACTCAAAGCTGCCGGAGAATACGACTCCGTAACAAATCGGCTGATTATACCTGGAACTACGCCGGTTCAGAACCATGTGATCTCACGGCTCAATCCTTCAGTAGATATAATATTTCACATTTGAATCGAAGAATACTTCAACATAATTGCGTCAAGGAATTACAGGATAGCATTTGTAGTTTTATTGCGATAATTGAACATTCGAAATTCAATCGTCTGGTTGGGATCGTGAGCGATCTCATTCGGGGCTTTATACTCCGTGTCCACGAGCTCTGGCAGCCTCGAACATAGCCACCAAAGAGTCCATAGTTTCTTCACCCGTGGGGATGATTTGATCGGCCGGCAACAAGAATCCAAATCGACCCAGATCCCTCAATTCGTAAATGAAGGTGATGGGTGTTTTGTACGTGGCCTTAACCCAGTCCACGGTCGATCCAGTGGCGACATCTGTTCGAATAACATTTCACAGCACAATTGAATGTGCACTCGCGAAGGTGATCGTTCACATTCACGGAAAGCACGTGCATCTCAAACGATACGCGATCAACTTCGTCAAACGTATGAAGATAATGGATTTAATAATCGTGAAAATCAGTTCTGCAAACTTACAAATAGTCTCGGCAATGTTTCCAACGGTGTAAGTCGTTCCGTACCTCTGTTTCAAAGCATTGGCAGCTTTTGTTCCGATTTCAAGCTGAACAGGAAAATATGGAATTCGATTTAAACTTCACATTGCAACACCTCGAAGCAATGTTCGGCCCTGCAACGCCTATTGTACCTACATATACTCACCAGTTCATCGTAGTTTTCTAAGTGCTCTGTGGTGTGTCCGTAAGGAAAGAGTAGCAGCTGAGAGAAGCTATGAAACGAGATGTAAGCGTAGAACTTGTCGCTGATCGAGTCAATGTACTTAGCCATCGATTTGGTTTCGATTTCGGACCACGGTGCAGATCCGGCAAATGACTCTGAGCAGGCAGAACTGCTGGCACCACCATCTAAAAGTCGTGTAGAAATGTTCAACCCATCGTCCCCGGTTATCGAAAATATCCTTAGCGGCACCGTATGAATCAATGAAAAATGTCTTACTCATCCATTGGTAAGGCCAGTTCCTGTTGGGGTCAGCTCCGTAACAAAATAAATTCGTGCGGGATCTCGTTTTGCGCCACATACGGTTCTGCGGAACCACCATCAAGTCACGGTCGGTTGGCCGAATGGATAAAAATATGGTCAAATAACGAGTTATCATTGCAAGCAAAGGACAGAGGCCGCGTGCTTGCGGGAATTGAACTTACGTGCGTATGTGTGTAAACGTAGCCGTCCGGATTGAAAACGGGGAAGATGTACCAGTCGTTACTTTCGGCTAGTTTCCTGATGTCCGGATTTCGACTGGTCAAAATTTGATTGATGAGGTAACCGACTGTTGCTGTAGCGATCCATTCGCGCGCGTGTATACCACCCTCGATGAATACACCAGGATTATTGCGCTTGAAGGAAATTTTCACGCCTCTGATTTCGCGCCCTTCGTATGTGGTACCGCCCACCAGGACCTCGACACGATCGGGATACGCGGCATGCAGCGAGTCGAGCCAGCTGTATATCTGGTCCAAAGTTTGGTAGCTCTTGAAATCTGGTTCGGAACGGGCCAGCGGATTCGGTCCATTCTCGTTATCGATCAGGTGCTGGACGTCTTCGATGTACGTCGTGTAATTGACTCCGATCCCCTTCATGTATTGATCAAACTCCTGGCGCATGTGAGGTGGCACCATTATGTGAACCGCAGTGTCCAGACGCGCGGGTCTGCTCCATAGATCGAACTGTCATTCAAATTCCGCACGGTCAATGATTTGCATTGTTATTAAATATCTCGCCAATTTCATAGTCGATTGACGAATGGCAATTAACTCACTCCGAGGTTGGCTTCTTCAAATCGCCTGAGCGATGTCAAGTGAGCTTCGGTGGTGGGTATAACAGCAAACACCTTGTATCCGTCGAATCTGTCTACCTCGGCAACGGCGGCTGTCGCCGCTAGGGCGATGATCAAGAAACGCAGCATATTCTTTCTACGAAGTAACAGAAGGCAAATGAAATTAATGAGGATCCTCAATCGGTTTTCAGGACACCGGTACGGTCACGGAGGAGACAACAGCGATTAGGTACTTACTCCGGCCAAGTTGCTGAACGGAAAGACGCCGTGTCACTGCTTCGCGTGTCTTGTAGGAGTACTTATAGTCGAGAATACACACGGCACCAAGATGGGAGTATTCGGTTGATAACTCATTTCCCACGTAACGTACGTCGCTTTGCGAAATCAAACACACGATAAGTTGACCTTTTTATCGGCTCGATCCTTAACTTATTGCTAATCAGATTGGGGTAATTAAAAAACATTTTGACCTGATCGAGCTCGAAGATTTTTCTGTTGTCAACGTTGACAGTTTGACAGACGTTATCGCCGTTGAAAACCTAAGATGTTTATCGCAGCAGTAGCTAAACAATGGGATTGTTATCTGGCAGTGTCGAGATTTTGTGATAGCTCGCGAACAGTCCGGCCCTCCGAGGAATCTTGTAGCTCCGGTTATTTTGCAATAATTTCGTGTTATTTGACATCCAAGTATCGTCTAGGAAATCTACCGGAGCATCAGTAATCCTCGATAATATTCATCGGAGCTACAGGCAGTTATTAGTTTTTACCTCACATTCTTCTACATAATCGATTGAGTATAAAAACAAAACGGCAAACTATGGATATTGAGAATTGGAAATATCTTGAAGAACCGTCGAACCGACAGCACATGGCCTTGCAAGTGGCAACCGATTTCCGTTCGACAAATCTACCGTTCCTCGGTGCTTCCATCATATCGAAGAACTCTCTCGTAGGCGTATGTTACACATTGTGCAGGCAACAGAATCAATATTATTGATAACTGAATTAATCGGTAAATGGAATTGTAAGTGATTGTGAATTCTGTTCAGCTGGCGTAGAAATGATCAGTTCTCCATGCGTACGAATAGGCAGTGCATCAAGCTCAACAATGAACAACCATGCCCCATACCGAAGCCACCGTAGCGTAAACCATAGTTGAATCTCATGGATTTGTATTTTACTTCTATCCCCAGGCCAAATGACTTCGGTCCGAATCCAAATCAAATATCTACATCATGGGAGATATGCGCGACAGATTATCTCATCGAGGTACTCACGCAGCGTCTAGACGTCCGGAGCTACCGATTTATATCCGATATACCTACATCCACGAGCAAAGGTCGTAGCATGAGCTTTCGATGACATAGGGAGCATGTATTTATTTATTGATTTATTTGTTCATCTATTTGCGTCCCGCATTTCTTAAAAACTCTTCGAATATAACAAGAAAATGTCAAGTTTCATGAAATCTCCCTCCAAGATGCAGACTCAGGTTGTCCGACCATCGAGACCAAGTTTCTTCGCCTCGTGGAACAAAGCTACCAAGGAATCGAGCGTCTCCTCGCCAGCCGGAATTATCTGACTGGCTGGTAAGAAGAAACCGAAGCGACCCTGATCTCGTAATTCGTAAGTAAAGGTAATGGGAATTCCCAGAGTCCCTCGGACCCAATCCATTGAACTGCCGCTGGCAGGGTCTACAGAACGATAGGTCAAAAGTATAATCCGTGAGCGCCGTTGTCGTCGGGACAGTATGTCCAGTCTCGCCTGAAACTGATAAAACTGTAAAACTCACATAGTATATCGACGACATTTCCCACTTTGAAGAAAGTTCCGTATCTGTTGGCGAGGGCGACCGCGGAGGCGTTACCAATTCTCATGAGATCCGCGTAGTTGGATATGCGAGCACTGCGATGCCCAAATGGAAGCAAAATCACTTGACCAAAACTGTGGAATGCGATGTAAGCGAAAATCTTGTCCTTGATGGACGATATGTATTTTGACGCAGTCATCGTCTCTTTCTCCGAGAAAGCAGCACCCCCGGCGAAAGTTTCGCTGCAGGGGTTCGAGCTGGCGCCAATTTCTGTGACAGGACCGTAAAAGAGGTGTATAATGAGGAGGTCCGCCGTTAGCGAATTTGTCTGACACCCCGGCACAAAACACAACAGTATATACGTATAACGCGGCTGGCACACGTATCATACATAGGATATAAGAACTGCAGCCACACGTAGTATGCCGCAGCAAATCGGATGCTGGTCCGCGCGAGAGATCTTCAATTATCTATTTCTAACTGACGTACCATTCCAGTGAAAGTCCCAGTTACGGTTAGGGTCGGCACCGTAGCAGCCGAATGGATACGGCCGTCTCGTTTTTCTCCAGAGTCGATTCTGAAAATGAAATCTTCACAGAGGGACTCTTCCTTACGAAGATTCTCATACTCTGTGTAGTGAATTCGCGGTATACGATGGCAGAACATTTGGCGATACCTCCGAATTCACTGCAAAGTATGCAAATTTTTGTAAGAACAAGTTTCTCCGTGTCCATGGCCCGGTTACCGTAGCTCATACATCCCGCAAATCGATGATAATGGTTGCCGTACCGTTCTGTGCGTATAGGCGTAACCGTCTGGATTGAAGACGGGGAAGACGTACCAGTCGTAAGACTCGGCTAGTTCTCTGACCGTCGCATCGGTGCTGGTAATGAGCTCGTTCAGAACGTAAGTGGCCACCGCCGGTGCGATCCACTCTCTCGCGTGTATTCCTCCCTCTATAAACACCCCGGGATTTCCTTTCCGGAATGACAGCTTAACACCGTTGATATTCCTCCCCTCATAAGACTCACCTCCTACTAACGGGGAAATCAGATTTGGATACCGATTGGCCAGCGAGTCCATCCATCCGTAGATCTGTCCAAGGTACACATATTACCGATTCGAGCAAATTATGTTGTTCAAATGACGTACGTTGTAGGCTTATTGTGCTGTACTCGCCTCGTACAGACCGTGATAGGCATGCCATCCAAATGCCGCACGCAAGTGCGACAGAGGATTTTCGCGATCTATGAATCGCTGAACGTCATCCATCAACTCCTCGACTTCCATGTGCCGCCGACTGACGAGCTCCTGAAATTCCACGAGCTTCCCCGGAGTCACCAATACGATTGCGCCGTCGTCAACGGTCTTCGCATAATCCCAGAAACTGTATCCTTCCGCTTCGTCCATCTGCTTCAATATTCGATAATTTTCCTGGGTAACCGGACGAACCCGGTATAGGCGATAATTGTCATACCGAACTTTTTCATTCCCTACAGAGCGATTAGCCACACTCGGAGGAACATCTGCGTTTACCGCGGTGCGACAGAAGGATGCTATCGAAATAATCCATAATCCAGTTGACCACCGCATAGCTCCGGCCGTAATGTTGATTTCGAATTCACAGAACGGTCGGTATGTGTCTAGTATACGCGAGAAAGAAGCTCTACGATCTCCAACGAATTATATTGAACTACTACCGACAATGTGCAAACTGCGAGTGCAACAGCTGACAACGGCAAACCGTACCTATGCCACAAGTTCCTGTAGCAAACGCGCATTGTTAATTTGTCTCGCACGAAACGCTTTATAGTCCTCACGCTGTTCCTATCAGCAGTCCCTAGTATCGTCATAACTCAAGTACGTCTGCCTCGGCTACGCAGTATTCGTAACTATAATGGAATCTCTTCCTACCGCATGAGCGGAAATAACTATAATTTAGCTGTTTGTACGGAGGCACCGCTGCGAGTTTATCGGTTTTCTCTGCGCCCGTCACGCTACTCACACTGCAAGATAAATATTGTACAATTATTACATATAGACTTGAGAACATACTCGAGTAAGGTTCATGGATTGTATTCCCATAATCCATCCCCTTGCTTTCGGACCGTTTGAAGTATTTTCCTCTCCGTCCTTATAGTCCACGTCGGCGTATTCCAGATTTTGAATAAGATTTTCCCCCCCAAAATTATCAATTCTTACGAATGATTGACAAAAAAAAACACTACATCAAGTATGAAGATCATACAGCTTTATAAACAATGCTTGTATTGTGCGACATTTATGCTACTGCAATTTTTCTGAAAAACTTCTTCGCCAGGCAAGGTATAACAAACTGACCATTGAACGCGTCCTCAAACGAGTTTGTGCATAGGTAATAAATGAAAATCTCTCAATTATCATCGCAGGAAAAAATAGAAGCATTCGGAATCACCTGACCGTACGGAACATGAAAGTTTCGACGTGACTTCTGGAATTCTGTAGAGTTCGAAAAAATGTCAAACGGTCGCTCGTTAAGGAAAACACGTTCTGCCCAAAGAGGAAGAAATTTATGAAGTCTGTTTCCAGTATAGAAAAGCTGCCCACCCCCATTTTATCGTCCTCTTCTCCGAGACTTTGCAATTTGATTTGAAAGGGAAGGGCCATATTGCGCGAGCGTTGTTGGGCTATTTCTCTGAGCCACTTTCACGACCAACCTATTGAGGATGGAGAGGTGCCACCGTTGATTTTTTTTAGGCAAATTTTGTTCTTTGCAACTTTGGCTCCATCCATATTTTGGCTTACTTCAGCCTCTTTCGCAGCGTTTGCGGTGAAAGGACCAGCGGCGTGAAGAAATGGCGTTCATTAAACGTTTTTCTTTTTTTCATTACAAAAATTAACGGGGCTACTATCCCAACAACTGAAATTCTTATCATCTACGTCGTCCTGGATATTATCCATATTTTTCATCAACTATTTAATTACTTCACTTTCAGGCCAAAAATATGGTTTATTTGACTGGCCGAAGTTTGATGAAAAAGTTCTCGTATCAGTTGCATATTTTGCTTCCTATTGTTATTCGTAACACATACTATATCTCGTACAGTACGTGAAGTATTTGAAATTCAAGTGCCGAGCCGGCGTGAAACTGTTAATCTGAGTCGGTCATTGTAGATAATCTCGAGTCCGCTTAGGCGAAAGCATTAAAATCGGCGCGTTGTACTTGCGGTGAAACTTCGAGCATATCTAACGTGAGTCGGTCGAAATGAAAGTCGGTATGGATGGAAGAATCGCATGTATTCTTGCCGACGTGAGTTAATTTATCAGCAACGCCGCTGTTGCGCTTTCGAATCTCGGTTCTACCTGCACAGGTATATTCTACTTTACTCCAATATCCTGAAACACGCCTTACTGTTCGACGGTAAGGAATAAAATTGGATCTGTGTTGCATTTTCAGCGGGATTTATACAAAAGCAAAATCCTTTCGACTCTGTATCTGCTCCTCATACAAATAAGGAAATACACACCGGAATCTATAAGACTATGCCGTTCAAGAGCTGCCGACTATCTCCGATCGTATTTTTCTTCGATCGAAGCTCCCCCAGAATCATACTGGGAGTTCGTTCTTCTACAAAATCGTCATCAAACCGAAAGCACACTGTAAACTCCGGGTGGACATATTGCCGTCGGAATCTTGCCTTGGCTGCTTCCTGACGAATTGTCAAATAGTCGCATCACGAGCCAACAACAGTCGACGACACAGAAACAACGCATAGTTCACACATGTCGGAAATTGTGACCGCCGTATGACATTTTCACGGGCATCGAGCCTGCTGTACGTCATCTTATGGCTTATCTCCAGACCGAGTTCAAACTTCATTTAATCGACAACTATTCGTCGGATCATTGCCGGCTCTGCTTCGACATTTCTATACTTCTTCTTCATTTCTAATGTCCATTGTAAAGTTCGGCAATAATGTATGCAATAGATAGGCACAATGTTATACCAAATACTGGCTGCAGTGGATATGACAATTATCCTCATCTCCATCTGCAGCGAGTTATGAGGATAGAAATGTGCGGTATAGTATGTGGACAGTCTTACGCTCTATCCATACTCAAGGCTGGTCCTTGAGAGGTGCGTTACATTCAAACGTCAAACCATGTACCTATATCGAGCGCTAACAAGAGATAAGAGATCGCGGTGAACCCTTCACTTTTTCCCAGCATACGGGACCTTGTCCTTGCGGAGAGTGACGGGGAATAATAATCATTGCCAACTGGAACGCGTCATATTTGAATGGTCACGATCGATAACTCCCGCATTAATATACCTGCAGCAACCACGTGCCGCATGCATTGCAGAGAATAAGAGAAGAGTTGCCGTGAACGGATGTACAACCGCGGGGTCATAGAGCGGAATCAATCGGTCTTCGCAAAGAAGAAACAGTTGTTGTTGGAACGTTATTCCCATCTGACTTACGATTAGCGAAGCTCTGAAAAATCCTGATTCCCGTGTATAACTGTTGGCTGATGTATTCCGTCCCGAAGCGAGCGTCCATTTATTGATATATAGAATCTAATCTCACCGTACGTATGCTCATCACCATAACGAATAAATTATTCTATCAACTATCCACGTGAAGTTGACATTCACTGACTATTTCATTAACGATTCCAATGAAGATATACTGCGCGCTAATTCAGACCTCGACAAGACACCCATATATTCGAAAGGAATGATGGGATGACTTCGTAACGACGCGGATGATAACTCTACTCGCCACTAGGATGATAACAATTTTTGATCACTTCGTGGAAACTCTGATGTCATACTAAGTACGCAATATACTCGAATGTCGTCGAGTATCGATGGCCTGATGCCACGAAAATCGCTGTTGATCCGCCGATCAAACTTTGAACCACGTCCGTGAGATCGGCCGTGAAACTGACAGATTGAACACAATTCGATGTAGGCAGAAATAAGCCGTTGTTTCGTATTCACTGAACAGGGAGTGCAATATGCGTGATGAAGAATATGAAGAAAAACCGGCTTACTTCCGGAAGCTACTTGGCATGCACTTGGGGATAAATGCTAACACGCTGTGTGACGCGCTTTGTTGTATACCTACTGCACCAACTCTGTAGTTGTACGCACGCATGTCATCGCGTACTCATCTTCCGATCTTTCGACTCCTACTCATGCGAGGCAGCGCTGGCAATCGTATACTATGTACGCACGCAAACAAATAGACGCGTGCTAATTCCTGTACTAAACTCTGAGCGTTATTGTCTAGGCATTGAATTCTGAACGTCTCGACCGGTGACACCTTCACAGCGATTCCCTCGTCCTGCAGAATACGGTATGAAAATAACAGAAGTAACGATGATAACAATAATAATAGTACAGATTATGCCTACGGACATGGGGAGTAATGAGATAAAGTGGGCTTAACCCAAATCGGATCTCCCGATTATTCCCAGACGAGTGTGCGACCTAGGTTTCATCGGAAAGCGTGATTTCATATGATACGTATACCGTGCGGTACGTACGTATGTACATATACATACACTTCACGAAGGTCAATTACGATACTTATGACACACGGTTCCAACGAGGAAAAGTCCAAACTGATTTGGCAAAGAGGCCGAAAAAACTGGTTGATCGAGCAACGTTACAGAGGCTCTAGCTGTTCAATGACGTGTCTCACAATCAGTGTCTCTGACTCGTTGCTTACAACTGCCGCATTGACGGTGCAATGTGCGGAGCTCGCCGAAGAGCGATTTCCTACACTTGCAAATTTTCGTAAGAGCATACAATTTTACCTCTCCTCGGAACCAAGTACTACGACTCGCCACAACACCTTGGAGTCACACACAGCCTAATCCCTGACACCGCTCACTGATCTCGTTCATCGTGATATCCGTGTCACTTTCGCTCACTGGCTGTGGTTGATGCAGGGCCAAAGCAGCGGCCAGTAAATAGCCGAGCGTCTGCGCGTGCTGCGCTGTGCTATCGGGCTCTGCGAGCAACGACGGCAAGCCTGATGGAAAGCCACCGTTGCCACCGGCAGGCGGCGAAAGCACGTGTATCGATTCGCGGTGGGGCCCCCCTCCTGCCGCTTCGCAACTCCCGAGCCGTGCCATTTGCCAATCCGCTTTGACCGGCGCCCTCGACGACTAGTTCAGTTCCAGATAGATTCAGTCAGCGGTGTGGTTCCAGTATTGTAACCGCCACCGCTCGGCAGTGACACGGTTAATTTCTGTACGGGGCACGTGCTTTGGTACCCACGCCAAGTGAGAGCTCCGGCGTCCGGGCTTCCGGTATTTGGTCAAGTACGTCGCTAAAATTGCGGGGAGGTGACATAAAATCTATAACGGAGAACCCGGATCCAACCAAGTTCCACAGCACGTGATAAATATATAAGGGTGCAGTTGCAAAGATGGCGGATAAAATTTATCATCCCGATCCAGCGGTGGCAAGTAAATCTCACTGCGGGAGCATCGAAAAATATCGAAAGATGTACCAAGAGTAAGTTTACCAAAAATTACTCGTGACCCCAGTACGTATACGTCAGTAGCACAATAACTATGTGAGAAATCCCATGCAATTTGGCAACTGGAGAGTGAAGACGTATACTGGTACTAGGTATATATTTTTGCGCATCTTTTATCGAACATTCAACGTCTCGCTGTTTCTCTTCCGCGTGATCGATACTCAGGCGCGATGACGTTTGGACCGCGAATCGATCGCGATAGAAGAACTACCTATGGTCATGCGCGGCTGTTGATAACAGGATCAGCTGTAGAAACATTCAGAGCTGGGGGCGAGGACGCAACCACCGTACGACCGACCAGCCATCATCCCCATGCGAACGTCGCCTTTCCCATTATTTTAGGCGCCATTCAAGTAACACGTTCGCAAAAATTGACGATTCTGGACCTCCTTTTCTCTATGTAACAGTTTGTAACAGTTATTCGAACCCCGCGTCAAGTACACGAACAAATTAAGCCCTCCCGCCTTCGAGCGAACGTATTAGGTACTCGAATGGCCCCTTGCGTGTATACAATGGTTAATCATATGGTACTCGCCCTCGCACGTCCGATATTCCACGCCAACCCGATGGCGCGGGCGACACCGTGTTGATGGTGTTATACAAAATTTCAGGGTGACAATTATCTCCGCTATCCGTCTAACCTGATTCTTACTTTCTATATACACTACTTTGTACTACGTAGGTATATAATAGTATACATTCGGATTCAAGGACACCGTCGTTCAAGATCCGAGTACATTACGGGACTCGGTAGTCAGGATTCAGGAAGCAATACATATCTACGTGTGCATACACGATACGACTGTATGCACTCCGGCAATGTGATTACGTAACGTGTACTCACGTTGTTTCAGATCGATTGAAAATCCAGAAAAATTCTGGGGTCAGATAGCCAAGCAATTTCATTGGGAAACGCCTGTGAAAGATGGCAAATTTCACTCGTATAACTTCGACGTTAGCAAGGGTGACGTATTCATCGAATGGATGGAAGGCGCCTCAACCAATATCAGCTTCAACCTTCTCGACAAGAATGTGAAAAATGGCAACGGCGACAAAGTTGCCTTTTATTGGTGAGTAACTGTCCTATATCTGCCTTGTCTCTTTCTCCTTCTCCACTTCCACTTTGTTTTATTGATTGCGATTGAATCAGCAATTAATTCCTCATATATCTATTTCAAATACCTACAAAAATACATGACGCAGTCAGAATGGCGCCGTGCAGTATTGATCTCTCATACACGAAGTCACGTACAGACTATACCTGGTCCGTAGTGCAACCATCCGGGGCATCTTGGATATAAAGTTATGCTCCATCGCGTTTTACACGGTGTATAGGTATGCTACATCGGGCATACTTTACGCATATGACAGATTCTCCAAGTTCCCGGCGATTCGTGGTCTGCCTGATTCGATCCACAGAACCATGACTTACATGAATATATAGGTCAACAGGTGTATAGTCGTACGTGTACACGGTGTGTGTATGCATAAATATATGCATATGTATAAGTATGAGAGATACTGTGCCGGCATCCACTCGCGATAAACGATTGGCTATATTAATTACTCACATTAAACGAGCTTCCCGGCGTAGCCGCCTCGTGAAGAAAGGCATGTGAATCCAGCCCGTTGCATGTCAAGTACAGGCACGGTGTATGCCTAAACATATGCATATACCGGGTGAATTCCTAAATTCTCTGCGCTCTGAGCAGCGTTTCAGGTGGCCGTGAAACCTGCGTCGTCAATTTGTTGCCGTTTTGTAACCAACCAGGGAATCGGAAACCTTCCAGGAAGAAAAATGTATATTCATATATAATACGAACACTCGTATAGTGTAAGAGTGTCCGTGCATAAACGCGGCACCGCATAATACGTGTAACAGGTATTGGTGTAGGTACGGTTGTACGTCACCGATCAAACGACAGAGGGCAGAGTCATTGAAATGCAAAACACAGTGCGGACTCTTAATATTGCGGCCGAGCAAGTCATTCTTCGAGTCGGTAGGCTCGCGTGAACCACAGCTTTTTCTTTTTGAATGAATCCACTTGTACGGATCATTTATACCGAGAAAATGAACGTGGGGTAATGTATCGATCGGCACCATATACATTGCTGGAATACCGCACAGCCAAGATATTGGTATTATCACCCTGAGACTTCCATCGTGTGATATGAGCCATGAATTCGCGACCCGAATTATTCCCATACGAACGTCCATCGTAACATCATGTAATATGTACGTATCATGTTCCATGCGACCCATGTCGATCTTATCGATGTCAGACGGTATGGTCCGATGGCCACAAATTCTTCGCGCAAGCAAACTCTGTCGCGTGGATCGAAAATTGAATTCTTATCGTTAAAATTCGCCTGATCCGAAGATGCTCGGACGCGTGCGAAATGCATGTGGTTGTATTCGACTGGATATTCTGCGTTACGTAAGGAAACGCGGTTACGCTCGCATGTTTATAAGTTTCTTATCGTTTCTACGATTAATTAGGTGAATGCTGTTGAAATGACTATACTATGTTAGATTATATTAGTAGTTATATCATTCATGACTTGACCACGTGCTGAAAAGTTTACAATAAATTATACTCGAAAAAACAATTGGATTCTAATTTGTCGATCCGCTCGTGTATTTTATTCGACCGTTACCACTATACTCCAATTACTTCGTCCTCGATTGCTCAGATATGACGCGTGGTGCGATCTTTTCTCAGGGGTGGTCTAATATCAGTCAAAGACGAAACATTGATGAACGTTTTCAGATCAGACACCACTTGTCTTTCTACATTCTGTTTGGAACTCGCTCACTTCACATTAAATTTAACATAGATGTCTTTTGCTTCCATCCAGAAATATGAAAATACGTCCAGAACTTTGGAAATCGGTCGACCAAAGCCAATAAGTCGTACGTGACGGCGGATTTGTGATTTGTGATTTTGAGAATTTCTTTACCTTAACTAATGCCAAAAATTATTTTGTACGTTGTTGAGTGACATGCCGTTTTGGTTTTATGATCGATCAAATTTTTCTGAATTCTGCCAGAAGGTCGTATCGAGCCAAATTTGATTGTGACAAACTCTCGGCATCGGTGAGAAAAATTTGTTCAATCATGGAACCAGAAGGTCGTATCCGCCGCCACATACGGTCATTCGTTTTCAGCCAGCCAACTCCGAAATTTCGATTTCTTGACGTATTTTTATGTTCCTGGAAAAATGCAAAACAAACAAAAAATCATCCGACATTTTGGCACTGAAATCGTACGTTCGGTGCTCACGTCCTTATGGCATTATAATAACCTATGCACAAATTACAATGATGTGTGTTTCAATCTGCCGCGTCCGTAACTTTCGCCGTTTGAAAATGATGTGAAATAAACAAACCGTCTGCCGACTCGCTTCTCCGATTAGTCAGGTTTCGTCTGCTGATCATTCTCCCGGATCCCAATAGGTCAGATGTGCCTGGCGCGATATCCCACGCTATACTTATATCTGCTAGTGAGACACGTGCGCGGAGATCGGAACTCGTAAGGCATGCACGTATGCATACCTACATGTGCTCCCCGCATCGGTGTAGGCGGGTGAATGTTTGTATCATGATCGCCACGCATTTTCACACAAGCCTTGCGCGCATCGTGTGATCAGTGATATGGACAATCACGAGGTGACCCACGAGCTGTTCGTGAAAACTTTTTTACCGATCTCTCTCGCTCCATTCCCGATAACTGGCTATAATTCATCTGATGATCCTCCCGGCTCATTCGTAATACGTATAATATTGCGCTCACTGCCTCATATGCACCGATATTGTTCCCATGCTGTTGGTGATTTTTAGTCAAACGCGGTCGCGGACTGCGGCGAACACGGTTGGGCGAACAAGAATCTCCTTATGCCGAATGCATTTTTACAGGTATACCGTTTTATCGGTGACAAATGTCACCAAAGACGTCGTTTGCGTTTTGCAAACTTGAATTCTCAGCTAGAATAACATCTAGGTAGAGAATTGAATTCGAATTAGATGTACCGATCAAATGCGATTAATCATAATCCCCGAGCTTGATCTATTAGCTTTCGTTTATTGACCGATAGGTCATTGGGAGTAATACCTGCGACTTGATGTAGCCCGGAAGCGGTACGGCGTATGGATAGACGTTACGCTCAAGATATTACTTGCACGAAAGACGTAGGTACCGGTGGGATGAAGAACGATCATTCACACTGTATGGATTTTCCAGCGAACAAAGAATACGTAGCCACATAACGAACAGTACATAATTTTGAAAAATATGGGGAAGTAATTTGCGATTGATTGGTTATACAACGTGAAATGATTCGTTCAAATATGTACGGAAATGCCGGGGAATGTGACACAGTTATTGAATAATAAACTCTTTATCATCTTATCGACGGCTGAGGGGAACTACATCGTATTCCAGATTGTTTGTGATTCTGTTCATCAAATTTCCTGCATGCTGCACTACTGACACGATGCATGATTTTTGAGAAAATACAGGCGTCGGTTGACTCAAAATTCAACCAGCACCCATATCTTAAGAAGTATATATGATATGTTCGCGTGTTGGGAAATAGATGATGATTTACCCGTTAGTGGCGCAGCCTCAGAAAATTTCATGAACTTAACTCTTACTTGAAATACGAAGTTCCTGAGCCGAAAACTGTAGTACGATGTTGCTGCACCAAAGTCTGAGATACGATGTTCACGGACTACAATCTGGAATACGATGTTGTCGGGGCCTCAGCCGTCGCGTCGTTAGGATCCCGAAGTTTGAGCCTCGTTCGATCTACTGCAATGGAAGCGCCTAGAGTTATGAATTCGAGTTCGAACTGCCATCGCAACTGAATAGAATTAAGATTATAGATAGGACCGCAGAGAGATAATTGTTGATAATCAGGCACTTGTAGCACAGAAACAAATTGTTTGTACTTCCGATTGAGGAAATTCTTACACCGTGATCGCCTGCCTAGAGGTAATTCTTAATCATCCAACCGGGTCGGTAGCGGTTGGTCCAACCACCAATCAAAATCTGTGTACAGCGGGTTGTAGACCGATGACAGGCGCCCGGTATAGAACCGACCGCTCTGATTAAAAATCACCTATAGGACAGCGGTTGA
Organism: Phymatocera aterrima; assembly: GCA_963170745.1. Taxonomy (NCBI): domain Eukaryota; kingdom Metazoa; phylum Arthropoda; class Insecta; order Hymenoptera; family Tenthredinidae; genus Phymatocera; species Phymatocera aterrima. Next base: position 9,612,037 of record OY720669.1, read on the forward strand.
CGTCAAGAGCTGGATGGGATATAAGTTATTCATGGATGGTTATTCCCAATTTGCGTAAGTTAAAATTCAAGTTCTTCCCGCAACAGTCTGCGGCGGCCGCGCCGCTTCTCTATAATCCCGCGGTGTAGCACCTCACCTTCGAACCTGAACGAATGTAATATGCGACGACGCAATAAAAATTGCGCAATGCAAATCGCGCGTGTCAATCATTCTCCAGCATAGGTATATATGCATTAACATCTTCTGACGTCGTTTACGCTTCTCCCGGCAGTATGAGTAAAGTATAATTGTATAAATTCAGAAGTATAAGATCCTAGTTATCAATGTTCATATAGTGTATGCATTCATAGACCGTAGTATTTCCGTTTTCTCATCTTCGTTTCTACCGCGAGAGCGATTCCCCTACGCCATGTACCTAACGTATAATAAGCATACACCTACAAATGTGTTACATTGGATTCACCTCGATCATCGTGTAACTTCGCAGGGAAGGAAATGACCCGGATGACCATTCTGTAGTGACATACAGCACACTCTTGAAAGAAGTCTGCAGATTTGCCAACGTTTTGAAATCGAAAGGGGTCTGCAAAGGTGACTGCGTAGCAATATACATGCCCATGATTCTAGAACTACCCATCGCTATGCTAGCCTGCACGAGAATCGGCGCCACTCATACCATTGTGGTGAGTAGCCCCTCCACCCTCGCTATTCGCTTGATCACCAATTCACGAATATTTGAACACCGGCGTATATTCAGGACCTGGGATTGTTTGGGATAGTTTGCAGGATACTCCGCGGATTCGCTAACCGAACGGATTCTAGACTCTAAATCGAAGGTGCTCGTAACTGCAGACGGTGTGTGGCGGGGTGAAAAGCTGTTGAAATTGAAAGAGATCTGTGACGAGGCGTTGGATAAAGTAACAAATCACGGACACTCGGTGAAAAGTTGCATCGTTGTGTCACATCTTTCGATGCTGGGTAGCTCAACGCATGAATCGGACTTCGCTGGTGAGGGAAATTCCGTAGAATCAAAATCATAATACGTTTACGTAATAACTTTGGATTCACGGTTTAGACGAGAGTCGCAAAATAATCGATGCAAATGACAGCAGAAAGATTATTATTATTATGTGACTCAATTCATCGATCAATATAGTATTGAATAAGTTGATACACTCCTAGGAAGAGATATTAGTGTGAACGGGACGAACCGGTCTACAAACGGCACTCCTAAAAAATCATTGGATATCAGCGATATGGTGGTCCCGTGGACCGAAGAACGAGATTTTTGGTGGCATCAAGAAATGCAAGATGTGGACTCCTACTGCTACCCGGTATGGATGGCCGCCGAGGACCCTCTCTTCATGCTGTACACTAGGTTAGTAAAGGCAAGTTCATAACTCGCAGCATTACTGATCGTCCGCGGGCTCGATTCTATTCAATAATAATTTTACGAAACAGTGGTTCGACGGGAAAACCAAAAGGAGTTCTTCACACAACCGCAGGATATCTCATATACGCTGCTACAACGTTCAAATACGTGTTCGACTATCATCCTGGCGATGTATATTGGTGTACAGCCGACATTGGATGGATCACTGGTCACACTTACGTGGTATACGGTCCGTTGGCAAACGGAGCAACGTCGGTACTGGTGAGATAATTATTCGAAACCTCTCCAGAGCCTCGTATACCTGATATTATTCTTGGTCGCGGAATTCATTGATTTTCTCGTACTCCAGTTTGAGGGAACGCCGTATTACCCATCGAACGATAGGTACTGGTCGATCATTGACAAATACAAGGTGACGCAATTCTACACTGCTCCGACAGCTATAAGATCGTTGATGAAGTTCGGGGACGATTTGCCGAATAAACACGATCTCAGCACGTTGAAGGTAGGATGACAATGGAAATGTACGGAGGCTCGATTTCAGGGTACCACGAGTACCCGCGCAAAGCTAACGAGTTATTCGACGATTTCAGGTCCTCGGATCTGTGGGAGAACCGATCAATTCAGAAGCATGGCTCTGGTATTATAATGTCATTGGTGATAGCAAGTGCAGTATTGCTGACACATTCTGGCAGACAGAAACCGGCGGTCATGTCATCACGCCGCTTCCAGGTGCCACTCCTATGAAGCCCGGATCTGCTGTGAGTCAATTACTACTCATGATCAATTGTGTTTATTAATTTGAAACATGGAAGCGGGAGGAAGGCACCGACAATGAGACGAAGAGGGAGCGTCTCTCCGTAGTATATTTGTATATACGTATAGTTATGACTGCGCATTGATACCCACACATCTTCTTTTTTTTTCTACAACTCATATACGCCTTCCAGACGTTTCCGTTCTTCGGTGTTTTACCGGAACTCCTTGACGAAGACGGTACCGTGATCGAGGGCGAAGGCGAGGGATACCTCGTCTTCCGGAAACCATGGCCCGGTATGATGAGGACATTGTTTGGAAATCACGAAAGATTTCAGTCCACCTATTTCTCAAGGTTCAACGGTTTCTACTGTACAGGAGATGGTAAGGCTTACCAATTTATTCAGCGATTACGTTATAGAACACGATTCACGTCAACAATAGTTTCTGGGTGGTCAAATTCGTTCGATAGTTTATTATCTGCTGTCGATTAACAGCGATGTTTAACAAGCATGTGCTACATACTGCATTCTATCTGCCGCTGTTGAATGGATACCGGAAATTATTACCAGCGTACTTGGCATCTTTTCCCAGCTCTTCTTCGATCCTCAAAATTTGATTGTACTTAGCAATTCTCTCGCTTCTGCAAGGTGCCCCGGCCTTCAATTGTCCGGCAGATATGCCGACGGCCAAATCTGCAATAAAAGTATCTTCCGTTTCTCCATAACCTCCTGACATTAAACATCCCCAGCCATTGGTCCTCGCCAACCGATTGCAATTTATTGCTTCCGTGACAGTGCCGATCTCGGACAACCTGATCAGCAGACAATTCGCAGATTGCTTTTCGATTGCTTCTTCTATGCGTTCAATGTTCATGGCTGTTAGATCATCGGCAACAATTTGTATCGGCTGATCGCTCAGCATCGGCCATCCGTCCCAATCTTCCTGATCGAATGGATCTTCTATAGAAACGATTATTGGAAATTCATTGAGGTACTCCAGGTATTGATCTCTGAGGGCTTCAGCTTCGAGATAATCACTTGGGTCGGAGTCCTCGCTCTTGAAGGCCAAATCATACTGCCCTGATATAGGAAAATATATCGAATTTAGTCACACCCCGAGTTTTTGTAATAATATGTAAGTTCATCTACGACGAACCGTCTTTACAGAACGTCGACGCAGACATATCCAGAGCAATTTTGATTTTTCCATCGTAGCCTGCTGTCTTTATCGCTTCGTCGATGAGGGTCAGTGCCTCCTTATCATCTTCCATTTCAGGCGTAAAACTGCCTTCATCGCTGACAGGAAGAGGCAGTTTGGTATCTTGTGCTTCGGCAATCTTTTTCTCCATAATACGAAATACTTCGGTTCCCATTTTCATAGCATCCGCAAAACTTTCAGCACCTTGTATCGGTGTAACGGGAAGTCAATTCCACTCCTCTCGCAATTGCTAGCATAATTTTTCCGTCCCCCCTCCCCCAGCCCCTTTTTTTGTAGAAGCGTACATACCTGTAGGCAAGATCATAAATTCTTGACAAGCTAGAGGATTCCCAGCATATTTCCCACCGCTGATTACATTGAATGCTGGTACAGGAATAACTATGTCCGTATTCTCCGACATTCCCGCAATATATTTGTAGAGGGGGAGACCCTTTTTGGCAGCACCGCCCTTGCAACATGCAATAGAAACTGCCAGGATAGCGTTCGCTCCGAGTCTAGATTTTTGTTCAGTTCCATCCAGACTTATCATCAAATTGTCAATATCACGCTGCTGACAAACTTCAAGCTTTGACCGCAGAAGTTCCGGGGCTATGATGTTGTTTATGTTTTCCACAGCTTTAAATACAGAACGGCCATTGTATGAGGCTTCATTATTATCGTGCAGCTCAGTTGCCCCGTTAGGGTTCTGCGAGAAGACACATGGCACGGAAGAACGTAGAAGTCCAATGTCAGTTATGAGATCGACTTCCAGAGTTGGGTCTCCGCGGGAGTCAAATATCTGGCGAGCTTTTAATTTTTTGATAGGCATTATCCGGGAGCCGGTATACTAACTTTTAATATCGATACTAGAACAATTTCAAAGATTCGTCAGACTTCCAAGCTCTTTTAATACTTCATCTTCGTCGAAACAGTGGGAGGGAGTGGGTAAAATTTTTAAACTGCAGGCAAGCTGACATGTCGCTTTCTATTTGTTAACAACTTTCCATGGCCTGACGGATGAAGCTATCGCCACTCGCTGTTAAAACAACAATCAAGCACAGACCACGCTGTATATATACATTGTCACGAAATTGAACATTTCTCTCTGAAACCGTTTTATGAGTACACATGTGACGACACGTAGCATGTCTATAGTAATTGCTGCTTGCGGACCACGAACATGATTCACTATGCTTTTCAGGTGCCAGACGCGATGCCGACGGATATTTATGGGTAACAGGTCGTATAGACGACATGTTGAACGTTTCCGGACATTTAATGTCTACGGCGGAAGTTGAGAGTGTCTTAACGGAGCATAGAGCCGTCGCGGAAGCAGCTGTCGTGAGCAAGCCCCATGCAGTCAAGGGCCAGTGTCTTCACTGCTTCATTACGCCGAACGATGGAATGGCGTTTGACAAAATATTACAGAATGAATTGAAGAGAAAGGGTGATGAATTCTTGTTGATTCCATGCATATGACATGGATGTATAGCTTGGATTGCAAGCCTCACAGCCATGTATGTAACCTATAATCGATATATCTATTTTCATTCCGTTCATATTTCAGTACGCGAGAGAATCGGGGCGTTCGCTCAACCTGATGTTATACAACATGCTCCGGGTCTGCCGAAAACACGTTCGGGAAAAATTATGCGACGAATTTTGAGGAAGATAGCAATTGGGGATAGAAACGTCGGCGACATATCGACCCTGGCCGAAGAAGCTGTAGTAGATCTACTTTTCCAATTGCGGCCCGAAGTTTAGAGAATCCATTCACGGATAAAGGAAACCTCTGCATCGAATGCAAACAAAATATTTATTCAATGTGACTCAGAACCTATTTTTCGTTAACTATCTAATATTTATTTCATTCAATTGTTAGTTTTTTTCCGTTGCTACATTTCTGATTGTAAGAAATATCAATGAATATACGAGTAAACTTGTGCTGTATAGTTCGGTCGAGGAGATGCGTTATATTTGACGTTTGAAATTTCAAATTATAAATATTATATTGAATCTCGATGAAATTGGATTATCGATGAGTTATATTTCATATACGTTCAAGTAACGGACGAGAATGAAGCAATTGGTATAAGTTATTCTAGACTAACCTGATCGCAATTCGGAGATGCCGAACAATTTGAATTCCACGGTAATAAGAAACCTATGCCGATACTGTTAACCAGCACCTCGAAATCTGGCGAGAATAATCTCCGAATTGAGACTTTGATTTACACAATATATCTCAGCTCTGACTATATCGACTATACACGGATCTCAATATACATGTTATACATTCGTACAAAAAAAAAGCTATGTGGGCCGTTAACGGAGATATCCTTTGCGTACCGTATTTAATTTTATGAAACTATCTCAATCGCGATCCGCAGCAGATCAGTTGGGAACTGCTGAAGAATTAATGGCAAGTGCGTAAACTAGGTGGAGACCTTATTCCCAACGTAGGTATATATTCGAATGATTCTGACGAACACTAGCTGAACACTTGCATACACGATTCATTTTTCATTCGCATTTAGAATTTATCAAATCACCCGAATACAGACTAAGACATGGAACTGAATGGTTTTCACCGGTTCTCTGCAGTTCTTCGCCTAGAAAGTAGCATGCATACCTGAGTAAAGATGCCGCAGTGTTATAAACATATAGGTATATATAGGCATGTCGTGCACAGTTGGACGCACACTTTACACAAGTCTACAACGGATTATCCAATGTAGGCAAGGATCTGAAAGTCTGGTACACCATATAGGGCGCGTATACAATATTTTACGTAAGGAAGCTAGATGAAATTGCACAATGCAGCCTTTTATAGGTATATATGACACAACTTATGCAATGCTGGAACACTATACATACGACGAAATCGTGATAAATGTATCGCAATCATATTTTGTTGTTGATATTGATCATATCGATAACTACACTCCAATAGCTGATGTACAGATTACACTGTCACATGCATCACAGGCCATTGTGATATGCTTTTATAGAGAAATCAATTATCATCACACTAAATGTCATGCCTTGTGCGGCTGTGCATCAGCCGAACAAATTATTAATCATGTATATTCGCGTTGCACCTGTATGGTACACGAGTGTAACATGTTAGTAGTCTATTGATCCGTGAAGAAGGAATTTCATTAACGTTTTTGGGTGCCGCAGTTATTCTGCAATAGTGTAAAATTGTAAATTGCAAATATAATTGCACGATGCAATGATCATCGGTCCTCACGATCGATCCTATATTGTTTTATATTTACGTCTATAATTATAGGTATAGTATACTGTCGAATGTATATAAGAGATTTCAGATAGCGTAATTGTTCGAACACATATTACGTCGTTTCGAAAATTTTGCTACTGCTCGACCCATCCGCCGTAAACTGTGCCTGTTGAGCGACTAACTTATATACGTACTATATTGCGTGAACGAATGCTGTTGAACTTATCAGCAATGATATCTTGAATCGTCTATTTCGCGTATCTCAGTTATATGTATGATTTATACAGTTTCTGATACACCTCCATTTATAGGGTGTACTTCGTGGTTCTATACTTATCGTTAGTTCAAATTGACACTCAGATACGCAAACAAATTTTAATTACAGGTGCATTAGAAATTGAAAATATCCGTGCATGCGATCTCTGAAATAATTGGCTCTTTAGTTTTTCAAAATCCATGAAAGGAGGAATTGCTAGGTACAACAAAATCGATGTCAAATACCTGCTAATATTTGAGAACAATACGCGATCTGATTCACGTGTAAGATCGCTTATACAGTATGCGATAACTTGGGACACCGCAATAAATTGTTGCCGAACCAATTCACGTACCGTTACTATGATTTTTGAATCGTATTAAGTTGATGAAGTTATACTCCGAAAAAGTCAACGATAAGTTGTTTTCCGTATCCCCTGACTCAACTAATAACATGCCGCGGGTGCTCGGGACAAGCGAGCTGGTATTCCTTCGTTTGATATCAAACCGTCAGTACCACAAACTCTCATGAAACAGAAATCGTTTTCACAATTATCAAAGCACACGATGCAGACTACGCATAACACGGATTCAAATTAGGTCTCCGCCGGTATATCACATGTATTGAACGATGTAAATTAAAGGGAAAATTCACCCAATGGATCAAATCCTTGGGATAAAAATGGTACAGAATTCTCGATTTTTGTCACCGCATCATTTTTGACTCGAAGCAATTCTAAACGTTGAAAAATAGAAAGAAGTCGAATTTGAAAAAGTAAAATTTCCATATTTTTTCTAATCTATTTAAATGAAATTCCCAACGAGATTCTGTTCGGAATACCCGGGAATACCTGCTAGAACATAAAAAAAAAATCGGCAGCCTCTCCCTATCACATTTGTAGAACTAGATATATTTTAATATTCAGTTCTCATTCATAACTCATAATTTACTCCTTCGAAAGTAAATCGGGTATATTTTATTATGAAGTTTGCCAGTTAAAATTTCCCGAAACCATACGTTATTCTGTCTTTTTCTTGAAGTTCTCGTTCCTTCTGGAGTCTTGCCAGTTTTTTTACCGAACGGGCTTTCCGAAATTTAGCCTCAGCTCTTTTATTTCGGAAGCTGCTCTCCGCCTATCACGCGGTCCTAATCCAACTCTTTGAGTTTCGGCGGTCAATCCGATAGCCGTTTCATTACTCGGAGCCGCCGTGGTCTTCCCATAATTGAATTCGGCAATTGCTTGTGCTACTGCTGTTTCGACTTGTTTTTGGACGAAAATTTACCTTCGGACACTTCCGTCATATCATATTATATAAGATGAATACTTTTTTCTGTATCTCCGCGTGAACTGGACAATCTATTTTATGATGTATTATAAAACGAGAAACCGTGTATATAATCCGATCATACGTATGAGCCCGAATTGACCAACATATATGAGTTTTCGGCTCTGAATATCCTTTAAAATGTATCTGGGCCTACAAACGTGATCGAAAGAAGGTGCCGATTTTTTTTTTATGTTGTACCAGGTATTCCGAACAAAATGTGGTTGCGGATTTCCTTTGAATAAATCAGAGAAAAGATGGGAATTTGAACTTTTTCAAATTTGACTTATTTTTATTTTCCAACTTTTAGTATTTTTTCGAATCGAAAAGGATGCGATGGAAAAAATCGAGGGCCCTACACCATTTTTATTTTAACGGGTTGATCTATTGGGTGTATTAATTGTCCCCTTGAATTATAGGTATTTACATGCACATATCTATAGCAGACGTATGCTAATACGTTATAGTATATATAGGTAATATGTTAGAACGATAAAAGATACGGCCGGTGGTAACCTACAATATGTATTATAATAGGTTGTACCCATACACAAATGATACTGGCTGAATATAATATACCGATACATGAATAAGCAAATATTGAAAGTAAATTAAACTGCTCTGTGATGGTGATCCGCATATAATAAATATATAACAATAATTATACGTATGTATGTTTGCGTGCGTGGGTGCGCGCAAGAAAATCTAGATAAACCAAAATTATATGAGAAATAATTATGCAGTGTGTCTGCAATAGTGTTGCGAAAAATGTATATTGAATATAGATATATATATATATTGCACGTCGTACGTTCAAAAGCCTCTCGGAAAATATACGATGTATCCGAGACAAAATACCGTACATATCATCCCTTATGTGGCAAGCAAAGGGAAACATATTATATTATGTATATTTATCAAACACTATAATAATGATGCAGATATGATATTACCTATTGTATATGTATAATTGATACATTTTTTCTCTCCAGCTGTGGAAAACCGTATTAAACTGTTGTATTACATATGTCAGACGTTTTTTCTGCATAAAATGCGATTCCCTTTCGTTCTTCAAGTTATTCCCGTTTGTCTCTACTTTGATTATTGAATCGAATATCTGGTCGTCTCAGAACGTTCGAATGAACCTAACCTGAATCTTTCTGCCGCGTACGCTGTAGATATATGATTGTATAGCAACGATAGCAACCAAAGCTCTCTCACCAATTACGATGGAGATACCGTGACTCGTGCTTCTCAGTCTGTCCACCTATAATTGTACCCCCTGGTGCTTCTGGTGACACGGAAAAATGGAATATAGATGTTGTGCAGTTCGTCTATTCGGTTCCGACAGTCAAGCGTCGACCCAGCAAGTCATAAGATATCAAAAATGAACTAATGCATCCGTAGATTACTATGAGTCTTTTTAAATAAATAATTAAAAATTGTACATGTATTTAGCCGACGATCATATAAAATTTAATATCTTCTATAAACTGCGTGAGATATCGATAAAGAATCGTTTGTAGGGCAACAATTTATTATCGTAATTGTCTGATAGTTGAGCCTTTCCGATTTATTGGAATTATGAAGTTGCCGAATTTGGGTTATGACGTCATCAATCAGATTGACGGTTGGCAATCGGTGGGTCCACTCAACAGGATATTGAAGAACCCGCTTCCGGCGCTCTTCTTAGCGGCAGAGTCCCTCTGTTTGCGGCCACTGTCGTTCGCAGTATTTTCAGCGGCGGGGCCACTGCCTGAATCAATCGGTGGCTCCACCCAACAGGATATTGAAGAACCCGCTTCCGGCGCTCTTCTTACCGGGGGAGTCCCTCTGTCGGCATCTGCTGTCGTTCGCGGAATTCCCGGCGATGGCGCCACTACCTCAACCAATCGGGTGGCTCCCTTAGACTATATAGACATGGAGGGAGCCAATCATATCTCGTTCCATATGTGGCCGGCGCAGGAAGGATTAGACATAGCACGGCGATATCCTCTCTCTCTTTCTTGCAAAATGTGATCGGTCGATTTAACCTAGTCACGTGACCACGTCAGGGCTGTGCCTAGCGGTACCGGTACCCAGCCTATGTGCTGTAAGCTTGCCGCAAGCATAGCCGGTTAGCCCTTGGTGCGTAATAATTTATTATAATATCAAGATAGGTAATGTAAATAGTCATGGCTCGTAATTGCTGTCTGTGTGTAGAATACAAAGTGACGATCCGGATGGTCCGAGCGTCAGTTAACACAAGTAAATGATGTTGAAAATTGCATAGGTTAGGCCACTGTTTTCATTCTCGTTCACTGACATTCATTCTCTTACCATTCTCACATATATATTTAATATGAACAGATTAGCAGCTCGCGAAGGTTTGAGAGAAGGATGGCTGAAAGTTTTGAGGAAGAATTGCCCTTCGCTCGCTCGCAATGGGCTGCATGTATGCAGTCAACATTTTGAAAGAAATTGTCTTCAATACAGTGGCATGTATATACGTCAACGAAGAATGTTGAAGAGTGGATCGTTGCCAACTATTTTTCCCCGTTTCGAAGTAGTTGAATGATAATTATTGAGTGCCTTACCAAATAGCACAACGTGTGTAAATATACTTCTAACGTAGGCTATTCTTTTCAGTCAAAAACAACCGAGCAAGGAATCTCCGGAGCCGGCAACCGAGGTCCAAACTGTAAATACGGAATCAAGCCAAGTGGAGAACGAATTTCAATTAACCGAGATGAATATTGAAACAGATTCAACGTCAGTAATGTCACACCTTCAAAATTAACTCATTGCCTTGCTCATCGCTCATTTGGTTGCGAATTTTGTAATAATATTATCATGAATAATGGTTTCAGTGGCCAGGTACACGAAATTTTGAATCGGATTGAATCATACAAAATTGAATTGGAAAACAAGATAACAAACAAAATACGACTGCGGGACGCAAAAATCCAAAAGCTCTAGCGTGAAAATAGAAATTCGACCATCAAACTAGGGACGTAGGTGCTAGCAAACACAGATTCCAAGTTATTCAAAAAATTATATCAGTATATTTACAATTGCGAATCAACAAATTAGAAAAAGAGAAGCAGAAACCGAAAAAAAGAATTAAGAAGTCGATATACAAAGTATATTCTTTTCAATCATGAATAAGTAGTATACAATAAGTAGTATACAAACCAATAATCATTATTTTCTTTTGTTTAAGTTTAAGCGTGTGCTGTATGTAATCTTGATTATGAATGAATGCACGAAGAAAATTATAATTCTTTATGTCAGAGCTGATTGATGAATTTTTTCGACCCAAATACCTAATTACAATTGTGGCCAAGTACTAAATTCCAAAGCAGTTTTCCTCTGAAACAGAAATAATCATCCTTCCTATCTTTTTTCCACGTTACAATTGAAATTGTAACGAGTTAATCTTGAACGTATTAGGATTCGGCATCATATTTTTTATCAATATAATGTGATATAATATTATTACACTATAGCTATAAAGGCAATATACGGTCTTTGAAAATACAATACAAATTCTGAATGCCGTTTTTATTAACGACGCGGGCACTAAATTTCCCACGTTACGCTCCTGGCTTAGAGAGAGAAAGGTTTCCACCGTACTGTTCCCGTCTTTGTCATTACGCTTTTCAGCCAGGTGGCTCCCTCCATGTCCACATGCTCTAAGCTGGCTAAACTCAGCAGGACATTCAAGAACCCGCTTCCGGCGCTATTCTTGCGGCAGAGTCTCTCTGTTTGCATTCACTATCGTTCACAAAATTTCCAGTGATGGCGCTACCACCTGAATCAATCGGTGGCTCCACTCTACAGGACATTGAAGAACCCGCTTGCCTATCAAACAATACTAAGTGCACTACAATCATCTACAAACGAACTACAAACAATTACATTAATTCATTTCAATCAGATTGATGGTTTGTCGGCTAAACTCATATTAATCATTCGTAGTGATTGAGTATTACGCACGGTATGACAATTGCAAAACAATCATAAATGCCAAATCCAATGTTCTCATTGGTTCTCATTCCAGGGTTTATTTTCGATATTTCATGACGTATGTATGCACTAGGTCGGCGCCACGGTGGTATCGACCGTGGTTGTTTTCGGCCGCCAGAACTGTGTGGATAAACTATACCTATACTATACGGAGCTGTATACATGCACTCACACGCGCGTACGCGGTGTCGGGCGTCGGCCACAGCACGCCTACGCGACGTTGGGATCACACCGGTACAACATCTGTCATTCAATATCAATTCTCTGTAATCGAAAGTACTCGTGATATTCATAATTATGGCTTGGGTTCCCTTAGAATCGAATCCGGAGGTAAGAAATCTTACGCGAAACCGTTTCATCCCTACTCCTCGACACAGCTATTAATTAATCTTATCATTCGTTGTTTCAGGTTATGACCAAGGTAAATTTTTCATTTCGATTTCGATCAAGACCGCCTCGCCGGTGGCGCTAATTAACGACACAACTTACGAGAGAGAAGAATATTTTCGATTCACGTCCATATCATTAGGATTGTTCGATTACACATGCGAAATGCACCGGGGGTGCACGAGGGCTGTAAACTACATGTTCGGTTATCCGGAAGTGCCCAATGTCAGGTGTTCTCAGCCAATCACGTTATAGCTTGCAACAGAATGTAAAGCCCCAGTGCAGTTCGCATGTGTAATCGAACAAACCTTATGTCTTTCTGAACAATTCGTGCTTCTCCGAAATTCATTTTCTCACCCACAAACGTTTAATATTTTAGTTTCTGCATAAACTTGGAGTCCCCAAGAAATGGGGAATCGTTGACGTTTACGGAGTCGATCCAGACCTGTTGGCCGTTGTGCCAAGACCGGTCCTTGCCATTATTCTTCTGTATCCCACGTCGGATAAGGTGAGCTAAATTACTCCAACGGAACTTACCGTATCTACATAACTGACATAGTAAGCTATTGTATTTGAAACTAAATTACCAGAGCGATGCATACAAAAATAGCCGGGAAGCAGAGCTCGGAGAAACCGGCCAAGACATATCCAAGGGTATATATTACCTGAAACAATGCGTTTCGAATGCTTGCGGGACTGTCGCCTTGATACATAGCGTAGCCAACAATGCCCACAAGTAAGATGAACAGAATTCGAATAAACGACAATAGCATCACATAAATCTTTCAACATATTCTCGTTACCGACATACTCAAATGCTCCATTTGAAGGATTCAGCTAGAAGACGGACATCTGAAATCATTCTTGGACAACACCAAGGAACTTTCCATCCAGGAGCGTGGAGAATTACTTGTCAAATCCCAGGGTATCATAGATACACACAAAGAACTGGCTCAGGAGGGACAGACCGAGGTAATGATCGGCTTCTACCGTGTCTACTATCAATTCAACTGATTTCCATGCTTCATTCTCGACTGGAAATCGTTCTATCTATCTTCTTGGTTCCACCACATCGTGTGGACAGAAAACAAAGACTGAACTCGATTATAAACTAGAAAGCTTAAGTAGTGAATGTTCATTCAAAATATGCTATGCCATTGTTTCAGGCACCGGGTGAAGATTCTCCAGTGAACCATCACTTCGTAGCATTTATCCAGAAGGACGGTTCGCTCTATGAGTTGGGTTAGTTTTTTGTCCGTGATGAAATACTAAATACATTACGGTTGCCTTCTGAAATTAGCTGTCAGTCCTGAAATTTTAACGGGGGGAGGCAGCTTATCTGAAACCTGATAGGGTGGGTAAGCCACAGGACCGCTGATAATACTGCCAGCGAATTTTTGAATGCAGCCTGTATATCGTTTTTATTGTTCTTGTCATAACGATTGTGATAATGTTTCGTGAAATTGGCTATTACGTATGTTAATGTTCTATCGCCTGCAGATGGACGACAGTCAATTCCAGTAAATCACGGACCTTCGTCAGAAGAAACATTTCTCGAAGATGCGACTCGCGTTTGCCAAGACTACATGGCGCGTGACCCAGATGAAGTCCGTTTCACAATTGTCGCCCTTGCCGCAAATGAATAGACTTGTGTGAAATGTTTGCTTTCCGTAAATCTTAATATCAGTGTATGCTTTTTCGAATTACCAATGCAAATCCAAAAGTTTCATTTCGTACTTTAATATGTTATTGTATATTCTACAAGTGTATTGCGCATTGCGCTATATTATGTCGCTGTATTAAATATTTTCCAAAGCTTTGAAATAAACTCCGTTGTGCTGTGATATTCAATCCCTGTCATTATTTGTGACTACCATTATGACCATTATTCTCTCGCGCACATGGATAAATTATATTCTTCCATACTTTCTGCCGTTACGGCAGTGCTGGCCCCCCCCAATACTTATATCCTCGTCGGAAGTTGCCACTCATTTTTTTTTTTCTTTCATAAAATAGACCTTTGTATAATGCTTCGTTAACTTTATTCTTTAATGCTTCCTTGATTATTGATACTAACCTTCAAGTTTGTTTCCGATCACTCGGTTTTCCTACGGGAACAAGCTGGCCGAACCCCCTCTCATCTCCTATATCTTATTATATGTATGTACACATGCATACAAACGTATGTAGTACAACTCTCGACGTTGAAGAGAACAAAAAAACAGGAGATTATCTCTTTGTCCCTTCTGAATATCCTTTGGGGATGTGACTTGCCTTTTTCAGCATCACGGTAGTGCTGTATGAAATCTGCAAAAACAGCTCTCCTCGATCGATGCGCATTCATGAGCAGTGTCTCGCAGCGTCTTAAAGTATAATCAGGTATAATTACTTTCACGCGGAACCCGCAGAATACTACGCACGTCGACGCAAGTCGTTGTTGGCGTATTACATACATTTACATTCGTGTGCGGTCGCAACTAATTCTTTTTTTAACCGTTTGTAGGCGATTAATACTTTGCCGCCGAAATTGGCAATGCATATAAAGACACAACGCAGCAAAAATTAGTTCCAAGCTGAGTTTGCTTGCGACGCCGCGTCGTTGTTGGAAAGCAGCGCGGTCGACACAATGGCGATCTGCGTCGACCATGGACCTAGGTCCATGGCGTCGCCTATGTCTATAACCACGAGTAGACTGTAGAGTGGTCCAACTACAGAGATTTTCTCCAGTTCATGGTTCTTCTTATTCAGCATTTCGCGGTCTGTCTGTTTCAGACAGCGACATTTAGTTTGAAACGAAAAAGTGCTGATGCAATACTAATTTTTGCAATATGGTAAGTTTTTCCGAACCAATCCAGGCCCGTTTTGCCCGTTAATTACGAATCCACAGGCAATTTTCCCCGATTCGATAATAAAAAGCGGTTCACCATGTGTTGGCCTAACCTCAAAATGACACTTGAAGTTGCGTCTACATGGAATGCTAAATGTCCATCTGCATTAGTAGATCACCTTCGGTCGCTCGATATCGAATCTGAACAGATCCACGAACCCCATGCCACGCAAATTTATAATCCCCTCCGGAACGAATTGATGTAAACATATTCTTGCAGAAACCTTTGATGTTGCATGGACACGAACGTGCTATCACAAAAATCAAGTATAACAGGGAGGGAGATCTTTTATTTTCCGCAAGCAAAGACAAAAAGCCAAATGTTTGGTACTCTCTGAATGGCGAACGCCTCGGTAGCTTCAACGGCCATAATGGGTCCGTGTGGTGTATCGATGTCAATTGGGACACTACCAGATTTTTATCTGGTAGCGGTGACAACACGCTCTGTGTATGGGATGTCCAAACAGGTTAGTTTCATCAATTTACCGATTCACCAAGGTGGCGACAAAGTAGGAAAACCTGGAATAGTCAGGGGATTTTGTCAGGAGGGACATGTCGGGGAATTTTATTTCAGCCATCTTGTTGCCACCATGTTCACGGTGTCTGCAGCAAGCCTCTTCATCATTTCATTCTCGTTACGTGACTCTGGGTCCGTCCACAGGAAATTTATTTTCTGTCCGTGATAATTCATTCATTTTTGAGATTGCTTCTGCCAGGCTTGGCCAGCTATCGCCAAGCTTGTTTGCCGAAAATGTATTCTCATTTTATGAACACTTTGCCTATTCATCATGCTTGTTATTCTTGCAAAATTCGTGAATCCTCAACAGTTTGATGATAATTCAATATTCACCCCAACCACTAGCAATACAAATTGTTACCGTTGCGTGAAGAATGAATTTTTTCTTTGTTTAGGAGAAGTGGTCGGCCAATTGGTGACCAACAGCTCAGTAAGAGCCTGTAACTATAGTTACTCAGCAAACCTGGCTGTTTACTCCACGGACAAGGCATTGGGGCATCAGTGCGAGATGTTTATAATCGACGCACGAAACGTTGATGCCACGTTATCCCAAGAAGATGCGATACGCCGAATACCCATCAACGGGCCCCGTATCTCAGCTATTTCATGGGGTGCTTTAGATGAAACAATCATCACTGGCCACGAAGATGGTGAAATTAATTTATGGGACATGAGAGTGAGTTCCAAGTCATTACTACTTCTTTTCTTACCATTTTCGGTCGAAGTAAACTTATGAATATGAAACTGACGACGGTATTACTCGTCTGTTTGTCCAGACTGGAAAGAAATTGAACTCCATAAAAAGCCACAAGAGTCAGATCAACGACATGCAGACCAACAAGGATGGAACGATGTTTGTTACCGCCTCAAAAGATCACACGGCCAAACTATTCGATAGCGAGTCACTTGTGTGCCTGAAAACGTATAAAACTGAGAGACCGGTCAACTCTGCAACCATATCGCCGATTCATGATCACGTTAGTATTTGTTTTGTGCCTGGCAGTACTAAATCGTGGCATTCGTGATCTTAGTATCATCCCAGGAATTGCCATGCAAAAAAAAATTAATAAATAATTCAGAGTAAGAGGGAAACTATAAGTGCTCCACAAATGATCAAACTTATTGAATAATATTAACAACGTGTTCTTGTGTCATTGGAAACGTTAAATTATTCGATAAGTTAAACTAATTTGCGATTGCATTTATGTCCGTTCTAAGGTGGTCCTTGGCGGAGGTCAGGATGCTATGGACGTAACAACAACCTCTGCTCGTCATGGAAAGTTTGATTCCCGATTTTTTCATCTCGTATTTGAGGAAGAATTTGCTCGGCTCAAAGGACATTTTGGGCCAATTAATTCCCTGGCTTTTCATCCAAATGGGAGAAGTTATTCGACCGGTGGTGAAGACGGGTATATCCGTATCAATACATTTGACCAATCTTATTTCGATTTCCACTTTGAATACTAATTGAGAATTATTGAAACTATTGTATCACCATAACGAATAAAAAAATGCCAGTTGTACACTGTCGTTCTCTTTTATTCGTATAATCAGACTCACGTTTGATGTCACTAGCATTTTTATGTTTCACCCGATTCCAATAAAATCCTAGTTCTAGTTGTAAATTTACCGATGTATCATTTCTTTGTCTCGTAAATAGATTATTGAAGGGATAGAACAAAATAGGAATGACGCATATCCGACAATCTGAGTACCAGTACAATTTATTACAAAAAACAGAATGGTTCCATACAAAATTCCATCACTTAACAAACTAAAAACAGTCGCTGGACATAGGAAGATTTCTGCTATCCTTGATAAAAGGCATTTTCAAAGTATGAACACAGCTACTTCTATTTTTCGATACGATAGCACACTGAACGCACATCACATGGAAGTGAAAGCTAATAATAATATTTTGTTTCATTATCACTGGATGGATCCAAGTCTTGATTGTATTCTGTTCCGTTACTACTCTCGATTAAGATACCGTTTTCGTACTCTATTTTTAGTTCTTTTGTTGCGCCTCAACATTACAAGTTTGTATTTGGTAATCTGAATGAATATTTATCATTGATGTGAAGAAGTTTCATCCATGAAATTAGCAGAATGTACTTAGAATATAGCCAATGGTTAGGACCAACCCGATTGATTGAGACCTTTCCTCAAATTCACAAATTCGAGTGTCAACTTCAATATGTATATACGTTATGAATTATTACTCCTATCAGCAACAGTTTGATTAAATGCCCTGTTGCTGAAGTAGCTTATAATATGAAGCCGACAGATTGACAGAAGAATAAGTAATTATCCTTTGAAAATATTGTATCATTCAAAACAAGAAATATTGAAAAACCTCTTCATAGTTTTTTTCATTTTATTTTAATTCGAGGTAGAGCAGTTGAAAATAAGGATAATAACTTTTGCCGAGCTGATGGTTTAGTGCTTGTATTTGAAGTTCACTTTGCACAAGTATTGTACCTGAACTTGAGCCACGTCATAGACAATGTATTCGTTGTAAAGCAGAGAAGAAGTTTTCGAAAGCTTAGCAGGTACACCTGGCCCCATGGGTATCTCAACTCCGTCTTTGAGTACGTGTGATTGGTCGGGATTTGGTCGAGTCTGGCCCAAACCCAGGGTAGAATGCTTTCCTTTTGGTAATTTTTCAATATAATCCGCCTGGTGACGTTCATACATTTCTCCAAGTGCAACTTCGCACAGCAATAACAAACCAGTGGGACTTTGCCTGTTAGTACAGCAATAATTAGCTGACTTAGATACCATGTCTGCAAAGTATATACCTTTGCCAAACATGTAACCAGTCACGGGTGCCTCGGGCGGAGCAATTCTCAGACCCTGGGATAATATTCCCGCATAATTTGTGGTCCTTGATCCGTGCCACAGGAGTTTTCTGTTTGGCAGTTTCTTAAACGGTTTGTAACGCTTGTCCTCACCTTGTCGTTTGACAGTGAAAACTTGATCGATCTCCAATTCGTAGTGAGAGTGAGTCGCCGCATGTGTATTCTTCATGTAAAGTTCAATGAGTTTGAATTCCTCGGCATCTTTCGCGAGAATGTCGATGTCGGCCTTAAGTTGTTCATAATGAGCATCCAGAGGATTCTTGGACTCATCTGTCTTTGCGTTCAATAAGTTGTACGCAATTTCAAGTTCTAACAACGATTCCAGCATCTCCGATTTCTGCTTGATCTGCTCTTCAGTTTCTAAAATCACCGGATTTGACACGCCGAAATCGTGTGGTACCAAAGTATAAAATCTGTTGGAACCGTCCACCAGACTGGAACGATCGGGATTGCCGTTTTTCATTAATACCTGCAGCTCGCTCAACACCGCGTAGGCTTTATCGATCTGTTTCCTTGACAATTTACCAAGCGGCATTTTAGCAAGGTCAATTTCAAATTCTAACATCACTTTCCTCATAGTGTCGACGTCAAAAATGAGCCTTATTAAATCTTGGACCGGCTTCTGCAAGTTACTCTTTATATCAGACTCCAGTAATTTCTTGGCATTTTGATCGTCCTCGCCATAATCAACATCAATCGGGTACATTTTGCCTGGAACTTTGACAAATTCGTTCTTTTGATGCCAGCGATTTCCTGACTTCTCTTCGTACAATGATTCAAAGTTACGTATGCAATCATCCAGTGTATTATCCTCCAACTTTGTACCTCCGATAGATGTACCGATTCTTCCCCAGCTTCGAAACAGCCAGTACTTTTTCTGTTTGTCATCCTTCAATATCTGTAGCTTGTAGTAGCTGTTCTTCTTGGCCTGTATGTCCGTTATCCCAAGTGTCACTGTATATTTGTCTTTGCCGTTTTGGTAAACGTGTGCTCTATCTTCCAGTCCACTGTCAGGATCTACTGCTCCTCCGCCCTTCACACGCAGCTTAACTTTCCCAGATGCAGACTTCTCAAATTGACTTTTTCCTCTGGATTTAGACTTTTCTGCAACCACGGTAATTCGTAAATTCGGATCGCCGCCCCAGGTACATATGCATTTTTTATTGATGAGCATGACGGCCGGCTTATCGAACTCCTTCGCTTCTTCGACGAAATCTTCGGAAACAACTTGTATATCAAGTCCTTTGATTTCTTCCATCCGTTTATTCAATTTTTTAACCTCAGTTGGATTAGAAATACACGCAGCTAAGTTCTTGTGAATGTTTGTAACAACTTTTCCACCCATGAACAATATATCTTTTTTCAGCTTTTCTTTGTCGATCTGAGTTTTCCCCAGTATAACGAATTCCATGTTCTTCAATGGCTTTGGTTTCCCCTGAACTTTTGGGCCCGCATCCACTTCGTCTTCCTTCTTGACCGCGGAGGATGTTGTGGGTGCCGTGATTTTGATCAGCCTTCTCCTCACCTTAGCTTTATATTCCGCGCTGAAAACAGAACATCAAAATGGACTTTTCGTTGGAAACAATCTCTTTACAATTTCTGGGGTCCTCAATCATTCTGGGGGAAATCAATTTCTTCATTTCTTCAACATATTTACGATTCACTACTTCTGCATGTCAAAAGTAAAAACTTAGCAATAAAGTGGAAAGGAAACTGGAAAAAATACATACAGGAATAGATGATCCATTTTGAGCTCCGATGGAACTGCAAACTTCGATCGATCCGGGTTTTGAGTGACCTCCTCACATTTGGTCCACTCCGTAATATTCCCGGTACATCTGTAACCAAGGCCAGATTTGTACACCAGTTGGCCTTTGCATTTTTTACATGGTTTCAGAGCTCCGAAAACCATAACGTCTGACAAGGCATCCAGCATCTGCAACATACAAATGAAATAATAATTTATTATCGCACGCCCATTTTGTGTCGAGAAATAATTATAACATTTGAATTCCGATATTAATCAATCTTTCTGTTTTCTAAGATTCTTAAAGATACTAACATTAGCTGTCCCTTCAGGAATTTCTTGCCTATTTTTCTCAAGCAACAAGACAAGAGTTTTTTTAGGCAAGGGCGATAATTTGTCCCTCACATCAAAGATCATTTTACTCTGCTCCTTCAGCAGATTCTCCTCTTCGATGTCCACCGGTTCTGACTTGGGTTTTTTCACAGGCGGAGCATCTCCCTGTTTGATTTTAGCCAAGCTATCTTTTATGACTTTTTGATCTTCCTTATTCAAGTCTTTGAAACCAGGAAGCACACTGCCGGCATCAAAAAACTCTAGTTCTATTCTCAGCTTCGAGAAACATTCGACATGGTGCCAGCGCTCCTGACCACCATATGCTCTAGCATTCTCACTTTCATAATCCTTTTTGGATATTCTCAGCTCTCCCTTGACGATAGCTTCTTCACATCCACGGCAAATGGATTTGTTTGATTTGGCATATTCAACTTTGAAATCTTTGAAAGCTGCGGAAGCAGCTGTTCCACCCCCTCGCTTCTTTCCTCTTTGTGAAGCTGCAGGTAGACTAGCGGCATTTGCTGAGGAATATTTCGGAGTTATTCAACTATTTTCAATTTGTTTTTGCTCTCTCTAGTATCAAAATTGCACAATGAAATCGACAAACCTATTTGCTCTTCGATAGCTTTTTGATCCTCCCATCTAATACTGTCAAAATGAGCGATATCAGCTGTGTCTTTGGGGCGCTGTTTGAGGAAGAAGCACTTGGAGTGATACCATTTTGGCATTTTAGAGTCATGGAACGAGCTCTGAAAATCAATGCATTCCATCAGCCAGGTAAACTGGATGTTGACTAATTAATATTTAGGATACCGGGCGGCACAGCTGCATCAGATCTTCCTTTCAAAATGCAGGGGAAATGTAAGAGACATGCTTAGCGTTGAGAATGTTTAAGGGCAAGGATCATGAAGAATGTTCAGCTCTCATCAGATATTGAAAATAAGCTGCTCATACTGATTCCGATAATTACTCGATGTACTTTATGCATGTGTTTGTACTCTACCTGAATTCGTTCTTTAGCAGCGGAGAGGTGATTGTGCGAGGGGGGGGGGGGGGGGGGGGGGGGGAATGATGACATGTATTTTTACGTACTTGTATCAAAATACGAAATAATTGCCCGCTACGTACGCGAGTAGATGAATATTCGCCACAAGTTCGAAAGCGCTTATAATTTCTTTGTTTGATCACCGGAATTCGCGGCTGGTTAGCCGGCGTGGCAAGGAAACGCATGCTTCAATTGAAATAATTTGTGAACCATTGGCAGTTGATAGTTTAGGAATAACAATAATTAATTCGGTGCAGAACGATTGAAAATTGCCTCTTTCAAGAGATGCATTCGTACCTGGACCATTACGGCAATTCTTAATACACCTTGCGCGATGCTGTTGTTACATCCTCGACATTTCGCACGGCCACTTTTCGCGTATTCAACGCAATATGGCATATCTTGATCACCCATTTTGAGGCTTAATTTAAGATTCACGATACAATTTCACCAGGAAGATTCGCACTATTATTTGTAACCGTATTTATTCTTTACTATGCGTTTCGGGTTTCGTTTCTCGTTTTTGCCAGTTTGCCATTTGATCCGGCGGGATCCTACGACTCGCTCCCCCTCCTGGAAACTGACATAACTATTAACTAGACGTGCTTCCGCGTGTGATTTACAAAATGAAAATATACAGTTAGACAAATGTGACGCATCGATTTTTGTCCTACAAAAAACGTTTCAAGGGCAATCGCGTAGTTACATACATATACCCACAGTCTACACATTCCCGTCTATTCCCGTCTTCCCGTCTATATAAACCACACTATAAACCGTTGCGTGTAGAACCCTTCTACACTCAACGCTATAAACTATCGTCGATGATCGTCGGGGATCGAGTGGCTTGGCCAGGTTATTATTTCTAAAAAAAGCTTTCATAGTATCGTTGGAGTTTCTCGTGCATTGTTACTTATTCAATTATGTCTTATAAATATCGCAGTGAATCAAGGCGTGGTGCGTTCGTCGTCACCAGCCGTCGTTTTACCACGGTTTGAACAAACCTGACATACATAATGTATACATAACAGGTTATGTTTTAACTCTTTCTGAAAAAGACCATTGCAGACGTAGAAGACAAGTTTTGTAACCTAAATCGACGCTATTCAGTTTAAAATATTCCTATCAATCTTCCGTACACGGTACGTTTTGGTGATCAAGTCCCGACACTGTACTCCTATTTTCCGAAAACTACGGCGTGCTGTTTGCAAACGGAGAACACATTGGAGCCCATAGCAAACGTAATTGGGAGAGAAAATGGCACGAGCAGCGATTATCGGTGGGGAATTGGACGTGGTAATCTTGGAAGGAAACGAGCCTAACCTATCTCACTACTCCTCGATTGACGATGCTACCAGAACTTGGCTCAACACTCTCCACTGCACCTGGGGATTATGTGAGCATTGTCAAATGGCTTTGTTTGTGACATTTCCTTAGCTGTAACGAGCTGTGGCTTGTGTCGAGTCGAAGACATTGACAAATGTTTGTTCTCTTTATGTAAAGGGAAAAAGAGCGATGGAGTGACCAAAATGCTCACAGATTATTTCAACACTGCTCCTAACCCGTACCTCAGCGCCCTTAGAATTCTGGTCAACGTCTCGGACTTCAAATATATCAAGTCTAAGATGTCCCTGGGCTTTACAGGTTATTATTATTTAAATGAGTAAAATGGTACACAGGATTATAAAAATACATTCCAATGTAATTTTACATAGATCTTATGCCCTGACCTTGCTACACCTTTAATTCCACCTCCGTTATAATGGCTTTAATAACGTTCCATCAGTTGCGGAGGATTTTTCCAAATGGATATCCCCAAGAAAGAAAACTTACAGCCGCTATCTGACGCCTGATCTGAAATTAGCTGCCTTCGAATTACTCAGCAAACAGAAGAACCTCCAGCTGACTAAAATCGTTTATGATACTTACGAACTTCCAGAGCACAATGATCTCTTCCTGCCTATGATAGAGGTACATAGATCAGCCATAAGCGCATATCTCATGTTGGCCACAGAATATCATTGGCGATCGCCAACAGTATGAATTACCTTAGGGTTTAGAAAGCGCAAGAATTCAGTTCAATCGATACTCCTTTATAATGTCTTGTTTACAGGATATGGTAAAAGAGAAGAAGTACAAAGACGCAGCGCAGTATGCTACCATGTTGCGCTTGCAGTCACATTTTTTGAACCCTGAGGTACTACTGCTGCCTTTAATTTTACAAAATAAATTGACAATAGTTGATGATCTTCTCGTGAACTGTGAGGAAGCTCGCGGGGCTCTGGTAACTTACTTGGATAATTTATTGGCACCGAGTAAGAATATGGAAGCTTTATTGGAAGCGTTCATAGAGTGAGTTTGGTCTTGGTCAAATGTTCAATAATCACGTATTCTTAGTTCATCCTAATTATGAACATTTTATTATTACAGTCAGAACCAAATACCAGAGGTGAAAATGTCTACCATGCAAATGCGGCCGATGAATAAGTTGGTTGCTCGGCTGACAAAGCTGTACAATCTTCCACCAGAATCATGTCCAAATTTGAATCAGAGGCGTGGCGAAGGGGCGTTGAAATTCTTAATATACAAACGCTATGTCGACTGTACGCTCGGTAAGTCAAAATTTTCGATTGAATCCTTTTGTTCATGCCCGTAGATCATTCAATATTCCTGTTCGATCTCTAAACATATTAGGTGGTGAAAGCTGGAACGAAATGGCTCGTGAAACTGTGGGAACGGACACTAGGCTGCAGTATGAGTTGGTTAAATCTTTGACTCATTCGAACGATGTCAAAGAGGCGTTGCGCTGGGCAAAAGAATTCAAAATGCCTAGAGAACAGTGGCCCTGGGCTCTTGTGGACTGTGAAGAGCTGGGATTTGAAGGTATTTACCTAATATTGCAAATGTTTCAAGTTCACTAAACTGCTGTTTTGACTGAGTAACTGATCTAGTCCATGCCGCTTGGTGTTGAAATTCTCTACTCGATTTACTGTGAATTAATAAGATATGAAAGCATGAAATGGATAGAGCTCAATTTTCTGAGAGTAGGAACGAAAGTGATAATTGATTTTTCAAATTGAGTCATTGATATGATTGAAGATGCAGATACAAGCGTCAAAGCCCCTGCAGAAGAAAATTGGGACGTAGAGGAAGATTCTACGCGATATCATACCCTCAGGCTGCCTAAAGAAAATATTAAAATAGTGGATGACGTGCGATCGTTTGAAAATTTTTTACACCAAGGCTTGAAGGAAGTGACGATTGTTGGTATAGACTCCGAATGGAAACCTAGCTTTGGTAAATAAACCCGTTGCGATTCACTTCCAAGGCTGTTTAAATACCAAACTTGAGCAATGAATTTATATGCGCATAGAGTTTAAGCCTGGGAGCGAATGATTCTAGACAAAGGTTTTCATTTGTAGAAGGAAGGTCATGAAAGAACAATTGCTTTCAATCTTTCAGGTACAAAACAGAGTGATTTGGCTCTGATACAGATAGCCACTAGGACAAC
This sequence comes from Phymatocera aterrima, assembly GCA_963170745.1. Classification (NCBI taxonomy): domain Eukaryota; kingdom Metazoa; phylum Arthropoda; class Insecta; order Hymenoptera; family Tenthredinidae; genus Phymatocera; species Phymatocera aterrima. Next base: position 9,637,507 of record OY720669.1, read on the forward strand.
CATCTATATCCTCGACGTTATAGGCATGGGAAAAGAGTTTGCAGATTTATGGGGAGAGCTCGGGCTGACGTTATTCGACAATAAAAATATTTTGAAACTTGGTAAGAGACAGTGCTTGCAATATTTCAGAACCCCGAAGGGGAAACAAAGACCTTGATGATTACTCCGAGAATGAAGAATTTTCGTCTTCTGATCCGTCCCGAGTAATTTTTTGTACTATCGTTTTCCATGCTCATTGTTTGTCACAGGATTTGGTTTGGCGCACGACATTGCAATGATCAGAGAGAGTCTTCCAGCCTTGGCAAGTATCAAGGCTACAGGACAAGGATACATGGATCTACTGCATCTTTGGAGGAAATTGACAAAAGAACACTCCTTTCATTTTCCGCACAAAGGTGATAAAAACTTCACCAACGAAAGTTTGAGCAAACTCGTCGAACTCTGTATGGGTCAGAGGCTCAACAAATCTGACCAATTCTCCAACTGGGAGCGAAGACCGTTGAGGGAGAGCCAACTAGTTTATGCATGTGAGGGACATCTATTAATCCATAAGCATACTTTACTGAAATTAGGAATTGCTCCATTGATGTATTGAGAGCACACAAGTCCAGCCTGATACAAATTTATTCCAAATTTTATAATTTCAGCTTTGGACGCTTATTGTTTGTTAGAAATATTCGAGGTGCTTAGATCTCAGTGCACTCGTTTAGATGTTGCATTTGATGAATTATGCGCAGAAACGCAACACATTGTGCTGAAAATGCCCAAGAAAAATTCTAAAAGACACGCATCAAAGGTATAATCACGAAATTTCCAATGTGAATGAAAATGACTAATTGAAACCACTACAGTGCAGCTATTGAACTATTTGAATAGGTCTCCTCAGGAATTGGAAGCTTGGCATCATCAGGAGTAGATAATAGTGTTCAAAAAGTCAGCTGGAATGTCAAAGGTAACAGTGGTGCAGAATCAAACGCGGATATGCAAGCAGCGCATGAATGGCGCGTCGTTTGTGATTCTATGCTGGGTGGTTTAGCACGGCAGCTTCGTATGTGCGGATGTGACTGCGTTTACGTTGAGTTTGACCGAAGAGGAGACCAATCTGCGAAGATAGCCTTACGACAAAAGCGCATCTTTTTAACTCGGGGAGGTGCTTTCAACAGGGTGAATAAAATACTTCAAAATTATTAGCTTTCACCTGAGTAAATCATCCCATCATTCATAGGCACCGAGATAGGGGGAAGCTCTAAATTATTTTTAAGAATCCTGACCGATCAATTGATCCAGAGAATTTGGTATTTCCATGTTTTATGACTGAATATTCTGCACTAGTGAAACATTCCGTCGCTTCCAGCACATGCCCCAAATCCACCAATTGCTGTTCTCAAACGTAACTGCTTGGCAGGCTACTCGAAATATTTCATTGGAAACTAGATTTCCAAAGTATATCTCATATGGTGCTCTTTCCTCATATGATAGTCCACAGTGCACATTCACAACTATTGTGCGTGTTGACTACCTGACAGTGCCACTCAGGGTTTCGGTCTCGGCGCCTATGCTATAGTTGATCATTAATAAATTATGTTTTTTTTATCTGTATCCCAACTTCTAGTTCACGCAGTATGTCCCACAAGGTTGTTGCTACAGGGTGCTAGCCGACAGACCGGAGGATCAACTAAAAGAAGTTTTAGGCCATTTTAAAATAATAGTCATGCAGAGGGACATTTTCAGCAGATGCCAGATCTGTAATTACGATGAATTCGTCCAAGTGTCCAGGAGCACAATCACGGAGATTGAAAAGAGGTGAGCATCGAGTTTTGCGGCAAGAAATATACTTGTGGAAATATCTGCGGTCAGTGGATGACTGATTAATAATTCAAATTTCTTATATTATAGTTTTGCTAAGCTAATGCATCGGAATGGCCATCGATTTCTCCCAAGTTCATCCACCAACGCGGATAACGTGACCACAGGCACTGTCACTGCGGACAAGGGCTTGGATTCAGTGTCCAGCGAAGTGTTCCAATTAGCAAGTAATAAAGGAGGAACGGTGAATAATTGCGACCGTACCTGGCGCCTAACTACAGAGACACTTGACGTCCACAACTGTTGTACAAGGCACGGGGTAACAGTTCAGATAGACAGGGTTCCTGCAAACGTATTGAAAAATGTTGAACAGTTTTACATATGCGAATGCTGCGGTAAAGTATATTGGGACGGCTCGCACATGGAACGAGCTCTGAACGGTATTCTCAAAGACATCATTGCGTGGTAGTTAAATATATGTATATAATTATATAGGCATGCGTAACGGGATTATGCATATACAGCGAGAAAATCTTCACTATAATTCAAGGCCCCAAGGGATACGTGAAAAGAGAACTGAAAGAAAATTTTAGCTATTATTGATCGCCTGAAAGTTATAGTACCAAAGAAGGCGCTGAACCTTCGATACTGTGCAATTATACATTATTTTGCGTATCTGTAGATAGGCACATAAATCATAATCTATTATCTAATGTGACCTGGCTGATCGGCATGATATTGTGTTCCTAGATTTTACGCATATTACGTTACCTTCAGAATAAAGTTATGCCCAGATATTTCTTTAAATGATGACTATTAGCAATTCCTTCACTCCTTCACTGCCTGTGACTATTTTACATTATTCTATACGTATGAAACCTGGTTGAAACGGTATTTAGAACAATATGTAGGTATGTGCAAGAGTATGTTACAAAAGTAAAGAAAGTTTGGTGAAAATTCTTTTTTCTAAAATTTTCCGTTTAATTTTAATTTCATGCGCTACGCATTCAATTGACATTTCTTCTCTGTACATTTATTATTGGGAAGTTTCAACTTCTGTAGGTTTAGGCGGTAGGGGTTCAGCAACGGTTTCATCCGCACTATTGACTGATGCTTCAAAATCCGCTTGCTCGATTAGATTCTTCCGTCCGTACGGCGGCGCGCCTATCAATGCCACAACATCGTTGTAATTTAGTGTTTCCTTTACCAATAGCGTCTCTGCTAACTGTAATCATGAAACACGATTCCTGTATTCCATAATATTATTTCTCAGAGTGGAAGTTAATTATATTGTGCATTTGCTACAAAGGCCATCGATTCTCCCCGCAGTACTGCATTCGAAAACCGTTTGGAAACAATGTGTAAAAATATTACAACTGTTTCCTCAAGCTTTAAATACGTAGGAGATTTTTCTATTTTCGATTATGCAAATATCAGACTGACCAATTTCAATTTCTCATTTTCAGCAAGAAGTATTTCTTCTGTTCTTCTATAGGCTTGGTTAACTAGTCGCCTTGCTTCTAAATCCATTATACTCGCCAGTTTCTTGCTATAAGGCTTTTTAGTTTGCTGAAACAGTTACATAAAAGTGTTCTACAAAGAATTCCGAGCTGCCAGTAAATGAAGAGTTTGACTGTAATTAGATTTCAGTAACTAACAAAGTGCCTAAATCGAGGTATCAGTTGAAATTTGAAAAAGTCACGAGACGAATTCCTCGACACATTGACATGGTGGCCACTAAAAATAGTCTGAAAAATTCCCTGACTTTCCCTGACCAAATGATAATTTTTCCCTGACTAGAACTCGAACTAATAATGCCAATTCCAGTACCTAATAAATGAAGCTCCGAATTTATAGGTATTAAAGAACACATTTACAAGCTATTTAATCGTCATGGAAGATCATTTTGACACACCACAAAGATTAATTATGGCATTTTTTTTTTTTTTTTATGCAAAAACATTCTGTTTCATTGGGGAGGCTTCATTCTTTCTCCTTCCGTACCGCTTGAATTCCCTGACTTTTCCTTAACTTTCCTGACCATTTTTCGAACTCCCTGACTTCCCTAACTTTCCGGTTTTCTCTGACCAGTGGCCACCATGATTGAGTAGAGTAGATAGTCTCGTCCATTTACCTGGCTAGTTTCTTCTTTGTCGAAAGAAAGTAACCCAACGGTGGAACTCATGCCAAACTGTTGAATTTGGGCATAGGCCATATTGGTGACCTTAGTTAAGTCATTTTGAGCACCGGTCGTGATTCTGTTGAATGTTACACTCTCTGCGACACGACCCCCAAGTGCCATGCACATTCTTTCAAACAACTGCAAAAATGGTTCCAAGGAATGATTAGTTGAGAGTAATAGAGCCTCGAGACACACTTGTTGTGCAGCGTGTACATAAATAAAATGGTATAAACTATTGTGAAAGTAAAAGAACCCAAGTTTTCAATTCAACTTCTATTGATCATAGTGGTTTGCTCTGTAGTACCTGTTCCTTTGTGTACAGCTTTTGATCTGTTGGCGTGTATTGCGCGAATCCGAGAGCAAGATTGGTCCTTGGTACAATAGAGACCTTTAAAAGAGCATCTGTATGCTCCAGCATCCATCCAACCAGCGCGTGTCCAGATTCGTGATACGCAACAACACGCTTCTCGCTAGGTGACATTGCATGCTGCCTCTTTTCTGTGCCCCCCACCATACGCTCAACAGCATATTCAAGATCTGCGGCTTCAACAATTTTCTTCTTGAATCTTGCCGCATGTAGTGCCGCCTCGTTACAAACATTTGCTATATCAGCTCCTAAAAGCAAATACACGATATTCATACATCTGAATTCACTTATTACTCCACTCATTTTTATGTTTCAGACCAGACGAACAAACAGCCCATCTATCTCTAGCACGATCTATTTCTGTGGCAACATGAGATTAGGCAAATTAAAATTAGAAAATGGAAATTACAATCACCACTAAATCCAGGCGTCAGGTAGGCCAATCTCTTCGAATATACTTCTGGCTTCTGTTCCAATGTAATCCCCTTGAGGTGGTGCATAAATATTTGCTCCCGCTCATGAACGTTCGGGAAGTCAATCAATATGTGTCTGTCAAATCTTCCAGGCCTGAGCAGTGCCTTATCTAATACGTCGGCTCGATTAGTCGACGCCAACATAATCACGCCTTCCTTTGAAGCCATTCCGTCCATCTCGACCAGGAGTTGATTCAATGTCTGATCAGATTCAGAAGAGGCGCCACCGCCATCTGACATCCCAGATGATCGTCTTTTTCCGATTGCGTCGATTTCGTCGATGTATATTATGCACGGTGCTCTGAATGCGTAGATTTCATCATAGATAATGGGAAATGATACAGTTGCAAAGTAATGTGATTTTTGTCAGTACTCAATAGAAAGTGGACACAAAACCGTTAAAATCTCATTACTTCCAAAAGTTGGCTCTTTACCGTGATTTTGCTTCTTTGAACAAGTCTCTGACCCTGGCTGCACCCAGCCCACCAATCATTTCAATAAATTCCGAACCATTCATTGACAAAAACGGGACATGTGCCTCTGTTGCTACAGCCTTCGCCAGAAGTGTTTTACCGCAACCTGGGGGACCGAGGAGTATAGCACCTGCAAATGGTAGCATTTTAGGTATCAGTCGCAGCCACTAAACTGCGCGATAGGAAGTGAAAAGGGCCCAAGACCTGGGAAGATATCAATCCGATATCCATATTATTTCTTGTTTCTTGTTATCAAGATACACAAATTAATGAACAAATTGATTGGCAAAACTACTTATTATTCGTGTACTGTTTGGAAATCACGAGGACCTTTTGGTACCTTGGCCCCCAAGGTTTTGTAATGCTCAGGGTGTTTCAAGTAATCGACAAACTCCATGACTTCGATCTTCGCTTCCTTCAGGCCGGCCACATCGTCAAACTTGACGCCTTTCCCTTTGCCTGTTGACGGATCAACAAGCGTGAATTTTGCCCTAGTCATCTGACGAAATCCTTCCATATTGATAGGAGCTTTCATCGAACGGAGGCGATTGACTAAAAACAGGAGCACCGTGCATGCCAGGAATAGAAGTATCAAATTGCCGGCGGTAACGACGCTACGGTCGTATGAAATTGGCACACGATCATCTGTGAATGTACAGAAAGAGTATTAATTTTTATGAATTCGAATACTGTGTGACGTATTTGTGCACGAAATTAAATTGGATTACATCATATCGGATTACCTTGCCGTATGTTGAGTTTGTCTTCTGTAGCCCTCAGTTTTTCTTCAAAACGATCTAGATCTCCGACTCTCATTAGGTATCTACGATTGCCAGTTCTGTGCCCATTAACTATGGCGTCTGGATACAGAATAATGACCACCGTATCAATCTGAGGTTGGATGATCAACTCTTTCACTTCTCCTTTGGAGAGCATGTGGTATAGGAAGTCATTCCACGACGTGTACATAATCTGGTGAATGAATAAATTCAAGATATTTGTTTATTTAAAGGAAATATTTATGACCGCAGGTATAAGAATCACGTGATGCAATAATTCTTTTCTGAACATTTAAATGAAAAAATATTATTCAGTCAACTAAATAATTATCTATTTTCCTTGCTATTTTCCTCTAATCAGAGGTTCACCAGCTTGATTAATCATCATCAGTAACGAGCGTGAAGCTGCATAAAATGTAGGTTTCTGACACATCTAGACAATTTTTCAGATAACCAGATAACTTCTGCTCATTTGCACGTTTGGATCTTCTGGCACATGACTTTCGGTTGAAGGCAAAAGTATGAAATTTATAATAAGATATCAAGCGAACAAGAGATATACTCGAACTGCTATGACCTATAGTTTTAAAAACGATGAGCATCGCGTGCATACGAAGTGAACATATTCGGGTTGACATTTCATACAATATATTAGGTCAGATTTCTTTTGGCAGAAATTTAGAAAATACAGAGACAGAAGAACCAATTATCCAATCTCAAAGAAAATTACCATCCTAGAACGCTGAATACATACTGGCAAATTTGGCTGGACAAATGGTACTATTAGGCAAGAATTCTGTAATATAATGGAATACAGGGGAACATTGCGTGATTGAAGAGAGTTCGTAGCAGACTGACTATGAATAGAGAATTTTTAGGCGAAGAGAGGATAAACTGTGTTCTCCATAGGAGACAAATTCGATATTCCTAATTTTGTATATACCAGAGCATTCTACCTATATCATGTACCGTCGCCTTGTACTGAATGTTGTTCTCAGAAAACTAAGAGCCCAGTAACTAAAATCGAGTGCTTATCTTTCGAAGTTTCTCCGAACTCACCTCACGTTGAGCGTTATCCGGTGTTACCAATTGCACAATGCTTGTTAGGAACCAAACAAATGTAAGCCATACAATATACTTGAAAAGAGTACTAGGATTCTTGTTGTTGTCATTTCTCTTTGAATTGTCTCCAGAACTTTCAGATGGTGGATCACGGTTTGGGCCTCCGCCCGCCATTCTATTGCTGGCATTCTTAGTCGTTGTTCCAAAATGTCTGACGTTTAAAAACTCAGAAAATTTTTGAGAATTATCAGGAACACTACGCCGTAGCAGGGCATGTATTGCTCTCATCTCGTTACGTATGTGCGCTCGATCCTGGAAGAGAATTGTCAGCTATTACCTTGATTTTGTTCGTTGAATTGGCTGAGATTTCGGAGACGCGGAAATTGAATAATTGAATTGTGTTTGTCGCAGTTTGACGATAATCGGTGATTGTTTCCTTACGTGAAATGACAGCCACTGGAAGAATCCAAGAGCCCTGTTGAGACCTAACCTGAAGATCGGTCTGCGTAACAGCGTATCGGATTTTCCCCCGGTGGTTGAGGGAAGTTTAAAAATATCATGAGATGAGAGTACATAGCGTTTCGGGTATCTAGCGAGACACTGCATATCGTCGTATTCGTTGGCACAATCACGTTACGTGATGCATGAGAAGAGGTTAGGACAACCAGTTGACGAAACCATGAAAAGCTTCACCTTTCGTGGTGGAGGCAGGCGATCAACCACCCATTCTCGGTTACACAATGGATTTTAATGTGAATAGTTCAACGACTACCGTTTATTCAGGTTTATTATTTCTTAACCTGCACAAGATGATGTCAAATACATTCGAATGCGTGCAAAATTTCTATCAGAATCAGACGATCCCGTTCAATGCTGCCCTCTGCGCCGGTGCCGGACCGAGAGGTGCCGCTATCTATGCCTAAACTTCGCCAAACTCTGAAGACCGTTTTAAAAAACTTCCGACGGATATCGCTAGGTATCTCGAAAGAGTGTCGGAGCTGCCTACGGGCAATTTTCCTTCATTATTTCTAATCGGAAGAAAAAAAACAATCGAATGAGGCTGAGAAACTAGACCTGGAGCTCGTATATTTTTATTTCATACGTGGTAAATTTTTCCTACAGAGCATTTACTATTTCGCTGATCATAACAAACATTATTGAAAATATTATTTCTTTTCCTTCCTAACGTATAAAGATAAAAAAAAACAATGTCGAGCATCACGAGGGAAATTAAAAAGATACACTTTACAATGTCTGTTTTGGAGTTTATTTTTTGAACCGGATATAAGTGTACAGATAAGATCGTTCCAGCTCCGCATTTGAATTTTTTTCATTTTTTGTTTGTTCAACCCGTTCAACGAAAGAATGACCTAGCTCCACGCACGGACAGAGAGGGGGGAAATCCAAGCAAGATACTCAGGGCGTGTATGTCAGTGTCGTGTAGCCGCAGGGATAGAATGTCGCAGTAACTGACAGAAACTGACGAGTTTACGATTCGTGGTAGGTCATTTTCTCACCGAACGAAGTACGTATCGACAATGCAACGATACAGTGAGCATATGATCACTACGCTTGTTATACAATAATCAATGAATTCATATTGTTCCGGTTACGTGAAAGGTGCTTTGAATCGAGTACAAATCGCATGATTCTTTCAAGTTTTTTGCTTCTTGTCGGGAGGTGGACCGTCGTCGTCGTTCTCCGTTTGAAATATAGTTTTTGGTTGAGTTTTTTGGTAAGCAGGCGAGATCCAGTATGGATTTTCGGCAGCATCCTTCGCGTATTTGAGTATAGCCTCCCTGGGGTCCTGATCGTCCTCAATGCGCTTGCTAAGCCCAAGATTCCTTATAACGTAGGAACTCAGAGTACCTCCGGAAGAAGCGACTCTACCACCTTGACCAGAAGTAATGGGTAGATCGGGGCGATGAGATTTCACAGGATCCAATCTATCTTTTTCCATTTGTTTCCTAACAGATTTGGGCCTGTCTTGCCTGAACAGAGGCAGGGCGTGCGGAGTTATTATCTGTTGGGTAGACATGATTTCAATATGTTTCTGTTTATGGTGGGATTTGACGACGCACAGCTTGGCCCCTCGCATACTCCTCTTCGGATCGTAATAAGTTTTCACAACTCCGTTACCACAGCCAACAAATATTTGATTCAGTTTCGGATGCCACAGAGTCTTGATTACGTGAGAATTTGTAACGGGTATCTCATTGACTAGATCAAACGTCTTTGTATCGAAGAATAATACTCTCCCGGACTTCTGACCCTTTTTCAAAGATTCCCCCGTGATGATCATGCTGTCGTCAGGACTGAACATGCAGTCAGTTGTATCGTATCTGGAGAATAAATCTGTTGCTGTGAATACAGGCCGCTTGAAAGATCGCAGATCCCAAAGTTTCAATGTATCATCGCAACTCCGTGAAGCCAGCATGTTACCAAGGTATGAAAAACTAAGACTAGATATATCTGATCCTTGTCGATGGGCGCCGCGAAGAAGCAACGACGTGTTCACAAAGTTCTTTCTGTGATCCCACATTTGTATGGATCCGTCTGCACAGCCGCAGGCAACGACGCTGCCTTCCTTGCTATAGGCACAAGTCGTTGGAATTGTCTTGACCCCATTCTGCGCTCTGCATTTGATGAGGTGTTTGTGTCCACGAGGTTTGAACAGGATCCATATGCGGCAGGTACTGTCTTGGGAACAAGTCATGTATTCCTCCTTTGTGACAGGATGCCAGCAACCGCTGTTCAAAGCTGCTGTGTGTCCCTTGGTCCTTGCCATATCTGTGATATATTGATCCCCTTTTACAGTTTCACATTTTTCAAAACCATCCCTATCCAGTACCTTGGCCTGAGCTGCGCCCGATAACACCAAAATTACATCTCCCGTCATGGAATATTGGAGACATTTGATTGGATGATTTTCACAAGGCTGTAAAGTCCTGAAGCTCTTCAATGACGTGTCCATTCCCGCAAAGTCCCAAAAACAAACATCATAATCCACTGAGCCAGATGCCAAACGAGCTCCGGAAGGGTCCGCCGCTATAGCAGTAACTGCTTTAGTTCCATGGAGCATTTCTATCTCATGGCTGCAAGGGATCTTGTTAGACCTTGTTTCGTGATCAATGTCAGAGTCGTCGCTGTCATTTTCATCGTCATCGTCGTCGTCATCTTTGTCATTGTCAGCGGAGGTATTCGGCAGTCTCATGACAACTGGGAGTGGAACAGAAGGTCCGGGGGTGTTCCTCCCCGTTTTGTCGGCTAGCGGTTCAGTCATACTGTTGGGTGTCGTGAATTGCGTCAGTTGATCTTTTATCACGTTCACGGGTTCCGAGCGAACAGAATTAGTCAATCTAACCGTTTTCGTGATATTATCAAGCATTTCTTGCACATCGAAAGATTTAGCCTTCTTTCCGAAACTCGTCATTCCCATAACCTCTTGTAGCTTTCGTGTTTCCTCTTCATCCTCGGGATTTATATCCTTTATCTCGGTGAGATTATTTTCCGGAATTTGTTTGCCGAATGTGCCAAACCCCTCGGTCGACTCGCTCGAACCAGCAGGTGCATTTTTTGTCAGGTCAGTTTTGATTTTCCCGAAACTAATTACTTTTTTCGTGCTCATAGTTGACGCGCTATGCTCATCTCACCTCCGCCGCCGGCCACACGGCGGGTCACGGCGACACGGTACACACACACACACGAACACGCCACCGCGAGCCAGCTGACTGGACGGATTACAAATTTCATTCAACATCAGGCTTCTACACTCACGGACGTACGACCGTGCTCCAGACTCTCGGCACCTAACCTCATAAACTCAACTTTCATCTATCAGCTGAATTTCGAACTGTTTTACTTTTGACCTGTTTTAAACGGTCAAACACTGCGAGACTTCGAGTGATTAGCAAGCGAATTACAAGTATTAGTCTGTACTGCGTGTTATGGAGTCACGTCGCTACAAGCTCTCGATTTGCTGATCCCGTCGAGTGCGTGTGTAGAACTCTATTTGACAGCTGCGTCAATTTTCGTACCTATTTCCCACTGATAGATAGGTATATCAGTGCTACTTTCTTATTTGCCCGTCTTTCGGTAATGTAAGCGATTCAAGTGTAGTGAAACGTCAATCGAAGCTTGCAGCATTATGGTTGATGTTAACAGTCCGACTGATATTGAGCGCGACAGAAAGTTCGAACCACGACGTATGAGCAATAGTTGTGTGACAGGTGCATCCACTCCATCCTCTTTATCGGACTGTGTCACCGGAGACGCGGACGACAGTTCCGAGGGCAAATGCGTCGTACCGTTCACTCTGAGATCCGTTGAAACGCAACTCATCTTATCCAAGGTATGTCATTTGGAGAACAGTTTGATGTTCAAGAAAAATAATCGTTCCAATGGTCTTTTACCGCTAGTTTGGGCTGCCAAATAAAATGAATTCGCAGCCAGTCCTGATCCTAGTTATGGGAAAAATTCTATCCAAGAATTTTTTGAACACTTCTTAGGATGCCACGCAGAGTGATCTGGAAGAAATGGTTGACCGTTGCAAGGAAATGGTATTGGAAAGTGCAGAATGCAGTGAAGAACGCAAATGGCTAGTCAGGCGCCTAATCGAGCTTCGTCTGCGTGCACAAGAGCTAAGAGAAAAGTCAAATGACGGTTTGTTGGAAACTAGAGTCATCCTGGGACACCATTTAGAGCCGCAAAAAAACCACGTCTCATCTGGGCCAATTTATTGTGACACCTGCAGCGCCGCCGTATGGACGATGCTGCAATCTTGGTATATGTGCAATGGTGAGATAATTGAACAATTCAGGAAGTTACTGAAAGCTGGAGCTATGATCAGGATAAAACAGTTCTTTGCAACCATTGTACAGGGTGTATGAAAATTATGTGTCGGGGCTTTTCCATGTGATTCTCGAGCTTGAGAATCACCTGGCAAAGTGTTGGTGGATTATATTCATACGTCCTATACATACTGATAGGGGAGCCGGTGTAATATTTCGAGTAAAGCTGGCTTGAATCCTGTATCGAACATTCCTCGAAATAATTAGAAGAATAACTCAATTTAGTTACTCTTTTGGAATACTACGCTGCGTTTCACTCTTCAATGTTGGATGCAAAAATTCTCATATTTGTAGAATATGTATCATCATTCCCGGTATCATCCCTAATATCCTTAGAGCAGAGATCTTCAATTATTCGAACTTAAAACTGCTATGGTTTGTTCAAGATTGCGGATACTGCTGCCATTGGAAATGTCTGAGCTCTGTTTGCCGTGTTTGTGCACACGTGGTGGCGAGCGAAGCTGGTGGATATACGTACACTAAAGATATATGCCCGGAGCGTGGTCTTTCGGCGCAGTCCTATAGGTGTGCCGAGTGTTATGCAGGCATAACATTTAGTAAGTATTAAAAACCGAAGCGAGCTGCGCTATCGGCACTATACATAAGTATGGGTGTCCAGATTATGGATCATGAATCCCAAAGTCAGGAAAAAATTGGTCGTATGACTCATACTTTCCGTTAACGTGATCCGTGCATGTAATATTCTACGTTGGTGATGATATTTTGATATTCTTATCTTTTCCACAAGCCTTCTCTAAAGGATTATCCCTTTCGTGTTTCGGGAGTCCCTTCAAATACACAGGTATAAATTATGGTGAGCTCATTCTGTAGCAACAAACATAGGGGTTCTGCTTCCTCCTGGTTTTATTTTACCAATGTTACTTATTTGCAATTTCAACGATCGCATGGATTTTACTTCTTATTGTGAAAACTCTTTTCACACTGTTGCGTACACCGAATCCTCACAGTTGATTCAACGACCATATTCTTTTCCTAGAAGCAGCCTGGAACGAACCACGTCTCTGTGATTACACCGGACTATACTACTGCCAGCGTTGTCACTGGAACACTACAGCTGTGATTCCCGCGCGTGTAATCAGAAATTGGGATATGGAACCACGTAATGTATCCCGGGCAGCAGCCCAGCTCTTAGAAATCTTGGAACAACGGCCAGTGCTGAACCTGGAGCAGCTGAATCCCAAACTTTTCAGTCTCGTTCCAGATTTGTCTCTCGTTAAGGTGCATAAAATTAAAACTACCATATGCCTCGATTTTCGGTTACGCCTTCAAAGAATTTGAATCACATTTGAACAATCTATTTACCTGTAACTTTTCACCTTCCAGAAACTGCGCAAAGAACTACAAATGATCAAACGATACCTCATTTTCTGCTCGGCAGCTAATAATCATGGATTACCATGGCGTGCTGGGCTACGTCCACATATGGTGGAGAATTTTTCCAGCTATGCAATCAAGGATCTTGTCGACCTGCAGAATGGAACCCTTGTAGAAGAAATTCGGATTGCCTACGATGCTATGCGCGCGCATGTTACGGAAAATTGTGAACTGTGCCAGGCAAGGTGAGCAAAATATGATTAGGGTACGGTATTTACAGGGTTTACAGCGACTCCACTAATTCCCTAACAGTCCCCTTCTTTACGTCAGTCCCCTATGAATCCCGTAATCATGAATGTGACTCCCTAAAAGTACTCTTTTTGCTTTATATCAATCGACTTTTATTTTCTCTTGAAAATCATAAAAATGTTTGTGCCCGGAATCATCAATCCGCTAACGCTGGGTCCAGAAACACAGGCAACAGACTACACACGCCATTGGTGGCGAGATCACACAGTATTGTGTTTTTGCACAAATATCGATCTCTCGAACCCGGAAGATTGTTTTCTGAGTATTTTGATAATGAAAGAAAGAGTAGAATAGTAGATATGAGGTGTATTCGTTTGTTCACTATGATCACGATTATTACGCTCTTAAAGTGATCATGAGGTCGACTGAATACGCTCAGTGTGAGCAAGGAGCAAAAACTTTGAAATTTGGGTAGCACCAATTTCGATATTATGTTTCTTATGAAAAATGAAAAATTAGTTTAATAAAAGTCACTGTGCTTTATTTTTATTATACATTGTTTTTTATCAATAATAAGATTCTGAGTCGCCTATTCTCATACAGGTGATTATCCCCATTTCGCCCTAATCTCGATGACTGGGAATGCTGTGATGCTTGTATTTATCGACTTGTTTGCTTCACACTATCAAACAATTGTTAATTCCATTTTTCAAGGGGCCATTTGTGTGAACTGTGCGGTAACGACGAAGTGATATACCCTTGGGATGCCGGTTCAGATTTGTGTCCAGATTGTGCAGCGGTCTATCACCGAGCTTGTTGGGCTAAACGTAATCATATTTGTCCAAGATGTTCTCGCATTCAGAAACGACTTGCCCTGAAGGATATGGAGAAGAATGCAGAACTCAGGGTTTCTGCCGGAGACGATGAATCAGAAGATCATCGAGAACCTGACGTTGCCGCAAACGATTGAGGATACTCGCCCAATATACTTTACCAGAAGTTCAAAGGTGTCATTCATGTTTACTCAATGGAACCAAACGCGAAATCGCGAAGGTAAATCATGCATACGTTTGTCAAGTCCAATTGTGTAGCTAAGCATCAAATAATTGATAAGGGAGACAAAATTGAGAATACATTTATACTAATGATAGATCCGGAGCTAAGAAAAATACAATATCTTATATTTCTCTGGTAATAATGTACATATACAGGGTGAGTCCAATGAAGCCTCGAGAATGAGTGGGGCTTAGTTGCCGCAAAGGCACACCCATTCAACCAATGAAGTGAGCTATCACGTAGACCATGCTGAAACGTCACGCGGGTATCTGAATAAGGTTCAGAGAATTGATAATAACCGTGCGACGTAAGTATCTCCTACTAATAGGTAGAGATGTCCAAAGTGAGAATGAAAACAAAGAGCAGCCCAATTGTGCCAGCCATCGTGTTTACTTCTCTCAACAAATAATCACAGCAACTGGTTGGGCTCTTAGCCGGCTTTCTTGATGTAAATATCGAATTAACTTCACAATTTTCAAATCCTATTCGGAATGAATTCCTACATCACACGGTTATTATCAAGTCTTCGAACCTTGTTTACACACCTTCACCACGGTCCAACATAGTCTACGCAATAGCTCGCCTCACTGGTGAAATGGGCAAGCCTTCGCAGCAACTAAGCCCCACCTATTCTCGAGGTTTCATACGATTCACCCTGTGTAAGGAGGCCCTTGAAACTGATTGGAAAAAAAATACGCTTCCCACTTGAGTAAATATAATTTATTGACCAAAATAACTGTACACTGTTCGATTTACATGATATTTTCGTGTACGTTATGTTTTTGTATCAGAATATGGATATTCTCGAAAATTTCGAGCCCCTGAAGACTGAGAAGTCGGGAATAGAACAAAAATAAAAAACAAAAAGAAGACTAAAATAGAAATACCGAAGGTATGAATTTCAGCCATGCAACCTAGTTATCATCTCTATCGTAAGGTATAGAGTTCTTAATGAAATTTAAGATTAAATACGAACCTTGGACCTTCAATTGCCAATGTGCGATTCGTAGTTGAGTACATACTATATCTAGATGCATGTAACACAGCTCGAGTATATATTACAGTAGATGCGGTATATAATCAGCAAAATGAGGGACTGCCAAGTAAATTACATATGCACATATATACAATTGACAAACTTATCAGATAGATTATATCTAAATTCGTATATGTAAATACTGTATGGTTATGTATCAGCTGAACGCAGTAACGATAGAACTTATGCTCTCGTATGATCCTGTGAGGAAGCCCAATATGCCTATAATTATCATAACGATATCCTTGATGAATGTGAACACGCCGAGGGTTGAGTTCTGCCAGCATACCACCATCTCGATTATCGGGGGAAATAGTAAGGCCAACGCGGTGCTGCTTATGGCACCGACCAGAGATATGAAGAGGCCGAGCTGGGGTATAGCCTCTGCCAGGATGACTACGGTTCAGCAAAACAATTGATCTTGTAAGAGCTATGTACCGAATTGCATCTAGTGAAGAATGCGCACAGAGAAGGAGTCAAGGTCGCAATTCTATTTCAGTTACAATTTATACGACACATTATACCCGCGCATATGATACTTCTTATCTCAGTAACTGTATCATTTATGCACAAGCTATACTCACATGTAAAGGTGCAGAGAGCAGACCGGAAAGCTAGTTCGGCCACAATGGGCCACCGGAAAGGCCCAAGTTTTTCAGATATTGGGGGCCACATTATTTCGACAGGTATATAAAACTGCAGAGCGTATGTCATCAATATGGACGAGCAAATTGCCACTTTGATACACTGAGGTAGTCTGTAAAGAAGCAACCGTGCACATTATATTACTGTAATGGTATGCAGCAGTCCTGGATCTATACTATAATACGTATAGGTATATCGCGGAGGGTGAATGACCTCATCAAATAGGCCGCATTTTCCACGGGAGAGGAAGGGGGTGGGGCGCGGGGGTGAAAACCGACGAATACGCGCGACTTTCTCATGGGCAAACGAATTTCATTTTGCCGTGAACATCGGTCGAGCAAGTAGGTAGAAGCCGCGACAGCGAGACACACGCCCAGTCGATGATGGTCATAATCAGACAAGAGTCGCCCACCAGTTTTAATCATTTTCCACCGACGCGACGGAAGGCCTTATAATCTTGCTCCTGCATAATAAACAGCAGTTGAAGACAAGATTGAATAAATATGAACAAACGGAAACGTTGAAACACAAGGATGATTGTTTCATTAATTGCGTGCTGCCCGAAAGACGTAACAACGTTCACTGTTCATTTTTCCGCTTCACAATGAAAATGTCATATCTCACTGACGGTGCTTCATGAGTAGTTTCTTTTTTTCTTTTAATAACCGTAGACCTAGCGCCCTCATAGTAGCAGAGTCATTGAGAGTCACAAAATTGATACCGAATATATTGGTGCCGAGATCTCTTGGTATGTTATGGTATGGTATTCGGGCTTGGGATCTCTACATGCATTTCCGACCAAACTCACATTTGCTTCTCGTCTAGGTTCAACGTGACAGATCCTTGGACACGTTCACCGTATTTGAGGTAAGCCAGAAAACCAGTCGACACAAACATCATGGAAACCAGAACCATCCCTACGTTCAGTACACCCAGAGCCCTGTCGAAGCTGCGAGGCTTCTTCATCTCATTCTTCAAAGGTAAGACCTGTGCGTGGAATGGAATGTGAAATATGTTGTATAAAACTCCAGTGTTGTAAACAAAGGAGATAACGCGCTCTTTTCAAGGCGTCTTACTATTTCGCAGTAAGAATTCCGAAATACGTTTCGAATAGGAATGAGAATACGAATCGGAATGAGGGGGCCGGGTGGGGGGTCGTTTCACTTCGTGCATGCAGTTAGGCCTACGGCATTTAGGCGTATGACTTTACAATATGCGATGCATCATAACTGAGCCCTAATTGGGGCACTGCAGGAAGACTTGGGATGAATAGGTCGAGAGGGAAATGTGATTAATTACGCATCTGTGCATCGGTATTATGCATTATATCAGTATCAAGAGTATGGGTATATAGCAGACTCACCAGACTGATACCTTCGAAGGAATAGACAACCGTGCCGAAGAAAAGAGGTAGTGTGTTCCAAGTGCCAACGTATTTTATACCGTCCTGTGTGATCGGTGGCAGGTCACTAGACATAATGTAGATCGTGCAGGCGTATCCTACTATCATCAGAAAATTAGCTACGGAGGATATCGGTACCATGTATTTTAGATTTCGTACCCAAGTAGTCAGGAGTATTGGAATAAGAATGATGGCCATGTGCACGTGGACGTCCAATTTCAGCCCATACACGTCGAGCACCTATAAGTGCAATATTTATACAGAGCACTTCGAAAGACAGGCGCAATCTGCAGGATATTTACGAAGTATCAACCTGAGCAATCTCTCCACGCTCCCGGATACTCTATCCGAATACGTATGCAAGTATTCACAACAAGACCAAACCGCAGTTTTACTACATAAAAATGTCGATCCGAACGGACCGTATACTACTCGTATTATGAGTGCATGCATGTCTGTAGGAGTTCTTTACCTGCGTATGCCCACCTGTTTTATATTTGAAGAAATAAATACGAAGTAGACGCAACAAAATCCTAGTTGGGTGGTACATAAAAATAAGTTAACCAACTTTCTGGAACAAAATAATACTGAAATTATTACAAACTTGCATTAATCCACTTATATCTGATAGTAAATATATAGGAGAAAGTTGATGCAAAAAACCATGGTGACAATTTATGACACGTCATTTTTCTCGGATTATCGTTTTCAGTTATCTACATTTTCCTTCGAATCCGAGTGTAAATATGTATACAACTATCAATCAGTCGGAACTGTGGCGTGCACATAACACACAAGCGCAATTCCGACGGACTACTGAATATAAGTATAAACAGACTGTACAGGGTGTCCCAAAATTAAGTACGAACAATGATAGGTTGCCTACATGCGGGCGCTTGGCAAGATTTTTTAACTGGTCATATCTCGCGAACGCGACTTCGCAGACCACATGTTCCCTGGGTCAATTTACTCAGCTCGACCCCCTCTATTACCCCTATCATTTTTTGTACTTAAGTTTGGGACACCCTGTAGACGAGAGCGGATTGAGCATGAATAAAATTCTGCTCGAATCAGAGATTACTTTGCTATCGGATTAGCAATCGAATTCCTCAATAGAATGACGATAATTTCCTATCCTACCGGATATTACCTCATGATGGTGGAATATCTCCGCAGGCTAAGCGGTCCTGTAGCGAAGCACAGCTCGACGGTTCCAGCAAAGTCTGGATTTCTTACAGCACCGTCACCGAGTCGCCTCGTCATTTCTTCGCTACATTGGAGCTGCAAGATATCAGGATTTACGTGGACTTAAGACACGCTCTGATTCAACCGGATAATACATTATCAGTATTATGATCTTCATATAGTGCAGGAGATTCCATAATTAAGATTCGTCGGCAATTGGGTGAGTAACTGAACTAGGTAATACATGTAGGCACGGGCGCCTGGTTCCTGTGCCTTTGACAATTTGCTACGAGTGACACAAGTATTATACAATTCGGAGAGTTCCATAAACGCGCAGCAACGCAATATCTTCGAAAGAAGCGCGGAAGGAGGTCGATGTCCAGTGTCAATTATATAGGTCTACAATATGCGTTAGGTGTATGTATATACTCACGAGCATATGCTGAGCGTGAACACATATAACACCGAGGATCAGGGTGAGTGGCGGAGCCAGTAGTAGCCCTGCATTTTTGAAGGCATCGCCAAGAGCGAACATTCCCGAACCTACGTTGCCTCTGAGCAAATGCATCAGAGTCTCGATGTACCTGCGTCGAGGAATCTGTTTATCTTATCGTATTCAGCGAAATGTTTTGCTAGAATTATTGTCCGCAGAACTACAAATTGAGAAGCGGTATTTATAGTTTGTAATCGGCCGATTACCAACTATGAATTTCAAATTACAATTATAATTTGTAATATATAATTGAACCAACGTATAGTAAGATGAATTACAACGCGCATTTGTCACTCATAATTCAGCCGAAAAATCAATTACCAAATATATTTTCAACTTATAATTGGTAAGAAACTAATTCGAAAATACATTTGTTATTTGTAATTTGTAATTTGGGTTCCTGTTCCGCCCAATAACGCTACCAATTACATCTGATAATTGTAATTCGGCAGAGCAGGAATACAGATGTATTTTGTAATTGATTTCGATTCAATTACAAGTTACAATCGTAATTCCCAGTGGGAATGTAATTATTTGCAAATCGTAATTGATTGCACCCATCACTGTTCAGGAGTAGCTTGCGAATGAAAAGAAGAAATTCAAATATACGTACGAGGTGGGATGATCGACTGTAACATGACCACCAGATCCGCCTTTCGACTTATCTTCTTTCTCCACGGGAACGATCATGATCGGATCCTTTGACTGAAAGGCATCATAGCCATCACTGACCCTGTACAAACGTGCAAACATTCTTATATACGGGGCTTTTCGTCCGGACATTAGAATTAATTTGCAGGGAGGTGTCCTACCCGACTGGTGGCGTTGACACTTCGAAGGCGGTTTCATCGCCGTACGTGACAGCTGTTGCAGTTCTTTTCAACGGAGATTCATGCTCCGGAGTCGTGTGCAGTTCCATTATCTGCAATATTATAACAATGTTTCCAGTTCTTTGGCACTATTGCTATACTACACCTATATGAGGTAGCGAGGAAACGCCATTAGCTTCATTTGTTCATGGCTCCGGTTATCAAGGAAACTTGGGAACACTTTCGTCAGTGACATAACTGTCAGAGAAGCTGTCACGTTGGTGGTGTTGGTATTTCAACATACGATAACACATTAAAACATAACCACAGACTAACTGCCAGGCTGTCAGTTTGAAATAGATCGCGCATAACGACATGAGCATAATTTATTGAAAAATAATTAAATTTATGTGAATTCATACCACCAACATGACAGCTACTATGGCAGTTATGTCACTGACGAAGGTGTTTTCAAATTTCTTTGAAAACGGGAGCTCTGAACAAACGACACCCATCGCGTTTCCTCGCTACCTCATATACACAACAGGCAGCCAAAAACGTGCATTGGCTTTATGCCGTTTTTCAACGCATTGATAAATTCGCCGTGATTAGTTGAATACCCTGCCGATTCGTTGTAACGGATTGTTTCCGATCGAAAGCTATCCAGGTTTTGAGAGTTTTCAAATATTTCAACTTATTACGAATGATCTGGTTTCTCGTATCTGATGGATTGACCGGTCTGGTGCTCTACTGCGGTTGTGAATATTGGGAGAATGGAATCTTTTGAAACTTTTCCGTAATCTCAAGTACTACCTTATACTTTCCGGTAATCTTTGGTTATCGCATGTTATTATCAGTCCCAGATGCAAAGATATTTGTCACTTGACGTGAATCTCAGAATGTTACCAAGGTTTTATCGGAGTATAAGATATTGCAGATCTGAATCGATGATTTCGACACTTCGTAACGCATGAGATTTGAAATCAGTATTTCGTAGATTAAACTTTGCAGGATTGCTTGCGAACGAACAACTTTCCTCCCACCACGTACCGAAGCGTAGCCATTGCTCGATTTGAGTAGTTTCGACAAACGATAATTGCCTACTCTGAAGCCATAGGTGGTCCATTAACGGTAGAGCGTTCGTGCAACTAGAAATCATTCATGATTAATATTTGCGCTGTAGGTTCACATCATCACGATAGGCTCATCTTGTGTTGATACGATATTGTCACCATATGTAACAATGTACACACAGGTATGTATTGACGTGATAACTCTACACTTTCAGGTCTTACGTTGAACGCGTAAACGTAACATAGATTCTGGTCATAAACCAGAGCCGAAGATAAGATTCTGAATAGCTCACTCAACTGGTGAACGCAGACGCATCGGCTGATTATGACACTTAAAATGCATATATATGTACAACGAAAAATATTCTCACTGTTTCCCTAATACTCCGATTTCTCATTAAACGTGCATACGAATTCTGTACCGCTAGAAGTGTTGCTTCGTAAATAGTGCCAATACCTATAGTTGCCAGTTGCATCAAAATTAATGATATTCAATGAGTTGTGGAACATCGTAAGGAAGTATTTTTTCTACGTGCGTCAGGTATATTTCTCACTATCAATTAGTTCAAATTAATCACTGATCGACACTTCCCTGGTACTACACGACTGTAGACCTCGGCAAAAAATTACGTGCGGGTATATCAATGGACGGATTGATTGGTTCAGTGTCCGTTACCGCGGGCACGCTCATCTCACTGACGATGAGTTTGCTGGATTCTCGGTAAATCACAATTACCGTTTCATGCAGTTTATTTTCAATATTCTTCCGCATCCTATCTTCGTTCACCTGACGACGGTTTTTGCTTCGTTCGTATATGCAGTCTATCCGTTCAATGTCTTTTCGCTTTGAGCATAGTTCCGCATCAGGACAGTTCCTAAACGCATATATTATTAGATCGCTATTATAGATGCTCCACATTCATGAATCTAGGTATTCACACCTGTATCGCATACTGTACGCTAGCAGCATGACGGATCCACGGTATCCACCATATACATACACTCGTCTGAAAATATACGTACATGTACCGCACAACATATACATGGTGCATGATCGATAGATATGCTCGTTTCAAATTTGGCAATGGGATGGAATCGTTTGAAAATAGAACTTCATCCAAATAGCTATAAGTATAATGTATGCATGAATATACCTATGTAAGCGTTAGTCACAGTCCTGCACATACTCTAGGTATGATATAATGTAACACATATAATAACGCCTGTGGTGGGTATAAAGTTTGTACGTACACGCGCGTGGGCACGTACGTATAGCTGCTATGCATCTTCTGTATGTACGATACCCTACGACTACAGCCTATAGGCATGGGTAAGTTCGACGCACACTACATCATGATCCGAGAATAAAAGAATTCAATTGACTGGCAATCCGACGAATGGCGATAAGATTTTGAACCGCGAGCACTATTTCAATGATCATTATTTTTTTCTTCGCCTTGCGTTGTTCAGTCTAATTTAAACTTGAATCGTGCCAGGAGACGTCGACGTGGTTCTCAGCTGCACGCTGCACGCTGCACGCTGCATGCAAATGGTAACCGAAATTAAAAGAATCGTGTCATCCCCGGAGTACCAGACTCTCGGGGATGATTTTGGTAATTTCGATAACATGTCGAAGAGAATTATGTCAGGCAATTGGACATTTCACGTCAACGGTAAATTTGCCGTAACAGGTACATACCTATATACAGGGTGAGTCAACTGAAACTCCGAGAATGGGAGGAGCTTAGTTGATGAATTAGGCCCTACCTCACAGGCAATCCGGTGAATGTTCAGTATATACGGCACGGAGTCATGAGTATTGATATCAAAGTAAAATTCGAACCCTACTTGTGGGTAATCACCGTCAGTAAGAAACAATAATGAAGATATGGCAACAAAATAAGGACGGCAGCACGTAATGTAAACAATCAGGTTTACCTTGGCACATGAGGAGTCATGTTCACTCACAGGCCTAGCAAAGTTCACATAGTTCATAGTGATGAACAGGCTAGTCAGTATGATCAGAGAAATTGATTGTATCAGAGCTATTGGAGATAAAGATTTACTCCTGGGCGTATAATACTAAACATTCGCCAGATTGGCTGAGCGGTAGGGCCTAAATTCACCAACTGAGCTCCTCCCATTCTCGGAGTTTCGATTGACTCACCCTGTATATTATACAACGGAATGGAAATATAACTGCGGCAACTCTGCAATAACGCTCTGCAGATGCATAAGTATAACGCCACGTACATTCTACATGCATTCAAGTATACATACAACGGTGCCCCTGCATGTAGGTAGGATGTGTAATAAGCTGGGTATAAGTCATTGAATGATCTTGAACGATCAATATCCTTCGATTTCCATTGGGAAAGAGACGCGTGCAGTTTTTTTTCCTCACAGCGCAGTGCTCCAGTTATTCGTATTATACTCGTGGGTTATTTATTCATTACGTAAGGACGCCAAGTCTAAGGAAATCTAAGTATTGTTGTATGTGCGGCACATGTATCGTACATCACGCAGATAAGTTATGGCGCATGTACCTACATATACACGACATAGCGGGATACGGCTACGAAAATCCCATGACCTCGATCATTATTCTCCGTATGCGTATGCAGCACTATATCGCCGACGAGAGAATTCCGAGGTTCGATCAACCTTCATCCATTCGACAACGTGAAAATGTATTACGCTCATGCAATTGTTGCCCAATTCACACGCGAATGAAACCTCATGAGCTCCAACTGTTTCTTTATATTTTGCAGTACTCCCACCTGCGTAAGATGGGCATTTCTCTGCCACTTTCTGTCGGATCTTCTATCGTTCGATTCAATGCCCCGGCAACTCACGCGAGAGTGGCGGGAGTCACCAGTATAAGTTAAGACAGACCCCATTTGACAAAATTTGAAATGATTTCCCAAAACTCCGACACCAGATTGGTCCCCGTTGACTAGGAAATACGATTATAATACACGGCCTGTGAGGACTTACCACGATAATCCCCTATCAGGTACCTCCGTTTCAATAATCCACTATCGTAAATGTTCTGCACGTCTCTGTTTATTATTATTCAGGGATTCGTTCGTTTATTCATTTATTTGTTTATCTGTTTGCTGATTGATATGGCACTCGGTCGTCCTTGTCTACCAGTTACGTTCACTTTAATGTATTCAACTTGATAATCAGCTAATGCGAAATAATTTGCGTCAAGCTTTATTTTCGGCACCGCTACATACATGTATAATTAAATCAACTTCTGACCGGCTACTTATAATGGCGAGGTCTATCTTGAAAGAGAATGGACACACGTATGTAAAATGTGTCCGATGCGCAAGCGAATGCGTCCTATATGTGTGTGCATATGGGTATACATACTGGCTTGAGAATCGCTGCGGAGCTGTGGCCGCGCGTAGGTCGGCCAGGAGCGAGGGACCGAGAGACACTAATGACTGACTTTCTGCGGCTGGGAGTGCGGAATACACCACGGTCACGATGCGTGCCGCCTGGTTAGACTAAAAGAAATGGGTAGAGTGTCAGGAATTATCTGGTACGTGGACCCGGTGCCCATCTACGTAATCTACGTGGGTAGAAGGTGCATTATATTTCGAGAAGTCTTGAAAATTTTGCTATCACCCGGTGCCTGAGATTTTCATTTCAGTGCATGGAAAGTAACAGTGGAAAAGGATGGGGATACTGCCCAGCACCGCGCCGATGCCTAAAAAGGGTAATTGTGCCCCCGTACGATTGTACACGTAGATTCGTACCAAAGACAATCCCTGATACTTGATCTATACCGGCTGGATTTCTAACGTCTGAGCACTCGAAGTAGCGTTTAGGCTGCCGCGGAAGCTGCGTCGTCAATTTTTTTGCCTCTTTCAGCCAATCAGAAAATCGGAAACCACTGAAGCAATTGCAGTTTTGGGCTCGCGGCCACCTCGACGCTCCTCCAAATGTTCAGACGTTAGGAATTCTTCCTGTACAGTATATGCCCGTGATATACATGCACGTCCACCTCCGACCATTATTGCATCATAGGAAGGGTATTCCAATCGAAACATAAACGGATATGTACCAAATCATATCACGGGCTCACAATTGGAGTACAAAATCGCGGACGAGCAACTTCGAGCTTTAATATGTTCGTTTTACACCAAACGGACTCGCCGCGTCCCGAACGTCGACCAGAATATGAGTCTGCGGAGGTTCGGAATGGAACAAGCCTGCAGTAATCTGTATCCCTGCATATTCAAGTCTCAGGTAATCAAAAGAGGAGATGCGTCTTCAAATTACATCGCGCATGATGGACTGGTATTTGAATAATTTGAGTGGAGCCATTCGCAGAGTTATTAATATATTGTCCGCTTGGACGGACGCAGGCACGTGCCGATCAGGATAAACTTGATGACACCTTCGCACGCATCAATTATTTAGTTGACTTGACAAAAAGTTGTAGAACTGGGTTACCTAATTGATTCGTAAACTTGATCCCCACCGCCGCGTAATGTTCAAATCCTACAGATATACACACCTACGTCATAGTATAGTTATACTCGCGTACATAGAGAGAATTCCTGTCTGTAAACTCGGAACAGCGTCAAGGCGGCAATGAAACCTGCGTCGTAACTTCGTTGCCGTTTTCAACCCATCGGAAAATCAAAAATCACTAAAACAATTGCCGTTTCGGGCTCGAGGTCACCTCGTTGCTGCCTCGAGTGCATGTATGAAGATACAATGAAGACGCAGGTGTGATCGACCATCACATTTTATAAGCTGACGTATACGCATACGTAGATGTGAATATCTGATTATATTATAATTATAACATCTGCATTTGAGACTCGCAGTTTCAAGTCTGCGACCGCACCTTGCCAAAACGCAATCCAGTCCAGCTCCAATATCACGGGGGACATCTGACTATGGGTATACGCCAGGCATGCGTCAGGTACGAATCCTAATATCAAATCTTGGGATCGTCGTTTCCGTAGAATATTTTATCATTGCACCCTCCGGTTTTGTAGGAAGGGACCGCCCGGCTCTGTAACACACTGTTTTTATTTGTTATCCTCGTTCCTTTCATTTTTCAGGGACGTCGCTACCCCACAAGCACACACATGGCGAGAGTTGTAGGTACAAAGTCAGCAATCAACCGCTGAACTCGTCTGGGTATACCCGATGCGAGTCGAGCATATGGCTGGGTCAACGTTTGGTACTGCTCATGATGTTCTTATGTGGGAAGTTTGCCTACAGACGCAACCCCTTTGTACGGTACGGAGCAAACCAGACTCGATAATCACCGGGTATGGAATCCCGGACTCGGACTCATCGGCTGTAGGGCGAAATGAAAAATAAATTCGATTTACAAGTAGATCCGCGTAAAGATCATTTTCTTCATTCAGGTATTTGCTGACGTAACGCATATTACGTTCGAATTTGGAAAGTCGACTCTTTCTATATGTTTCACATTCTTTCAACCGTTCAAACGTTCTGAAATACCGTTCTCTAAAATGTTGAGTCAAAGTGCGGACAATCACTATTCTCAAAACAAGAGCTGTCTCAACGGTTGTACCTAGTGCATCTGACATTTCGAAAGATTTTTGAATCAGTTTGTACAAAAACTGAAATATGTGCGCTTTTCAACAGCAAAAATTACCTCATCACCGAAAGCCTCGCTTTTTACAGAAACCATTCAGAGATTACCAACTTTTGGGGCCTTCGAAGCAGTGTACGCTCTCTCTACACGTATGCATACACACTGGGCAAACTGAGGGTTTGGATTTAGAAGATCGGATGAACCGTTCATTTCAAAAGACGGAATCAGCAAAAATACTTTGGTAATTACATCTAGTAGACAAAAAAATAGTTCATCGTTATTTAGCCACCAATGAAACGTATTTTTCTGGCTCCCTCCTCTGCCCGTCGTTAGACCCGGGAATATGAGAAGCGCCGGCCGTGTCCCTACTTTTCTACAATTGAAAGACTTGAAAGCTCGGGCTGAGAATAAAATCGGGTAGCACTCGTGTATCGGTATTGGTTTCAAAGATAAAAGAATGGGAACACAATTATTTTACAAATGCTTCCAACACGTATACAACATAATCGGTATCGCTGTTACATTTGTCTATATTCCAATTGGCAAATGTTGAAGTTTATAGGTATCGTAGCAGGGCTGAGTGTTTAACTAACGCAGAAAGCGGAATAAGGAGAGAACTCGCAGTAATTATATCATTCACGGGGCATCGTAGCAGGGCTTCGCGGTTCTTTTGCACCAAATTAAAAACCGGTATTATACCCGTTTCAGTGGCGAACACCATTTGAGGAAACAACGTCGTACGCCTAATATACCTATAGGAAACGAATTCCCGCGTATTGGAGAATTGCAGGAATGATATTATTTTGCCAGATACCTTTTGGTTCCCGCGGTTTCATTCCCGAACTAACTTCACGATTCAATGTGAATGTAGTGGGATATACACTCAACATTAACTATAATACCAATAATATATTATCAACACAACAACAAGTTGTTTGGTAAATACCTATGCTGTGATCTCCGCACACACGGCAAAATTATTACCACGGATGTTAAACATGCGTACAAATATGTACTTACCAATAAACTATTCTCTACCCGTATCCGTTCACGACTGCAGCGGCGACTGAAACTGCAATAATCGTGTGGATCGAACTGAGTGCTCGAACTGAAAAGTCCGGAGTATACCTTCGCCTATCGAAGAGGCCTAGGAGGAATGGTTTTTCCCCATCCGCAGTGTAAAATATTGATAATTACCGGCTCGAGTACAATGTCTATAACTACCCACAGCGTCGACGTTATTAATAATAGATTGTCATACAAATAAATACGAGCGATATGGAATGTATGTATGTGATTCATACAAACATTTGCATGATGGATATAAGATATGTCATTGCAATGGTTCGCGCCTGAAAATCGAATGGAAATGGCATTCGGGCAAAATAAATGCTGATGATTTCGCTATTATCTTATTCCATTATTCAGTAGCCGATTTCACCCCACATAGCCTGCGTATTCGGATAAAGCGCAACACAGCCAATCAGAGAAGATGATGAGTAACGTGAACACAAGGATTCCCAGGGTTTTGATAGTTCCGCTCGATTGCAATGGCCACGTTCGTCCAGTGCATCCGTTCACAGCCCGCAGCCCTAACCGGACGCTCCCATTGGTTGTTTTCAGTTTAATATTCGATCGGCTCAGTAGCGCCGATCAGGTGCAACCCAAATGGCTGAACTGCGGTTCATTGCATTGTATGGGTAGTGCTCTACATTCTGATTGTCACGAGTTGCCATCAAGCAAAATAGTACGCAGGAAAAAATAGTTTAACTCTCACTACAATCTGAATTGTGAAGCACGTACCTAAATTCCAAGAGGTAGACAATTAAAGATACCAAAGCGTATTGTTATATTGGCAGTACAACTATATATACTCATATCAGCGGCGTAGCAACTTGTTGAAAAGGCATATTCTATCCAGCCTCAATAATGCTATGGCAATGCTGTAATACCAATACCATGTAGCCGGTCTTTGAAAGAATGGAAAAGTACGGCAGAGAATCGATATCTCTATAGGAATCGCACTGTTTTCAGTGTATGAGAATAATCAACGAAGAGCGATTTTCTCTATCACGAATCAGTGAGGATAATCATGATCTGATCGGGAAAATTAGGGCACGAGCATATCTAACGTGATACAGCAATCGTATGGCTTATTGGCAGTCTGCGATTGCTAGCGGTAAACGATAATAAAAATCAACAGTTGGAACAATAAAACGCACTGGTTACTAAAACTGAATTTTTCACACTCTTACAAAGGCCACAATGTGTGCTATCTTGAATAGAGAGAGCAATTATCCAATGTAGCAGTATTTTTCATTTACTACAATCGGATGTATGTGTGTACATACATTGGATGGAATAAAAATGGTGTTATATCAAGTATGTACTTACACCCGAGTAACAATTATATCTTGATTATCAGAGGGTCGGATCTAGTGTTTGGTAAAACTTATGTTAGCTGATGAATGCAGGAGACATTGCAGGTACTATACATTATTCTTCACATCCAGCCGCCTCAAGCACTGGGTCTCTATGTCAAAACTATAGATACACAGGATTGGCATAAAACCACGTTACTCCCACACATCCCCATAAATGTTCCTTTTTTCAGTATGAATCACTGGGGTTGATCTTCTTGTCGGTTGTGCTGCAGAGGCGGGGATGGCGTTGGCATCGGAGCTGCCCCTACAAATAATATACACAGATCAAGCTGCGAATACTAGGATACTTTGGGTACAATCAGTGTGATCTTTATGAAAATATCGATCAATTTCGGCAAATGATAACAACGATTACGAGAGTTGTTGCATCAGGCTTACAAACTATGTTTCCCCCTCTCAGCTCTCGAATATTCATCTCTGTTTCTTTGTCTCAATTCGGCATATGAAAGTGATGGTTGATTAGCATAGCTCTGGTCGGACCAATTATCGGTGAGTGCTCCTAAATTTGGACCTGTGCAAAGAAATTGATGACATAGCAATATTATTTATCCCACAGAGAGACAGATGAGGAAGATCAATGAATTCTATAATCAAACGAGTTTCTCGAGGAGTTTCTATACTACAAACTAAAGGAGATGGGCTCTAGTTAGTAAGAAAAATTTCGATAGAGGAAAAGTAATATTCGACTGAGATTGAACGTGTCCCGCTTGCCAAAAATTATTTGACAATGCATTGAATGTAATCGGATATAATGAATTCCTATTCAATACATTACACAAAGTGTAATGCGTTACATCTCGATGGCGATAAATCAATAGTTCTCATGCTCTCAGCTCACCATTCAGTTCGTCTCCGGTATAGCTATCCATATTGCTAGGCGAGCTGTAAACATCTATGTCAAGTGCGGAATTCATCTGGCCATCATCTTTATGAGTTGGCGCATTAACAATGGGAAAATTTAAGTTGGCATCCGGAGAAGGCTCTGTCGGGAAGCTAAACAGAGGAAGAAAGAATTAGGAACTAGAGTTGATGATTGTTCGACCTTCTGTCAAGTCCAGAGGGGACAAATCTCAGTTGAGGCGATAGCTGAAGAAGTCGGCTAAATATCCGAAAACTCGGAGGGGGCCAAGCCCAAGTTATGGTTCCTTCTCATTCATTGACGGAGAAGAACGATGAATAATGAATATACTATTCACCTCGAATGTTACTCAAAGAGGGCTCCCACAGCATTTTGTTAATTTTTGAAATTTTTAGAAATCCTAAACGAGCGGCCACACATCTTGTGTCTCTCATGAAATTATCATTCCAAACTCAGACCCCTTCTCCAGCTATTTAACATTCACTTTTATATACGATTTCTGATTAACAATCGAAATTTAGATACCTTTCCCCACGGATTGCCTGTTTTCGCCTCATATAGGCTCCAAGGGGACTGTTTGGTAGATGTTTGAATTTATCATAACAAGACGGTATAGCCATGAGCTTTCCGACAAAGAATCCGAACAAGCAGGCCGAACCCACTTTAGGCCAGACACCAAATTGCAGGCTAGTAGACAAATTATACGACCGTATACTCTGATACACTATCCCTCCAGCCAATACAGCACCAATGGTTCCTTTCAAGTTGCTGTCGGTGCGGCATTGAGCCAACAATCTCTGTTCTTCTGCATTGGGTTTATAATTCTATGGAAAAAAAAAATACGTAACTAAAATAAAGTGAGTATAAGGAAGTATCGCATATTAGCACACCTTCTGGCAGTTGGTTAATCGGAATTGGAATGGGAATTGATTCATGAATCATGTTAGCTCTGCTAAGCAAATTGTACGTAGATTAAATTTGTCACAACGTAGTGTACTATAATTAGCTGCCTCGTCCCGTCTCCAACAAAAACGGTATGAAACTATGGTCTGGTCAACAGATTAGTTTGTACTACATTCCGGCGATTAATACCAGAAGTATTGACGGATGTGCCCAAAGCACATCGAAAATAATTGAGAATAAATGCAATTTCAGGTTATGTTAAATAACCTGTGTATCGGGGGGCTCGTGGACAAAATGCACCAACTTAACTTACATTGGGTAGCGTCGCTTCACCGGTATTCTCGTTGGAGGTATTACCATAAGCATTATCCATCATTAAAAATTTATAACAATGATCCCAGTATTAACGACGCTATTTTGCGATTTCAGCAACGCCGGCGTACAGTCTCGCCTTTGCTCGCCTTTTCGTGTGCCCCAGTGCCCACAAACACAGCCGCCATTACGCATTCAGCCCTCTATTATTGCGTTTTCACTTGTACAGTTTCCGCTGCAGCAGTTGCAGCGACCTGCTGCTGCCTGCTGAGTTTTGATTTCTGCATCGTGACGCTTGAGAGAGCGGCGCTCGTGCTCGATTTCGCACCGTAATTTCAAAAGACTGCAAAAGAGTACACAATTTTCAGAAACCGCGGTGAAGATGGCGCCTAATTGAAACATTTTCACCTTATGAATGCATGGAAATATTGCTCCCTAATTGCTCCGACGCCGTTAGGTCGTGAAAATTTTGTTTTAACTTTTTCGTCATTTTTTTTCTCAGATTATTTCAAAAGCCCGAACCTACGCTTGAGAAGGGGCTATAATGTTTTCAGGTATACTAAAACATTGCTCCATAGTTGTTGTTGGCTTTTATGTTGTAATTATGCATAAAAAATACAAAAATCTTTGTAAAGAAAATTTCCCAATCGTATTTTCATATAGCGGTCTGCGCATGCGCACCATGTATCGTACTGTTGTGCCGTCACCCGCCAACTTCATAGCGGTAGATGTGATATTCAACTCGCACGCAAGCATCGCGCTTAAATCTACGCCAAATTTGGTTTTTCGTGTCAGTTGCTGGAAATTTCCTAATTATTATATCATGTTATAGAAAAACGTTTATTATCTGCGCTCTTATCGGTCATAACTCACAGTCCGTCCGTCGGCACAAAGCAGATCGAGACGCAACGCCACGGTCGACCGTGGGCAACGCAAGCGGCAAGGGTAAAGATGTTCGCCTAACCTTGTTATCGCCAGACGCTCTAGTGCTCGGTCAAGAGATACACTTGCTATAATTGCTACCATTAGAGATGTTCGTGATGTTACCATGGAGAAGGCGATACGACCGAATCGGCGGGAATACAATAAGGAGAGAAAGAGGACCGGGGTAGTAAGTAGCTTGTGAATAGTTTCCTCCTCTTCCAACAAATGTTTCTGCCAAACAAATTACCTGTTACTCTATGCCCGCTATAGTCCTAGCACTAAATAAAAAGCCCATTGATCAGATTTATGGTTCGATCACCGTTGGTGCACGGTAGGCCAAGATGGTAAAACTTGTGGGTATTTCATAGAAATCCAGCAGCTCCATTACTGTTTCGAGAGCGGATAATACGCAGAGAGCTTATATACATAGAGTAGGAGAGTCATAGGACCCTACGTAAGTGGAAATGTTTGCAGGGGGGAAAAAGATATTGATTGCATTATATTTATACTGACGGATTGCTGTCAAGATTCCCGAAATTTGACACTCCCTTATTGTTAGAGGCTTTTTCTCCTCATTTCCCCTACACGCTCTGTGGTCCCAACTTCGTTTCTAAATTTACTGCGCTTGCGGTATTAAACAGCGATAGCAGTGGCATCGCCATGTTTTCTCTCTTTCTTCCCCACAAACAGGAATCCGGCCCGCTTTCCTACTCTATGTATGTAAGCTCTCTGATAACACGCCAACGACCACCGACTACCCTGTAGAGAGTCAGCATACGTAGCGATATCACCAAGCAGCGTAGCTATAATGTTGACAGTAGGAAGGGAGACGCGCGTGTGTTTGGCTGCAGCTCTACAGGCGCCGGAACGGAAGACGCTTTCTTATCATATGGTCGTTTTGGCATTTCTCTAGACTTCACCTATCTTAAATAATAACAATCTGAAGGGGGCTCTCATCCAGGGGCTGGAACATGAAAGTTGATATTCTTTTTCTAACTTACTAGCCAACATTCTCATGATTTATGGAGTTTGGCTCAAACTACACGATGAGCCAATCGCCGAAAGGAAGGTCTTAATCGAGTTAGACCCTTGTTACATGTGGAGTTTTCCAACTAGAGCCACGGTGCAACACAAAACTACGTGATTGGTTACTTGTGTTGGATCCAGCCAATCATCTCGCTGTGTTTCCGTTTTGTGTCACACTGTGCCTCTTGTTGGAAGCTCCCGATCATACTCTAAATTATAGAATCTGAGAAAAAGGCACGGAAAGAGAAAAACTAGATATGGTAGCGAAATAGTATATTGTATGGTAGGGGCGGAAAATCGGCAGTTCCCGACTAGCGTGAAGTTTGAAGCACACTTTCATCAAGTGTATATCTATAAACGACCGCAGTTTAACGATGAGATACATTATATTTGGAGGCTACTGCGTAATAGCCAAGCTGCTTCAGTTCGCAGGACTATCATGTCCAGTGATTTGCCGTAGAGATATTCACATGCGTGTCATGACTACTGCATCGATTTAGCGATATTATATGTTATTGCAGAGCGCTGACTGAGTCGGCAGAGCCGTGCAATCGAACGCGAACGCAATGCGTCGACTACAACGTTGTAATACATTGTATACGGGTATTGGTATATGCAAATCATATTGTTCGCGCCGCAATGTCACAGGCTCTGAGCATCGCATTACGGGGTATAGTATAATAATATACATACTGCAGCCGGTATACCGTACGTATGCAACATACGAGCGCATCGTGCATATTATATTATGATCGTCATTCAGCGAATGGCTGGGCAATTATCGCTGCTTAAGTTATGTTAAGTGCGGGGTAGATCCACCGGCGTTGACGCTCATAACAGGGCGGAAGATACCTATATTATAGGTATGTATACATACGTTCATGTATACACGTACGCGAGAATGCCAAGGTGATGCCACGTCGCGTGAGGACATTTGTCATGCGTATGCGCACCGCTAAGTTTATTAGGAACAAATCTGGTGGCGTCACCCACGTTCTGGTATTGGAAGCACAGGGTGTCCTTGCATCCAAGTCATACGACGTACAGGACCATAGGCTGTGCGCGGTGGAAAGGATTCTAGGCGCGACAGAATGTTCCAAGGCAACATCAATTGCCGCGTCTATATTTTAGTATGCGGTCATTTATTGCGATTGGCTGACATAATTGATCCGCGATCGATCCGCGAAGTTCAGATGAATTGCCAAATTCCATATCTCATCGTTCTGCTCGATCATCAGACAATCGTACGATTCTTCGAACAGTCGACCGTGCTCTTGGAGATGAACTCAGCGGGCATTGTTCCGCGCCACCGTACTTTACTCAATTTTGTCGTATAACTGTACTATACGTCTCATTCAACCGCGCAAGGCTGCCTACACTGCTGCGGAAGCAGACTGAGCGAATGGAGCTCTCACAGGAGCTGATCGCTGAGTCACATCGTGCCGTCCGAAATCTTTTACGGGGTCAAAGTGGCTGCAACACTGTGGCTGCGGACTTTCAATGAATTGCAAGCTGTACCCGGCTGCTGCAGGCCGTAGGTATGTCATGCGACATACACCCAACGCAACGGATTCCATCGCCCCTAAAATAGGCAATTGGCCTCACATGCGGTTTCAAATTCTTTCAAGTTGGTCGTTCATAATTCCGGCTATTGATTGTATCCTATCACATCTACCTATTATTTTTGTGTAATTGCTATCTTGAGAGGATTTAAAACCACATGTATACGACCAGGTGCCTATTTTGGGGCGACATAACTCATTGCTTTGGGTGTAGCAGTGTGCGTATATATCTGTCACAGCGGCAGATGTACTAATATACATGGTAGTCGTGTAGCTCACACAATGCTTTGGGCTTCGCGTGTGACTGGCGACCGCCGAGTGACTGCTTCACTGCTGCATCGCGTCCGTCGTTCGAGCTGCGGCGCAGGACGGCCGAACGTACGGGCAGCGCATCGCTATTGGCTACGGAGCTTAACCAATCCACAGCTACTCCCATTCATGAGCAGTTGTGCTTCCGGAGCAGCGGTGGGGCCAGCAGCAACGGGCGGTGCGCCGTCCGGCGACCGCACCCTAACTCACATCACCAGCTTCCACGCAGGAGCTGCGCGATCCTCCGCGCTCGCATATACGGATATACCTGTCTCTATCCGTACACATGCACGGATGTGCCCACAATGCAACTTACCTATCGCTCATGAATACTGTATTACTGTATCTGGACTTGGACACACGCCGCATGACAACCAAAATTCGGGTTCTCTTCGACATCACCGATACGAATTGATTCCCGTGTGGATCCATATGTCTCTTAATTACAAGCACCTACTACTTTCCTAATTAGACTGAGTCACGCGCCAGATCATCAAGTACGCTGCCGGCACGGACATGTATAATTATCCATGTATTATACTATACCCGATGATTATTACATTTGCATATATGAAAAATGATTCCCTTAGTAAAGAAACTGGCTGAATATTCCCTGCGGACATGGATAATAATGCTGAGTATTGTCTGAGTTTTGTCCGTCGACAATACGTACTTATATTCACGTGCGCAGGTTACACTTCATCAGGCACGGGGTTTTCAGGGCCAAATCCGCTAACCGCTTCTGTAAGTTGCATTGGCAAATGTGCATCGTAGTCCTTGTAAGCGCGTGTGCAGTACGTATGCACACGTACATACGTACATTGTATAGTGCATTATTGTGTTACATCCAAAGGGCTACAACGTATAGGTAAGCGATCGAATGATCGGATGATCGGATGATCGAAAACCATAATTCGAAACATCATGAAATTCAATGACTTTCTAATTATGTCCCCGGTTCGAAATAGGTATGTACGCACTTCATACAGGGTGGCCCGTTTCAAGCAACCGGCTCAAGTATCTCGAGAGTTGGGTCTTGTACAAATAAATCGTTCGCAGCTAAAGTTTTAGTGCTCCGTGTGGGGCATGAGCTGGTGATATACCAAATTCCTTGCAGATGGAGGCGCGAAGGTGATGTCAAGGTCAACTTTCGTTCTTCAAATGGGATGGCGAGCTTTTCCCTCAGGTCAGGAATAGAAATTCGTCTGAAACATGAAATTTACCTATGAATAAACCAAACATAATAAATCTGCGGCGAATACAAAGTGGCGCTGGGATCCAGGTGAAGATTCTCAATGTATTTTATAGAAAATAAGAAGAGGACCATCACCGCAGTACTAGTGCATAAGATATAGGCGAATGCAAACGGTTCGTGAGATTCGAAATTTATCTATCGGCGTCGTGCGTGAATAGATCTATAATATATAGTGTATAGCATAATAGGTATAACGGGGTGAACGGACTGGATGGCAGGTGCGGGTTGCAGGTCATGTGAAATATTTGCACTTTGTCGTAATCCGCGTAACCTATTATATATGTACCTACATTTATATAGGTATAAAGTTATATATGTATATACGTACACGATACCTAAGAACATTTTGCAACGTGTAAAGAGA
The DNA here is from genome assembly GCA_963170745.1 of Phymatocera aterrima. Lineage (NCBI taxonomy): Eukaryota > Metazoa > Arthropoda > Insecta > Hymenoptera > Tenthredinidae > Phymatocera > Phymatocera aterrima. The sequence goes on from OY720669.1 coordinate 9,674,336, forward strand.
AAGGGAATCTCTGCGGCTTCGCGGCGCTGAGAGAGGGGATGGCAGCCGGAGGAGTCTAGTTTATTACATAGCAACGTCGAGGATAAACAAAGGGCTGCGCGACGTGTGTACGCAACAATGGTGTCGATCCTCATGCATCCCCGTTCAACTTATTAATTGTGCTCCGATAATGCCTAGCTGTTAGCCTCGCCTCTAATTGACGCCGACGCAGCGCGGCGACGCTTCGCTTGTTGCTTGGCAGCACGCACACCGAATTACATGGAGAACGAAAATGCTGATCCTAACAAAGATACACAGCGCGGGTATCTCTCACCGAGGTGACATACGTTGGGTGAACGCGCGTTGGCGTAGTGGCCATGGTTGTTGCGTTCCAGAAGGTAAGTATTGTACAGATGTAAGAGTCTCGCGACCGTCCGGGAGGGCGGAACAAGCATCGAGGTACCTCTTGACGATGGCCGACCGCCCGAGGGGCCGGCGTGGCGGCGGCGGCGGACGGCGGACGGCGGGCGCGGGCGCGGGCGCGCGGCAGCCAGGCGTCGGGCGGGCAGTTGCCGCGGAACCGTTGCCTTGACAACACGTGACGACGCTCGCACGTACGCGCGCGCGAGAGTTAAAGCTCACTTTAGCCCCGTCGAATCGTGACCCGATAAACAGCGGCTAGACCCTTCGGCACGCAGTTATATTGCTTCTGCGCGTGCCCGGGCCGCTGAGACGGGACGCGGATTGGCTGCGAGCTAACCGGTGAATAATACTTGTGCCTATACGTCTACCCGTGTTTCCGCAGTGCCGCATAACGCACAACGCGACGACTTTGCATTGACTTCGCCGCGTCGATCGGGGATCGAATACCCGCAGCCTCCCAGAATCTCGGAGTTCGATCTCGGGAACGAGCAGTTTCGCATAGTTCCACCGTTCCGGTGTCAGTACTGCGCCACATTAATCACACGCTCACGCATTTACGCGTTCGATGTAATTTCAATTCAATTACGCAATTGATGAATAATTACGCATCGCTCGGGCGTGTCACAGCAGATCATCGTGCATATGTGTACGAAAGTAGAACCGAGGAAACGTCCCCCCACCTGTAGGGACTCGGTAGTATAAACGCAGTGAGTACCCATACGTCGACGTTCAAACACTTTCAATTGTACCGCGGACCTCTAATCGCGGAATTTCGATTCCCAGCGGTTGTGACTCGGTGCGAATGAACAGAAAGTGAGTAAAAGTGCAGCAGCGGGATCGTTCCACATATTCGGACACCCGCGGTATACCCGTGAATCAGCTGACCTATAACCCAGAAGAACTGAAGCCGGACAATGGTCGCCCTGTTATAGCGCTGAGAGATAATACGCACACGTTCTATACTCTACGTTCTATACGCGCGTAGGACGCGTGGGACGTTGGTGCAGGCTCGTCGTTGACTTTAATACGTGGGCGCGCTAGCCGGCTGCGAGATCCCCCGCACGGGTACCAATACAGGTAATCCCGTACAAAGAAAGATACGTGTACCTGGGCGCAAGTCGCGCGGTGGTGAACGCGGAACTTGGCCGTCGCTAGCCGATCGGCGTATATACCGAGGTGCCTATACCGCGACGCGGGTACTGGAATAATACCGACTGCAGCAGATCAAGGATTTATCGCGTGTGCATACACATACCCGCGGCGTGGATTGGATGGTTCGACGGGGGGCCTGGGATCATCCAGAGCCGGAACAGCAGCGGTTCTACGACTCGCCACCGCCCCCCCGGATGGACGCGAGCGCCGTGTGCTGTATTACACCTGCCGCTTTAGCCGTAGCTACCACCGCCCAGGGTCCGGGGGTTCAACACATTACGCACCCCGTCGTTGGGCTGCAGCCCATCGGGGGTCAGACGACGATAATAGAGGCACCCTACCAGCACGCGGACCAGATCGTACCGGACCGAGGGCACCACGACGGCCTGGCGATGGTGCAGGCCGGGGCGGCGGATGGTTCATGGTCCCAGATCACGACCCCGGCACCCGTCGCCAGCCTCACCGCCACAGCCACCACCTACATCGACTACTCTTGGCTCCAAATGCAGGTATGATCCACACCCACGCCGTTCTCATTATAACTCGCATGTTCATACACATACGTCCGAGTACGTACCGATTTATACTTACGTACCTATACTCTGGCCTGTACCCGCGCCGTGTGTCCGATGTTGGTTTTCACCAAGGAGAGGAAACGCGTTCAATCTCGAGTCATGTGCCGACGCCTCTAATCGCGGCGTCGCGGTCGGTGTCCATTTGTAGTTGAAAAAATGTCCAATTTCTAGCTCGCCATACGGGGAGACATTTCTTCGATCACATTTACACAACATACGTATATTGCGTCGAAAATTTCATGTTCATCAGGATCAGAGGCTATACGTAGCGAGCGCTCTTTGTGAATAGTAGATTACGCGTATAGGGGCGAAAACACGCGAATGCCAACTGCACGCGAGTTTGCCTGAACGGTTTCACCCCGTGGCGCGTGTACTATTTTCCTCGACACAAACGTTGAAAATGGCAGCGGCTTGAGTACAATTTCAACCAATCACGGATAGGAAAATAAATTTACCCAAAGGTGACTTCATTTTACTCAAAAGTATATATTCATTTTCGTCTCCATGATTGGATGATGCCAAATATTACACCGCAGTGTGCTGCATATACCCATTTTCACGACGTTCCACAACATACGAAAGCCGTCATCTTCCACGTTTGCGTTACGAAAAATGTATTTCAGAGATTTCGACCCTGCGTGGTGCACATTGTTCGTTATGGCTATTCCACAACATATATTTTATTACGTATTGCCTACGAGTTTGTTTTGAATTCCCAGGGCCGAACACCGCCCCGATCATAAAACATACCTATTCCTTTGCAAAGAATCTATGGTATGGCGAATTATAGCCGCTGCACGTGTTACGTGGTACACACTCGAGATAAGTATAATACGTTTTCGTATGGAATTCAACATTCTGAGTGATCGATTCCTATCATCCGGGTTTGTTGTTAATCAAGTGAGATGCTCCATCATATTTCCTTACAAAATACGTATTACAATTGTTTACGCGTGTAGTGCACAATTAGATCTCTGCCGTATATTTACTACACGATGCTCGTGGCCCACAGGCCTCCATACGATACACCGATAAGTACACGTATACGTATATAGAGACAGGTACAGCCCAGCCTGCCGGGATATCGGGCGCATCTGAAAGATCTAATCTACCGAGTTATATGGGTGTGCCCGCGAGACGGTCGATAGCTGAGCCTGTGTGCGTGCGTGTGCGGCGTAGGTGTAGTATATAACGCGTATTTATGTATCAGGTGTATTAGTGTTATTAGAAGCGTGGATATACGTATTGAATGAGATGGTTATATAGTATAGGCGTATTTATACGCTAGTTCGGTAGTAGTCCACAAGAATAGGTGAGTCTGTGCTATTGTATACATACATGTAATTGCCATCCAACTTTTGCCCGGGCATCCAAAAAAGGTGGCGCTGACGGCCGTATTATACGCGTACACAAGTACGCGCGCACTGGTAACTTACCGAATTACATACCGTATTAAACCGCGCAGGTTGTCAGTTTGCTTTTAGAATTTCCAGCCTCGCAACATCAACGCCGCGATAGGCACAACCGTACAGAAATACGAAAAGATTCGAAGCTCGCAGTTTTTCCCCATGAAATTATCTGTCGTTTGTCTGTTTTTCTGTTGCTTCTTCGCCGTCCTTCAGACTGCAGGAATCCAGCCGCGTATGAGCTTGCATACCCATAGATAACGAGGTTGTATGGAACTGGTGTAGAGTGCGACGTGTGAGATGTGAGTCTGTAGCATCGTCTTACTAGCTTGCAGTGGATTTGTCGTCTATTGCGTACGTAGGCAGTGTACTACATGAACGTTGACGAGACACGCGGAAGAATACAGCCGCATGCGGGACGTGGAGGCGCGCGTGCCGTTCGCCGGTCGCCGGACGACGGCGTATCAAAGAATATTTGCCCTGTAAACATCATGCGTGGTTCATGCCAGAACAGGGAACGAGCGACGTAATTATCGGTACTAAAGTGTGGGCCGGGCGTGCGGGGCGCAAACGAGATAATATGGTTAATGGGCATCGTCGCGGTCGTTAGGAACATCGAGGTGTTATTACTTTGCTATCTTTACAGTCCTCGGTTGACCCGCTAACTTGTATACCTAATCGCCGCTGCAGCCAACGCGATTCCGCAAGCGATTCGAGAACTAGGTATCATCCATTATATCCTCAAGTCGAGTTTACCTGATACGTACAATTGTGCATTATCTGTGCGTACAAGACCCGCTAAACTTGTATTCGAAGTCTGCGGTCGACTTCTCAATAGCATTTAATTAGGCCGGATCGCCGGGGTGTATTTTACCCGCGGCCGCAGCATGTCGTCTCCAATGGATGATTATTTTTCATTCGTAGGTACAGGTATATTGATCCGTATACTTCATGTTTTTGATTTTCCGAACAGCCCTGTAGCCCTACCCAGACGAATACGCACGTAATAGGGATAGAGGTGGACTTGTTTGTAATCAACATGCAGCTATTCCCTCATTGTCATAGTATTTAACATGCGTACGTCTATAGTACTTTTACGTTGCCTGTTCAAATACAGGTATGTGTAACTTGCAGTGCAGTCAGATACACGCGGGGATACATAGGTATACGTCCTCGGCGCTATGTGCGTATTATAGTATAGAAGCGGACGGATATCTACGATTACGATGTCCGTCGAAATAGTCCGCGAGAGGGCGCGGGGAAACACCGGAAGAACCATTATATGATACGGTTGACCTCACCCCGGCGACCCCATCAGGGATTCACAGAGCCTTCTCGAACGACGGTCGCAGATCATTACACACATGTAGTCATACGTCCCTTGTTCAAGTTTGCTTTCGAGTTTTCAAACTACGGCTGAAGTCACCAGCCATAGAGCGATATCCGGGAGGATGATACTGTGAACTTTAATACGCGCGAGTTCCATTATTTTTCGCGTTGAAGAATATTTCAATTAGGCGCCTCGTATAGAACCGCGTGTATATAGCACAGTATTTTTTGTCAATTACATGCCTAATATTTAGTACGATACAATATGTGAGATATGATTTAGCAAATAGAAGCTTTCATTTCAATCACGTAATTCATGTATCACTCCAAATTTGGTTATACATACTGTTCGATAAGTCAAACAACAAGCATGAAATATCTATTAAATGGTTTGTTTTTCTTTCAAATCACAAAGATCGCCACGGAAGTTACCCATGCGCGTTTGTCTTTTGACAACTACTGATATCCGCGGTCGTAGAGATCCGATAGATTGTAGTCGGGCGAACCGTTCATCTATACTACTGTCGCGTCGGGTCAAAAAGGTTTGGCGATTCAGTTTGAGTTATCATAACTTCTAAAAAAAAAATGGTACAGCGTAAATTCAAAAACGTGCGTGAAGCGTAGAGTTTTCTGCGCTTAATGATTATTCGTGGGTTTCGGTGCAAAAATCGTGCGACCCGATATGATCTCTGAAGGGTTAAAAAACGTAGTTTTTTCGGGGTACGTTGCCGTAGGTCAACTTTATATCGTCACTGTTCGTCTAAAAGAAGCGTTAGAAATCTGAAAAAATTCATAGTTATTCCCTGAACATTATCAAACGTCATGGCTTTTGGGATTTGGAAAAATATTGAGAAACTGAACCGCCAAACCTTTTTGACCCGACAGTAGGTAGTGCACACATGTAGTTATAAGGGTCGATCGTTGGAAAATTGAACACCGCTCAATTAATTCGGTCAACGTTTGTATAAAATTTGAACTCACCTGTGAGGCGAAAAGTTGTATTTCCGTAGAATCAATCCATCAGAATTTTCAATTCCAATTTCGAAACATGAGAAAGAAGCTCACAGCTCCATCTTGTTGTCAGCCGAAGGCTGCAGGTATAGTAAAAACCGCGCTGGCCACGTCATGAGTCACCTCGTCGTAATCGCGTGGGTGTAGTGCCCGTCCTATAGTATACAAACCTTGATACTTATACGAGCAGCGCTGGGTAAGATGCTTTTGGAAGTCTATTTAAAATGGTGAATTGGTAAATGATTCGAGAAACGTATTTCAACTGTAAAATGAAGTATAATTTTTGGAATGCAAAATGGCGAATGGAATGTTACATTTTGAACATGCATTCGAAGTGGAATCACTGCGTGAAATTTGATCTGAATTCTATTCAAAACGGTAAATGGAACAGGCTTCGAAAATGTACATTCGAGATGAGAAATAGAAAATGGTTCGCGAAAAAGCATTTTGAATGGAAAATTGGATTTTCATTTTAAATATATCGATTCAAATGTTACCCAGCCCTGCTTGTAAGTATATCCATGTCCGAGCCGTGTCAATCCGTTATCCCTGAAGTGTCGAAAATAATTTCTACGAAGCTACCGCGGAAACTCATCAGCGAATAGATACGCCGTAGCAGTGCCGCGCGGATGTATAGACGCGGTTACATATCATACGTACAACATGTACGCGAGAGGTTGTCCACTCGTTGAGAAGGTGTTCAACTTGATGTCCAGCTCGGAGTGATTTCTAGATGATTCAAACTAAATTCACTAAATTCAAATCACGTGATTCGATGCAATTTCTTTGCGATTTCACGCGATTTCATGCGATTTCAGTAATTTCAAATGATCCCAAGCCATCTCAAATCGATTCCAGACTAGGGTGACCCACTGATTTCACACGCGAGTATTCCCTCGCATGTATGCCATAGATCGACGGTGGAACAGGTATGTGGCCTCATGCCTGTACGCAGTATAACGGCTGCTCGTCGACAACGTCCTGGCCGTTCCGTGTGTGGCTTCCCCGCGTAAACCTCGGGCGGTCGTCGGGTCCGAATACACGAAACCAATGTTACGGACAATTTACTCTTGAAATTAGTTACAAAACGCTCGACCTATCTATGTGCCCATCAGCCGCTTCCTCTTCCACGACGATAAATAGATGGACATCCATTAAATGCCGAGAGTGGAAAAGAGTTATTGTAGTCAGCTCCGCTGGGAGATTATTGTTGGTCGTATAATGCGCGCATTTTGTCGGTTAGGATATACATATTATGTAGAAGATGAACCGTGGCTATGAGTGTCCAGTATACGCGTTGAGAAAAGTGGGAAACAAAAACGGAACGCAGCCGTAATACCTACCCGTACGCGTTTACAGTGCAATCGCGAGCGTCCCATATCCATTATCGCGGGGCACCATTGATGTGGCATGCAGGCGATCGGAACAGTTCTCAATATCCTAATAAAGGGTCACACTCTTGTACGGTATAGGAAGTGTAAATTAGATACCTACCTATACTATCGCCATACCGATATACACATGTATATCGTACCAATGGCAATATCTATGCTCTGCAATACAGAACTTGTTAGAGCCTCATCGAATCCTGCTGCGGAATGTTTGTTCCAAATCAATGATAATCCGTAGATCGACAATGAAGTTATTGTACTGCTGCAGGTATATCGCCTGGTAGATGTTGGACTGTAGGTGCAGTTGGCAAATCTTGCTGGAATACTCGTCAATTATACATATATCTCTCCGTATAGTATGCATATACATACAGTATGGATATCGGCGGGTATACCTATAAGAAGGAAAGATATGAAGTGGTACGACAATGTATAAAGTAGACGCAGGCAGCAGAGATGCACGAACCACGGATCGTACAGAGTTGTTTGAATTCCATGCGTCGATACGTGACATGCGTTTCGGTTGTCAACTTTCGTTTTGCGGTATAAAGTAGTCGGTATGTATGTACTACATGCGTGCGGTACCATATGTATATGTACACAACCCATACGCCGCACGCATACGCAAACACGATTTAATCATTCACAACGCATCTTCGGAGAAACAGTCAACAGAAACGTTTCCCACCTATACCAGATGCCCGTAGTTGGCGAGTATGAGTATTATGAGTATTCGACTGGATTAATCTCAAGTGGGATGCAAAGTGACCGCGGGCGATAAGTGGCGATAGGCGGGTGATGATGTCCGACGGCGCCGCCTGCGGTCGTACATTACGATACATTCGGGTGCGCAACTATATTACAATATTTGTGTCGTATCTATTATATTATTATTATATTATTAACTGCACGATCATCCAATCGTCGAATCCAATTATCGATCAACGCATCCGCCTACGAAGAAACCGACGACGGATTATTTGTGCGTATACCCGCGCCACTTGGCTGTACAGGCACCAGCTATACCGTCATTTCCATTTCTCATGCATTTAGAGCTGTGTAAACGTAAGAATTATAGATCGAAACGGAGTCAACGATCCACGGGGATATTATGCACACAAGGGATAATACCAGGAGGTGGCGGTCAGCATGGGAACGAGGGTCGGGTAGACGGGGAGGTGGCGAGGCGGAGGCAGCGGAAAGGAAGGAGGCAGGCAGGAAACGAATATGACGCGGGCCGCGGAGCGTGAAACGGCGGCGGCAAACGAGAGTGCGCACCCACGCGCACCGAGCTGGGCATGGGTAACGGCTGCAATTACGAGCGCGAGTCGAGCGGCCCGAAACGCGGACGCGATTACGCGATATAATCACCCTAATAACGTAATCGTCCGCGCGCACAATGACCACTTACCCCTCTCGATCCATCACGCGCAGAGTTATAGGTATACGCCTACGTACGGTACGATACATGTCTGCGTACCTGCCTCTATATCGGTATAGACGAGCGTTATACCTACATAATATACACCTATAGGTACATGTATGTCTCTACCGTCGGTTTCGAAGCTTCCGAAGCGTTGCGGAAAAAAATCACGACAATATTGCATGAGAGAGAACCTATGCTCTGAGGATCTATCCGTTACGGATTTCGAGTTTGTCATGCCCGCGTTGAGAGTTATAAGTGCCCAGTCGGTCGGCGATTGTTGTACACAGTTTTACTGGCCACGCGTCAGTTCTTGCCAGGAATAGGAACGTCGGTACGAATGAATTTTAGAATTTGGCGAATGCCATCATGCTGTTCCCTGCAAATCTTGGTACAAACACGATCGTATTGTTTATTACAAGGGTAGTCAACTGGTCAACTGGTCAACGGGTACTTGGGAAGAGTTTCGAGAAGGGCGTCTCGTGTATTAATTATACTCACGTCTCTACGTAGGAAGGTAGGTACTATGTATATCTATATGGGTTGTTACCCACGGGATTCCGATGGCACGTCTTTTTATATTCTATAATCCTGATATACCAACATCCATGAGTTAATCAATTCTATCGTCGAGCCTAAACGGTCACTCGACTTAACGACTTAATGGGCTCTGTTCCGTTTCTCTTCATAAATAGATATGGTATACCGATATCCATGTACTTACATACTTGCACGTATGCGTGGAATCAGACTGCAGCGACGTGAAGTTGCGGAGGGTGCTCACGTTGATAAGCGGTTGCAATTAGATGTGAATACCTAGGTATATATAACGGGCGGTGGTAGTCGGTTGACTGCTATGACACCAAACGGGCGATGATTAGGTCATTATATTTTTATCCGTCGTGCGCGGACTTGCGTGAATTACAACTGATAACATTGTTTATAAACGCCAATGAAAATTCATTCGAAACCCTGTAAAAGTGACTAGAATAGACTCAATTTTCTTTCAAAATTGGTATTATTTTAGCTCCGCGGGTCAGTATTGCCAACCTGAATCCAACGAAAAATAATATCTTTCCGGCTTAGAACAGTTTCGAATCAGAAATCGACGTTGCGATTCTTCCCCCAGGGCCACGATTCGCCGAGGCGAAGCGCGTACGGGTACACTTGCTAATGCAAATGCGACAGAGACTTCAGTATTTGTCATATTATAAATATGCACACGCTCGGAAACAACATGTACATCCACGACTGGAAATGTACTTTAATTGCATTCCGAGACATATCTTCATCGTCAACTCCTCGACAGCGTCGATAATATAAACATATATTCATGTGTCACACAGGACGTTTAGATTTGTCAATTTCTTCTGCTTCTTCTTCTTCTTCTTCTTCCTATTTTTGTTCCATTTGGTTGCACCCTCTGTGCGCAAGCATGTGAGGTGTGTGCCAGAGACTTGTTAATCGAAATGTGTCACGGATGCTACTTTTATTTCACAAATATTTTCGTGGTTGCGGGTCGCGGGTTCGGGCCGGAAATTAGTCGAGCCACCACAGTCCACAGGTAGCGAACGTATTCAATGGTATTACCCACACGTACAGCGAAGAAGTTCCTGGGTATAGGTAAAACCGCGACTACTTTGCCTCCGTATGACATGTACGTATGTGGTACGTGACTGACCGATGATAAACTGTGTTCGTCTCTCGTCGCTGTCCTAGTAGCGCGCAAAAAAAGAATCAAAATACACACAATGAATAACTCGGGACTGGTGATCCGCCGGGGCCTAAACAGGAAATTACTTTGCGACCTCGTCGATCTGCATATGTGTTGGTATCATGTTATAAGGGATGTATTGTGTCCCGAACATGACCGACGATCGCGTATGTAACTCAAGTACTATGAAGTACCGTCAAGTAAGCTACGACGGGCGTACGAGACTGCAGAGAGTCCCGAGTGCGCGTCGGTGTGCGCGCACGTCGGTGATGTTCGAATTTGGTCAGTTTTGGTTTAAAAACTGGCAGTACAGTCTACAGCTTCATTCAATTATTCCTCATACAGGTGATACAAGTAGTATATCTGGGTATTCATGTTGCAGAGAAACGGCTTTGTGACACCACAGCGGTGGCTCCTCGGCCCCCGGATACATTCGGTACACAGAATCAGTGGGTATAGCTCCCGTGCTATATAGCGAGCAGGAATACAGAGATCGGTTAGATATGCAGCTCTGTCTCATGACTGCATGTACGGATATCTGTGTATTGTATACCTCCGTATCTCTGCCACACGTCCAATACATTTGTATGCGGTATTGTTATGGGACATGTGCAGATGTAAGTTCGGGCGTATTAACATTACTAGCTAGCGCTGTCGCTGGATTGTAAAGCGTTGGTATATCTGCTGTAATAACTGTGAAGCGGAGCCGCGCCATCCATATAAATGAGATGCGATTTAATGGCCCTGTGTTGTACTCGTATATACGGACGGAAGATGGTCCGTTCTCAAATTTAGCCCCACTATCGCGCGTACGTGCGGAGCACGACAACCACGTCCCGACTCCGCGTTCACCCGACGCGACGCCGGGTTCACGCGCAAATTCCAAAATTCTCCGTGTCGACATCTGTCACGAGATGAGTACTGCTGAATCGATCGTATGAAAATTCGGCCAATGTGTGGAAAATTATGGAAAAACTCCCCGCGACAATTTCAGCTTAAGAGTTTGCTCAAATTTTTATACGCCTTCCAATTCCAGTGTACATATACCTACTTTCACTCGGACCTGTCGATATCGGTACAAGTGAGAACAAGAATTCTGGTGAAACTCCGCAATTCCCCATTGAAGATTTACGGGAATACCTGCGTACAATCACGGCTCATACCTCCGTAGTATAATACACTGCGTGAACGAGCGGGGAGCTGTAACTACCAGGTGACGACGAAGCCGCGATTTCGAATGCGCTTCACGGCGACGCGTCGTACGTACCTACGCGCAGCCACATCGGGCCACAGGTATCACGCCGAAGCAGCCGCATGCTCCCAGCTTCACACGGATATACCTACTGTATTGCCTCGTTGTATCGTTACATTTGTGCGGGAAGTTATTCGTGCGATACGTTCATACGTGCATACACGCCGCACAAATAAGCGTGTGCATGCGAGCAGATTGTATATGCGCGTAGCGTATCGTGTATGTGTGCACCATAGCTGCAGGTATACCATCCTCTCTCGTCTCTACTGTACTGTACTGTATTACTATACTCATCGCCGTGTACTCACACCACGCGGACGTGCCAGAGAGGCAGCGTAACTTCTATAGGTATAATCTTATGCGACTTGTATACACAGCGCGTGCCTGACTCTGCCGCTCATGAAGACGATTTCAGTCGCCCTCCGTCTCGCGGGCCCCAATATGCTACTTAATCGTACGCTTCTCCAGCTAATTTTAGCTAATTTTACCACTTTCTTTCTCTTCTGTTATAAGAACCAACCGCAGTTGTATGGCTTGAAAATTGTCCCAATCGACCGCCTCGGTTTCGGAGCTTTACTTAAAAGCGAATCACATTTCCAGGATAGTCCATTCGGGATATTGTGAAGTTCAAGCAGTATAGGTCGGCTGGAGACGTTGATTCGTGCTGGTACAAAATATCGAACATTCATGGGAGTAGGGGAGAATTGATGGAGATGTGGGGCAAAGTGGCGGGTATATAGCAATTCGTTATTTTTGATGCCACCGTTCCAATCGGTTCACTTAATACGGCCGATGCGAAAACAAGTCTCTTCATAACATCATTGGGACGCGACGCTACGCCCAGGCGTTGTAACGTCTCGCGCATGGATCATTAGTTCGCGGTAACATGGATCCTGTTGCCTGACAGGAAGAGTAGCAGGTCGCGATACCTCTTGTTGTTCGATGGTTCTAGGCGAAAAAAAAAGGACAACGCTTGACTTGACATTTTTACGGTAACATGCAACGCGGTCACGGGGTGAAGCACAGAGAGTGAATCTCACGAATGCGGAGAACTGAGATTTTGCACGCAAATATTCCTGCAGGGGCTGAGGTTGGGCTCCGCAGGCAGGCAATAGGAGATCTGAGGTCGCGCGGCGCGTGCTCAAGGTTTGCCCCCGGGCCCCGCGGTCTAACGGGACTCTGGGAGCGTGTATATCTCCGTGAGGGATTAGAGCGAGGAAGAGAGGGAGAAAAGAAGAAAGAGGGAACGAGGGCCGTGGGTTGGAGAGTGAATAGCAGAGAATGGAGAGAATGGAGAGTGGACGCGGCGAAAGGGAGAGAGGCAATGTCGGTGAGTCTTCGCACGCGGCAGCCTCTGACAACCTCCGGCCAAGCGATATCACATCAATATACACACACATATATATATATATATATATATAGTATACAGGGTGGGCCATTTAAGATGGCACAGCTGACGATCTCGACAATAATGCACCTTATAAAAAAATGTTTCAGGCAACAGTTGAAATGAATATGTATATTTCAACATTGATTCGGTATTATTCGTGCCCTTTCAGTTGAAACATACCCGTTCCAATATTCCACCTCATCCAAAGAAAAATGCCTCACCACCTTTCTGGTGCTCGGAGATTATGATCAAAATTGGAGGTGAATTACAAAAAAATGTTTGTCGAAAAAAAAGTTGCTCATTTTTAACGTAGAATAAAAAACTGCCGAAGAAATCACAGACTCCCGTTCGGCAGAAAAAAAAACTTGGCCACTGATCAACCTGGAAAGCCCCGACCTAATCAGAACTGAAAAAAAGGCAGTAGGTAGGCACTGCTTCCCCATCGCTGCATCGGAGCGCGAAACAACTTTCGTCTCTAACATTTTCTTCCATAGTGCATTATTTCCGAGATATTCAACCGTGCCAACTTAAATGGCGCACCTTGTATACGCATACGCATACGCATATGTATAGGTATACGTATACCTCGAATCCACCCATCCAAGACCATCTCCAATGTAAGTAGGTATATGTAGCCTACTTATAGGTATCTCACCTCTCACTCGCTACCCCTTCTCGCACCGCTGCGCGCTGTACGGCCGCGGTGTCTCTCTAGAGTACCGTTAGGACGCGAGCTCCGCGGCGCGACTCTATGGTCATTGTCAATGGTGACTACGCGCATATACACATGCATGCCCCGACTGGTATTTGTCCCCCTGTGGGCCTCAGCATCGCAATATACGTAGTATATAACGTACACGCCTGTATGCATCACGGGCAGCATATTGGTACGATGTATATATCACGTGTCTGTATGCGCATACCGAAGTGTTTGTATCAGCATTCGGTATCCTCGTACCGCGACCGGGCGCTCCAGAGAAAGCCTCTCTTCTCATACGACTCGATCGTTCGGCTGCCTGCATTTGCAAAATGCCTCCATGCCTTCCAAGGGTCTTCAATCCACCACTGTACACACGCCAGAGGTGCGCGGGGCATACCCGAGTCGAGTTTTTAGGCCGCGCGTATCTCAGCTCGAGTACCGCTGTACCGCGCGATTTTGACTCGGGTACCCGAGTAACCGAGTCCCGATTCAAATATGTGATTCTCGGCGCCAAATCAGTCCGAAAGTATCGGCCTCGAGGATAGGCATACGCTCCGTAATCTACACTCCTGTGATAGGCACGACCACCGTCACCTCACCTCGCCTCCCCGCCCCTCATCTCGCGATTATCGGTATGTTGATACGCGAATCTGTTGGGCCTCCGTGCGTGTAGGTATAGCACTATCGCACATCATACTTCGTATACCTTAACGGAGAACGGGCGGCGACCTACGATTCCTAATTTATACATAGTCTATACCGTCCATAACACGTTCGGAGGTGCTACGATGTTTCGGTGGTACTTGGTCATTGTAGTAACATATTCAGAATTCGTATCCGAAACGTACGTATACTCCCCGCGTATCAGAATCGCGAGATACCCGGATCTTTACGTAGGCGAATACGTAGGTATATGTATTGGTACAACGCGTTTCTCAATGGGAACTTTATTTACTTTTTATCTCTTGGCTTTTTTTCTTCCACTTACTTTTTATCTCCACGTGACTCTCGCCGCGAGTGGATTTCAAGGCAGCCGTTTGCCTTGGCGGTACTATAGGCATAACGCATACTCATATAATGTACAATACGTATCTACTGTATACAACACGCCGACGACGTAGCGAGACTCTAAATCCTGTCCGGTCGGCTCAGATCTGGCATAAAAATAAATCCGCGGTTATTAATGTGTAATATAGGTGTATGTCGCTGGCTACAGGCTATAGGCGACGCCATGTTAGATTCGGCAAATGTGTCCCTGAGATTTGGTTCTGTACAATAGATCGACGATCACCTCTATGCTGGCTTGACCTTCTTCCTGTCCGGCGCACACGCGCACGCGCCAACACGTATTACAATTTATTTGAATACAGCTTGGCGAACGTTGTTCCCCCGCATTCGCAAGCCGCGAACATATAATTTCCATGCGAATTCCGCTTCAGCCGTTGCTAGCAATAAAACGCCTACACCTATATCCTATCCCTGCTGCATCGGGGTTGGAATCGGTATCCACTACAAAAACACACGCATACAGTGCGTCGTAAGCACACCAATTAAAAATGTTAGATTCCTAATAATAATCTAATCATTCACATATCGAAAATACAGATACTCTAAAACCTGTAGTATGAGCTTCGAGCATAGGACGAAAGCCACCATAATTCCAACCGTCCGTCTTATTTTCCAATTACGGCAACCGAGCATCAATTTGGCGACCAAATGTCTCCTCAGCATACAGTCCAAATTTCCAATCGTTGTTATGATCTATCGTACGTGATTTTCTAGCACTTGTTCTCATACTGTATCTACTCATATACCTACCTTTCCGAACAGTCCTCACGTACGTACAAATTCTCCTCGAATTTCTCGGCCACGAATTTATTGTAAAAATCCACCAATCAGGATAATCGACCAATAGGACAAATCGACCATTCGATGGGTACAAACAGACCACTACCCTTACAAAGTTGCTTCCCACGTTCCTACGATCGCCAACGACCAAATTCATAGCTATGATAATACTCATTGTCAGTCAAGCACGGGGTAAGCGGTTGCACACAGTTGCACCGTCCTCTTGGAATCTGAACTGAAAGGCCGCGTACACCCCGGATTATCTATAAGCTATTCAACTTGTATCCTTGTGACCAATTATCGCAACTAAATCTATACTTGAGGGGCGATCGGAGTCGCCGCTGGCAATCTAACCTTAGCTTACATATAGGAAATATTCATTCTTCATCAAATCCGATCGACGTTTCGAATATAGAATAGAATACTTAGCCACTTTCTGCGATCGCGGCCAATGAATTCTCAAAATTTCATCAAAATCGATGGAAAACTTACGATTCTTGTTCACGAAACGGTTCCTGTACATTTAAGATAGCGACTCCAATAACCGAGTGTAACCCACAACCCTGACCGATTGATTCAACATTATACATAATTCCGTAAACAGTATTCTGTGAGTTGATCAATCTAACCCGCGTCGTGATCTACCTACCATTCCTTTGATTAGACTTGTAGGAGTTCACGTCGTACAAGGCTCGGCTACAACAGTTGTAACGCGAACGCGTGAACAAATAGCTAAATTGCAAACCGGAAATTGGGGAGATCTGTCTTATTCGCACAGCTAGATCAGAATTTAGTCATACCGTTCGTACGGGCCTCACGGCCGGCAATGTGCTCCTATACAGACGTACACGTACATACACTGCGGGTATGCATGCGAAGGTATGTACCATGACGTGTAATCCACAGGTACCTTCCCGGACGCGGCGGGTTATCAGCGATCACTGTGCCAGTTCCGCGTACGATAATCGCTGTTTTTTCGGACGACCCTAAATAGCGATCGAGCGTATGGTATACATATTTGCAGTAAAGTATAAATAGTTGTTGCAGCATAGGTATACCCAGATGTATACCTATGCGAATGCAGATACTATATCTTCACCATATAGCTACGTTTAACCGAGCGTCGCGGGCAAGGATCGATCGAGCCGCGCTATAATTTCCGAAGACGCCTTTCCAAGTTGTGTATACAAGTGATACCTTAAACCTATTGCGCAAGGATGCAAGCGCGGCTCGGATAAGTGTGTGTGTGTATGCATGGGATATATAGGTGTACATACATATAGGTCACGAAACAAGATTGGTATCGGCGCACCGAGCACCGTTGTGCCGGCTGACTTTCTAACGTGGCCGTCTGCAGCCACGCGCAGTCCCGCGACTCGCTCACAGCTTCTGCAACAAAGAGAGCCTCGTGCTTGAGGAAAATAGCCTTCGCCGCGGTATATCCTATGGGCGTTTCCTTGTTGCTGCGTAGTACTCACAATGAACACGCGGCAAGTAAATCCAATCCAATAACTGTGCGCCCGAGTAGCACAAAACGCTCGCTGACTTATTCAGATCTGTATTGAGTGGCTCAAAGACCACGAGAAGATGTCTAACGTACGTTTTTGAGTCAAGACTGTGAAGTGGACATTCGCTGACGTCTAGACGCCCTTCAGCCGTCCGTCCTACGGATTTAAATGAGTCAGAGAGCGTTTTTGGGCTACCCGGGGTGGCTCTACACGATGTTCGTCCCATACCTGCGGCATGTGCACTCTACCCGCGTGTGGCTAGGCCAACTCAGGCCCTAAGCCGTCACACGCCCGAGCGGACAGACAGTGATTTATTATTCGGCAACGTAGCTCCCGGAAATCCGTATTCTCCCGCATGATATCCCTTTTTTTGTGAACAACATCGGCGTCTGGGGAAATTTCTGAAAAATTGACCATGCAACACGTCAAATCGACTATTTGCGCACTTGAAGATAAGGGACAGATACTGATAATCTGTACCCACTAGCAGTCCGTTTACAACTATACCTACATCAGACTTTCGTAGATATCAGACAACATGCGTGAGTTCATCCCACGACATGAAATACTCGGGTTCTGGGCAAAAAAGGCCACATTTGAGATTCACCCATTCATCGCAAGTTGACTCGAATATCAGCATAAGTTTCGAGTAATTCGGGAACGTTGATGTTTTTTACTATACACAAAAATTTGATTGAACTTCATTACTAACTGCACCCTCAAAAAGCTGTTGATTGAAAGAGCTATTCAGTGTTTACTATGTAGGTAACGAATGTGGATAGAGTATGGTTGTTCGCGCGATGGTCACACAGTATAACCTACCCCATGCACCATATTAGTCATCCGTAATGCTTCCGACAGGATTCTCATTTAAACTGCAAAAATCAAGATCGGCGCTTTACCGCAACACGAAGAATTCAGCAGCAGTGACTGAAGTAGTAGACCGCGATGATCCATCCGAGAACATATTTCACCGAACCTGCAACGTTAGGCAGTCCGTAACGACCCACGGGCTGAGCTGGTTGCGGGTAATAAGCGTTGCACTAAAAAAAATTGGGCCAAAACGCGCCGCCTGCAATGAGTATATCTATGGCTGGAAGAGTGTGGCAATGCTTCTCGAGGCCTGAAGCTCACGCCGTGGTGTATGGGGCGGAGGGCGGTGCAGAGTATACAGATCTACCACAGGCGTGTGAATAGCCACGTTGTGATGTGAGTATTATAGTCGCGAGCGAGTCATCGTCGAAGCGCAAGTGCCTGCGGTCTACAGAGATTAGAGTGTTTATACCGGTATAGAGTTGCGGAGCTCGGCGAAGATGCCCGGATGGTACAACGCGTTTCTTATTTGCTCGGATTATCTCACATCGTATGCGCGTTGCGTCAATGCGTGTTAATTAGACCCACTATTAGGTGTACGGAGTACACCCACCCTGTATATTTGTCTGCGAACGCGGACGAGTTGGTACGAGTGTACCGAGGAAAGACCGAGGAAAAAATGGGTTACTCCGACAAATCGGCAAATTGGGCAATAGAAAAAAGATGAGAGAAGAAGAAGAGAAACTCCCCCCGCTCACTGTATCAGAACATAATTTCCATAGATATCAATTATATTTCGGAAACGTTGAGACAGAATGGCCCCCAAGAACGACATTGCTGCTACCTGAAACATTTCATAATCGTTAACCGCGACGTACCTATGATTTATAATCATTTCTGTCATTTGCTGGGAATCTGTTGGTACCAGGGAATAGACCGAATACCAAATAAAACCCAATTTTATTTTTGTCGATTTTCAGGGGTAGCATGTTGCCCCGACCTGCCTTATACAACCGTCCTACTTACATTAGACATCGCACGGGCAGCCGAGCCCACGCTGTCAATGTACCTATCGTTGGTTCGCCACCTGATTGGATTACAATCGATTTCATCTATATGAGCATGCGTGAATATGTTTATTAAAGTGTGTGCACGGTATCATCCGAGGCGGTCACTCCCGGATCGCAGCAGCTGTATCGAGCAATCATTGCAATACCGGCGAGCAGATAGGACTCCAAGTCAGACCGATTCAAAGATCTGTTCGTTTTACGCACACAAGTGACTCGTCGCATCGGTGTAGAGCTCGCGAGATCCTATATTTGCGGGCTCGGATTCCCAACGTTTGAGGAAAATGAGCGAATCCATTCTTCCTCCTCGTCTACCTCCGTGCTGCCGCTCATACATACACCGTTCGCGTTGCTCTGAGTCAGAGTGTGGATCAGGGGACGGAATTTGCATTAACGAGACGCGGCGAACGTGTGCCAACCGCGATTATGCGGAACTCATATATTCGCCCGGGAAATCGAAAATCTGTAGTAATTCTAGTACGCGTATGTAATACATAATGTTCTCTACGGATATGTATAGTAACATACCTATGTACTCGTATACCTACAGGTTTAATATAGTGCGCTCATACGCATATCAGCACGTCGTGGCGTGGCATAGGCTCTCATCGGTACGCGGGATGTATATGGAAATACATAGCAATGTAAATGAAACATGTGAATACACTGCGTGTGGGTATTATTATCGGTGAGCAGAGACACCAGAGGGACTCTGGAGGTAGGGTGGGCGTCGATGGTGGTTAACACGCAATTGTCTCTGGGAGGGCTTTGGAACGAATGGTTCGGCAATTGCGGGTGCAACTGCGTCAGAAGATGGCAAAAGATGGTCGAAAGTTCACATCTATTGTATAGCAAGTCGGGATGCACTTTCCATCTGCAGGATGCGAACAAGATCACATGTACACTGTAGGCCGGTCCTGATGTGGGGTCTGAAATAAATTTCAAATTAAAAAGAAATGCCCTGATTTGTCCAGATTTTTATTCCATTACCCTCGTCTCCCTGTTTTATACAGGTACAAAGTACAAAATGAAATCCACGATACTTCGAGTTGAAATTTTTCATCAAGTGCTCGCTTTCTTTGAATCGGGGAAAATTTCACGATATTCACCGACGATTTGCATCACGAACATTTTCTCATCTTCGTTTCGCGTTAAAAGATTGCTCCATTCGGTGAACAAATGGACTGAAAATAGGGGAGTAAATAGAAGGAGAAGAAAACGAAACGAAGACGAATCTCACCGAATATTCGAATCATTTGAAAATTCACGCTCAAACAGGGAGACGAAGGGAATGAAATGAAAATCTAACAAAATTAGGGTATTATTTTTACCATTTAGAGCCGATTTGACGGGATCCAACATGAAATGTCGTTCAGAGACCCCCCATATAAGTACCACTCTACTGGACACTTATACACGTGGGGCGTGTACGTACCTGGTTCAGCAACGCAATCTATACACGTTACGATAGATGCGTGCAGGGGATGGAAGGAGTGAATATACCTAATTGCTTGGTCGGCCCGTTTGCGAATTATTGTCAGGTTCCTCGGGTGGATATGAGATTAGTGGATGTATAGGTATAATTCATAACTATGATTGATTACGAAGCCAGGCGGGTAGAGCGTGCGTACCTACATACCAGCAGATAACTATGCCCACACTTTACACGGAGGATAGACTCTAGACTCTAGAGCTGGTCCGTAGTCTCCGCAGCGGAGCTGTACGCGGAGTATACCGTACACGCGGTATAGTATACCTATACAGAGGTTAGCTCTAGTCGGTGGCTGTCGTTGAACCACCGGTGGCCGCGGCACGGCGGTGGGAGAATAGAATGCGGAATAGCCTAGAATGCAAGATGTGAGCCGTTCTCTTAGCGTCTGTAGCAGGCGAATCCGTGAGCCTGGATTTGGCGCGCGCTCGGCGCTTGAACTTATTATTAGCTCCGTACAGGTACTCGCGATCAGCTGAGCTGTTCGCGAGTCTCGAGTCCTTACCAATATCTACATACAGGGCGTTGTGCTCATCCATACGTCAATTCTTGTTCATCGCCTACGTACAGATTGCAGTTCTGACCCCTGACCTTCAGGGCCTCGTACGGTTGGGCGGGTGTAGTCTGCGCTGTTGCGGATTGTTTTTGATCATGTCGTTTTCATCTCTAGTTCTCGTAAATTTGAATACGAGAGGGTGTTTTTGGAAGAGAGGGGGCAGAGTTTCTTCAGGCTTGATCTACGTTGAAATTAGAATCGAAATTCTCTCAGCCATTTTTGTTTGAGATGCATATGTTTCGTGACGTAGTCGATCGAAGATCAGCCAATAAAGCGCAGTTCGTAAACGGGCGTCTGCCGATGTGTGGCGTACAAGCGAACGAACGAACAGTTGGGGCCACGTATGTAACAAACCACGCACGTGCCATACCGACACCGCCGCGCCCGTATTACAGCACACGGAAATCGACCATCCGATATACAAATTTATGTACTGGTATTTAAATCAAACTATAGGTTTGTTCGCGGAGAGCAACTACACCGCCGCTGTCGATACCGATATTTCTATGGATAATCGTGTACCATGGACCTGTCAACGGTTCAAGTTTCGCGCATGAAAAGGTGGAAGCATTTTATCGAATATATCTCTAAAAATGCAATCAGGAAAATCATATTTGCTGTGATAATATAAGGAAGATTGGTGAGTCGCCGGCGGTCACTCCGTGCTGGGTGAAACGCACGTGTTAGACTTCATTTTCATACGGTTTTTTTTTCGCTCTCTTTGCTCTTTTCTCGCCGTTAGGTCTATCCTTTTTCTACAGACTGTACGGGGCATGTACCATTTATACCGTTCGCGGTGAATTTTCAAGGTGGTCGCGGTTGTCTTGAACGGAATTTGTTTCACATTACTATTATAGGTATCTTCCTGTGCGAGCGCGCCTTTCGATCTTAATGATCGTTGGTTCAGGTATGTTCATGGGACGTTCGCAATTTGAACGGTAATTGAAACTACGCTGAAGAAAGTTATAATATCGACGGAGTTGACGATATCTATCTGTCCGTTTTTGCTATGCTAAGCTTTTGCGAAATCCGAGGCGAAGTCAGAGAACGATTTCGTAGACTGATGAGAAGCAGTCGGTTACCGAATTTCATCAAGGGTCATCGTTAGCGGAATGGAATTTTTTCAGAATTTAGACAGTGTCCATCGTGAACCCGGAATTACTGTGTCCGTGCGGCAAATTCGATGGGTTTCGCATTGTAGACTCATCGAAGATGTTATTTCTTGGCAGCAATTCACTCAAATCAACATATTAATAGTTTGAATGTTTGTTCGGACTGCGTGGGCCGCAAAATTATATTCCGGTATGTCACGTTACTAATACCATACGGACGCAAGCTACATTATACGACCGTGTGTCAGTCCTGAAGCCAACAGGGCGTATAATTTTCGTTTTTTTCATGCATTCGTTCGAAAACATAAAAATGCACTTGCAGAACATCGGAATTTGAGAATTGGCCTACTCGGGGCTAAAGGTCGTATATGTCCCGAATTCGAATGAAACCGCGCGCAGAAGCCCTGGCTCGAGGCAAGAAACGGTCAACAGTCGAATCTGTTTACCGCGCTGAGTTTCGCGTATGTGTCGAACCTTCGTATGCGTGTGTGTGTAGGACACTAATATTCAACTGTGTATCTGCCGTCGCATACGACCTTCTGGCCTCAGTTGGCATATTTTCAAATTTCGATATTACGGACGTATTCCTATGTTTCTGGATAACTGCGAGAAATTGCATGAAAGTTGTGCGACCTCTTGGCATCAGAATCGTACGTCTGGCTCTAACGTACCAGTGGCATCAAGAGCGCGACGTGATGGTGCCATAGATATTCACATGAGGTTCGATACAGAGTATTTGAAGATGGTTGTGCGAGTAAGATAAGGCGCTCTCAAGTTCGTTGCCACACAACCATTCTTTTCTTGAAATTGGACCGGAAGGCCGAGAGGATGAATCCATAATGGGACACGAGAGACCGTATTGATATTCATCTTTCGCTTCCTTCGTTCGTCTTTCTTCGAATTAAACGAATACGCGAATAATACTTGATTATTGCGTATAAAACTTGTTTGCTTGTTGCTCTTCAGGTGAGGATATCAAAATCCATATATTTCGATGAAAACCATCCGTTATACCTGCACCTTCGATTCCTCTGCAGCTCATCACTCGGAATTAGTCATGAAGGAGCGTACGGCAACATATGTATGCTATATCAAATGGGTTGACGTTAGGTCTATCATACGCATATCCTAGGTGCACGGTGAGCGGCGCGGCGCGAGGGCACTATCGTTATCGGTAGTACATATGCTGGGACGAATATATCGGTGTGTATATGCATAGAGATATACGAGCTATACGAGCTGACTTGTGAAGGGCAGGCCAAGAGCGTAGGGTTCTCACGGTAGCGGTTCCACTTCTGTTTACCTGCGTGTTAACACAGTTAGCCGAGAATTAGTAGTAGTACTTTTTCCGCCCCTTTTTAATTTAGACATAATTACACGTCGGTATACGGACGTACAGAAGATCGCTCGGCGGAATTGTGTACCTATAGCTTTTTCATATGCATGCAGAGGTGGTACATAGGCACTTTCGATAATTAGAGTCGGACGCGAAACGTATTGTAGCGAATACGTAACTTGTTTCGCACTCCGTTACCTGCTGATCATTGCCATTTGCCATTTGCCATTTGCCAGTACCCAGTACCCATCTCCGGCCCTCTCCCCAAAACCGGTTTTCCATGAAATTTGCTGAAAATTGACTTTCCTGCTCTGCTTGTATAATTACTCATCATCTACCTCACACGCCTATACGCCGCCATGCCTATACCCATGTAGGACAAACGGGGGCGTTCGCTCTCATTCCGGCGCGACGGGATTTACGAGCTTGAGTTTAGGTCCGCGTTTGGAAATTCTTATATTCATATCATTCCACATCATTATTCACGGATGAATTACGAGGTATATGCGGCGGTATTCGGAAGCGCCCCTAATTATTATACACGCTCCTATGTACGCGTTCGAAGAACGTTTCTCACCGTTGGATCAACGACCGAAGAAAACACAATAATTATCGGATATCTACAAAGGTGCAGCTTTATAATTTGTTGGAACAATGTTGACGTACTATACTTTTATATAGGTATGCCGGCCGCGGCTGAATAGTCTTATATTGGCCGCAATCGTGGCAATTTTTGCCACGGAAAAGGGGGTCAAGATACCTGTATAGAACTTTCGCTCTCCGTGGCATACTTCGCATACCTACTGCATGTATACCTATGTATACTTGTGGGTATGATTATATAGCACATCGCGATTGCCGATATAACGAAATGCCATGCACTATGAACACATGTGGAATGATCATATCTCATCCTCGGATGAATTCGGTTGCCCAATTTGACCAGCGGCAGAGCAATGACAGAGAATTGCCATCTTACACCGTCATACGAACACGTATGCGATAACCGCCTATGCATTGACGCTAGAGTCACAGATAGCTGGGCGGTAGTCGTAAGGTCTACAATAGAGGGATCAGAACTCACGAATCGGTCCGTAATTGAAAATCGGTGGATGATGTGAGACTTTTCTTCGCCACGCCCGGAATATTCGGCAGCATCCATGGTCTTCCGAAAATGCATCATACTCTTATCAAGACTATTATCGAAAAACAACCCGCGCCCATACTTCGTGGGCCTAGGAGAACAACATCGTAGTACTGCATTTGGTTCGGCAACATTGTACCTACTTCAAGTTAGACTTCCGTCCACACAATCTTCCGAGGCTGGGCCATCGACGCACGAGGACATGCAGGGCTTTGAACAAATTCTGGATACCTGCCAAATTACAGATTATGATTTTGGATTTCGTAGTTTTTCTGACAAGTCATACAACTCGAGTCTGGACCGTAATTACTGTAACTATCAGGCACCTGACATATTCCATTGTTTTCATAAATTTCTGATCATATACATTTGTCAACAGTTAGAGGAATCACGTATGAATAACAGCCGAATAATGAAACAATTTCATTAATCATATCAAGAATATTAGAAATTAACCTCAGACAAAAATGACGTTATTCACATTTTTTCGTCCACAATAATCATCATCTGACGATCTGATGAATATGTCAGCTCAGGTTATAATTTCATTATAACGGTAATTATGCCCCAGTAATTGAGCTATGATTTGGTAGAAATATATGAGACAGCAAACAGCAACGTGTAAGCTGAACAAAACCACGTCCCCGTCAGTATCGCAGCCGCAGAAAATTCCACGAGCAAAGTAGCTTTAATTGAAACACGATGTTGCCGAACCTAATCCCGAAGTACCGTGATGCTGACCCGAATTCTGAACATCGTACGCATTGTTATGCCGAGGAGGCGATTCATACGCAAAGATCCAGCAACGCCTCGCATTTCCGCGGTACTATCTCGGAATCAGTTTATTCGCAACGACTGTGCACAGTAATTATTGCACCCCTGTCTGGATACATTGTAGCATGCCTGTAGACAGTGCAGAGCTGGGGGCAGGAGCGTAGAACGATTTGGGCATTAGCCGCGGTGAGCGTTTCAGGTGGTGCTGGCCTTACCTGAGCGCCCCTGCACTTTCGCCGGCCGCCCTGGTGGTCATCGTCCAGGTCCGTTCAAGCGTATAAGTTACTATTATTTATTATGAAGGTGAACACAGGCGTGCGCTGGTGCGCGCGCGCGCGCTCGCGCGCCCGCTCCGGGCCAGTTGTGGTTTTAAGAATGGACGGCTAATGGAGAAGGAGGCGGTCCTGTCACGCCACCAAATTAGTGACCACAAATCAACGACAATATGGCCTCCATTGTGCCTCTGTGCCCTGGTCGCGCATCAACCTCGCCATGCTACTCAGAGCCTGCATAGTAGGTCCCGCGATTTACGCGTAATAACGCATACATGTTGAGATCGGTACGTCTACCTGCCTCAAATACCTACCCAGGTTTTCCAATTGTTCAAGTATACCCGGGTAGAGGTACTCGGGAACGGAGCCGCTTACGTGGTGAGCAGGTGTCTACACATGCCCACGTATTCAAGTACACGCCTGGTATGTATAATACGAGGGCACATCGGGCATACGTATACGACACCTATACGCGAGCTCGCGTCTTCGAGCTGCCAGGCGCTATAGCTGCTATGGAATGATAGCAGTTTGTTAAAGATTCAGAACAGTACATAGCAGAACAAGTTGCAGCGTCGCAGCGTCATGCCGCAGCGCTGTATCGTACATGCATTTTTTTGATTACATGGGACCCGTGAACGAAAGACACGCATTGCGTCTCCTCACCACCTCGCGGTACGTACACATGCAGTGGAGCATTGAATGGTGCGTTATAGCAAAAGGCAGTAAATTTGGAGAACCGGAAACCACACGATATTCCGTCTCACGGGTTTACATACCAACACTGAGAGACGAGTTTATTTATACACCGGAAAGAACTCTAGTCCATCCAGCCAGAATTCTCGTTTTTTCGGCAATAATGGCTGTGTGAATAGGATACGGTAATACCTGCACGGTAAAAGAGCCATACGAGAATGGTTGAAACAGTATAGTCGCGACAACTATACGCATCTTTATAGCTACATGTATGTGTTCGCGTATTCCGACAACATGTTCTGCTCCAGCCAGCTATATGATTTCTGGATTACTGATACCGGACTAATCAGAATGATTATGATATTTACAGCAACCAAGGGTTTCTTTCCCACGTGAAAAATGGTCTCTCGGCACGTAGGTACTATACGAGAGAAAAATTGTTCCAAATCATCGGACCGAAGAATGAATGAAGAGAAATCATTGAAAAGCCCGAAGTGGTAAGATGTACCCTACTGCCCCTTATAAGTAACATCACTGTACACCGCGATTGTCGACGCGCTGTCACGATGTCGAATTACCGGTTATATGGAGGAACTAGTTGACGAATTGATTGACTACGGCAACGACCCTACACAACTTATTTACAATTTTCAGCTATCCAAAGATGCGAGGGTCCGCTGCCCGTTATCCATCTTTTTTTTTTTTTTTTATGCTACAAGACTTTGCTATCCGTCGAATCGGTATCTCTCATCGCGGAAGAAACCGGACCAAGGAAAACCTAGATCTGGAGTGTGAACCAGCTCCATAGTACTTCATCAGATATCCGAATATATATATATATTATCGAAACGAGGTATGCGAGTTTGGCCTACGCGCTCTGAAAACAAATCGCCTCCGAATCGATTTTCAATGCCAACGGATCGTGACGACGGTGTAGAAGGAACGAACGTTCTCCCAAAGATTGGCCAGGTTGGATGTAATCCGTTCCTCATACGTGTATGCCAATATACCTGTATATTTCAGATGCTGATCTCGATGATCAGCTGAAAGGGTCGGGGGAGGACAAAAAGAGAATATCCACGGTAATCCCCTGTAGGTCTCCCGATTGGTATCTGCGGAGATGGCCACCATACATACATACGCAATGGTACTACGTGTGCAGAGAACGCGGAGCCTCCCGGCTCATAGATATGCAAATAGTAGGGCGGCCATTTTGAAATGTGATTTCTTCAACTTCCAATTGTTAGCCTCTCCGTGTATAATGCGCATGCATACTACCACAATTGTAGCGTAAGACGTGGTGACTTTCCGTCGCATTTCTCTCTCCACCTTGGAGCTTTTTGTCGATAAGCTTCTTATTGCAATTTATTCAACAATCAGCCAATTGTACATCGGTATAAACGGTATAATAGCACTTAATTGGCCGCGATCGTACTCTCTGTTTATTCCCCTCGTTTTTCTATGTTCCACTGTTCGGCTGTTCGACTGTCCGCTGCTTGCCACCCTGGTTATTTCCGAATCGCGAAAGACGCCGGCGCTCAGACTTGTAGGAAATCGGGTCACGAGCCCCCATCATCTTCTACAATTTTCTTCGGGGGCTTGTAAGATATACCTCAATTATCAAGTCGATTTATCCTGAAATACCTGTAACTCGTGTGGTTCCAGGGATCAAACAAATTCGGGAAACCCAGACGGCAATCGTGCCCTGCAGCTACATTATACTCGTAGAGGCTGCGCGGCATGGCTCCAACAGCGTTTTAGTATTTGACATACCTGTACCTACCTACCTACCCACCCAAACAAGTCATTGCTGCTGGTGCTGGTGCTGCTCCCGCTCCTGCTCCCGCTCCTGCTCCTGCTCCTGCTCCCGCTGCTGCTTCTCCTGCTTCTCCTGCTGCCATTACCGTTGTCGTGAGACGGATGAAGTGCCTCGTGATGAATAGCCACCGTTGAACAGTCACATCGATCCGATGCGGTGCGTCGCGACTGATTGGAGCTTAACGGGGGCCCATCATGAGATATTGGTCTCCGCTGGAGTGGCTACCGGCTAATCCGTAATCCGTCTCCTATCTGCTCGCCCATCCATCCATATCCCTCGGGCCTCTGATTGTCTTATTGTACTCCTTCCTGTACGGGGTAGATGCGAAGCAGATACCGATTGTACCGAAATACCTGCAACATCAGGTATACGCGTATACCTATAAGATATGTAATATACGAGCATATATTCCACCGACTATTCATTCTCCACCGTCTACCGTATATGTACTACCAACGCTTGTATATATAGAATATTAGCCTATTAACCTCCCTTCGTGGATTTCATCTCGAAAATCATGCAGCCGGCAACATTATATATATATATATATATATATATATATATATATATATATATATATATATATATGTATATGTATATGTATTATACACATAAAATGTACTTAATTTCGGCTTGGCCGTTCCCGCAGGACATAAGCTAGGAGGGTTCTGAAATATAATTCGTTCACTTTATCAATCTTCGGTCGTGTGTCGCAGTACAATATCGGTGGTCGGAGTCGTTAAGGCGATGTTCAGCAGGCTCGACCGCACAGGGTGCATACTTTCTATAAATTTCAGGAGTGCTGGAAGCGAACGTCGTTCGACCACTGTGGATCTGTCTTGCTCTGTAAACAAAAAGTTGACATGTACCGGCAGCAAATCGATAATCGAAAATTACATCACTCCGAGTAATGCCCATGAAACGTCAAGAACGGCTAAAGTAAGATTTATACCTACATTATGTATTACGGATTGAATCCTGTTCATCTTCCTAAAAAGGCAGCCGCAATCATTATGGTCCAATCGTGATGAAAGTGTGAAGCAATTATTGTTAGAGTTGCATAAATAATTAGCCATTGCTCAATTGTCAGCTTCATTTGAAAATCATAAAAGATCGTTTGCTTGCAATGAACGTGACGGGATACCTATAGTTCGTTTATTCTGAGATAAAATCGGAAATGCATTCGAGACCTGCCTCTCGGTCGACCCTCGATGTGATCTCTCGCCTCATTGAGACATCTCGAGTCGACGATAGTGCTGTTCTATTCACGAATGATCGGTGCATTATTCCAGCGGATGAGTTCCTTCTCACTCGTATATTCCGAGATTCGGGTTATTGGAGATACATAGGTGACATAGGTACATTTTGGTTCCCATTGGAAACGGAAGCTCGACCAAATCTGCATTATGCATACCTACGGTGAATTTTCTTTGGTATGTTCTCGATTGCACTGGGGCTCGATACGAGCGCGCGTGCCCGCGTGACACACGAGATACGCGAGATGGATGTAGCAGCATACCTATAATAGCCGAATAGCAAAGGTGCAAAAGGTCGTTGGCAATTAACGGGCGGCGATTGACATATTGTCGTCGCCCAATTCGCACATTCCTGGCACCGAGCTGTGGCCGGCCGGCGAGCGGACCGCGTTCACGAATTAACAAAAGCAAACAGCGAGCCGGCGGAACGCTGACGCTGCAACCGCCGAGTTGTTTCTGCGTGGGCGGTGCCCCGCCGCGCCGGGGCAACCGAGTAAACGCGCAACCGGGCAACCGCGCAACCTATATATGATCAGTCACACACGTCTATACGCACGCCCCGCCACCTACTTCAGGATCGAGTCAGGCGCAGGTCATTACAAAAATTCGAGGTCTTCTATGATCATCCTTTCGCACTCGTTCTAGGTTACATCGGCGCGCACACGTATGCAGGTAGGTGGTATGCGACCTGTCTTTTATAATCGTGATCCCCGGTGCTAAAGTCATCGTGAATCACGCCATTACAGTTGGCGCGAAGGAAAAGGTAAATGTTTGGTAAAGTCGTCTTCATCTCTCAGATTGGTCTCTTTATTGCAATTACTGATCAGCTACGCCATTGCAGCGAGTCGGCTTCAGAGACGACACGTCGCTGATCAGGGTAAATGTGGAAACACGAAATGATTTCTATTGTCATACTCGGGTACACCTGTAGTAGGTATATCTATATCCGTCCGGCGCGCAGAGGTACATGGGAAGAAATATTTACCTGACATCCTTCGCTCAAGGAACCCGGGACGAAACGTAGGATCTCAAGTCCCCATGCAGCAGCGCTCTAGGCTTTCGGCTGAATAATCTTTGCTGCGGCTTCGCACAGTATACATGTATCGGCGTCAGCGGGCGAGCACAAAGTTGGAATGAAAAATCCCGGTGTTCTCGGTTGTCTCTCGCGCGCTCAGGTATAAGGACGAGGGCGAGGGTGAGTGCGAGGAGCGTGTCGCCTGATGGGGTCATCAGCGCGAATTAACATAACTGGTAGACCATCGGCGAGCACGCACACCGCCCGTGCATACATGCGCGGATGACTCCAGTCTGACTCACTGTGCCCAGGCAGCCTGTCGCGGTGACCGGCATATGCCGAAAAGATACAGTCTTCGTAATTTATTGGTATATTTCAATTTAAAGGTTAAATTGCAAATAGTTCGTATAGCCAAGTGTGCGCGCGCGCGTATCTGCGAAGGCAACAGGTATTCCGGTAAATGTCAATTCAACAATCGTGATGAACAATCAGACATATAGAACACACCGTACCGCGTGTACTACGTATGTATATACTATGTAGGACGCATATCAGCGCCTATAACGTCACAATCCTTCGGTAACAATACGCTGCAGCAATCGTTCGCGTGGAACTGACTCACCCGAGTCATGAAA
The DNA here is from genome assembly GCA_963170745.1 of Phymatocera aterrima. Taxonomy (NCBI): domain Eukaryota; kingdom Metazoa; phylum Arthropoda; class Insecta; order Hymenoptera; family Tenthredinidae; genus Phymatocera; species Phymatocera aterrima. Next base: position 9,705,418 of record OY720669.1, read on the forward strand.
CAGGAAACTGGCTTTCTCCGAAGTCATTGGAAATCCTCAAACACGAGCGTTCAAATATAGATTAGAGGCCCGACACGTTCGTCCGGCAATCGTCCATTGCCTGCATATACTTATGCTTATATGTATAGGTGCAGGGTATATAGACACAGGCGAAGGCCCAGCGAATGGTGCTAACTGCTCATTAGTTGTACGCGTATAGTACGTACGAGTTACGAGCGAAGGAGGGTGTCCGGAAAATGACACAGGGGGTGGGTTCCCCACGGCCTGCCTTTGCATAGGTGACAACCTTTTCATTCTTCTTTCTGCCATTATTTGCCGTGAGATCGACAGATATAGATTGTGCTCTACTATGCGATGCTTAACCAGCTCTTGGCGATCGTCGGTAAGTCACACGACGTAGGACACGTAGCACGTGAATAGGTATGCGCGTATCCATATATATGCGTACACCCACCGGCGTTGAATCTGTCCGATTCAGAAACAGGCAACCGACGTCACACGTGGTTCCGAATTCTTTCAAGTTTGCAATACATTAGACTAGCTATTATGTCGTCCTTTTTACTATGACTTCGTCACTTCGTTCTATTATTTCGTTGTAACTGCCAACTCGAGAGAATTTAAAACCATGTGTAATGTCAGTCGGCTATTTCTAATACGGCAGATCAACGTTGGTGGGTATACAGGGCCAACAAGGCCAGGAACCGGGCGACGCGCGACGCCTGCTGTAACATATATAGAATACCCTATGCTGCGGTTGATTTAGGGACGGTCCATATTCTTGTATCGGTCATTTCGGTTGGTACCGCCTCACCCCCCGCAGTACCGGTTTCAGTGGAGGCAAAACACGCTCTGTTGATGAAACTATACGGTGACGGCTGTCACCGAGATCTCACATCGACACAGGGATCGGCAAAATGAATATTATCAATTAGCAGTTCGTTGATGCATAATCAACCATTTTCACGGAAACCAGAGATCCATCCCTTCCGAATCAATAATAATATCAAACGAGCCTGCCCAATTTCGTTCGATGCAGCGAGTTTTACTAGGCTGGTGAATATCAAACCGGTATTCTAAATGCCATTCGATTGTTACCAATGACTTATCATTCCCACTTGATTTTTGTCTCTCCGTCAAGGTCGATCGCTCGTAAAATGAAGCAGAATGAGCGGATATTGTTGAACCGATTAAATGAACTTAGATTAAAATATCAACCCAAAGCGTGTGATGAATCAGTAGGTATAGGTATATGTATAATTGGGTACGACCCGAACAGGAACTGAAGAATATGGTGACATGTATAACGAGGGGATTTACATACAGAACAACCTCGGCACAGCGTGCTTGCGTGCGTATTATATTCCTCGGCATCAAACTAACCCTGTTCCATGCTACCCGTCTATAACATGTGGCTAGGTGTATGTACGCGTCGCGCAGGTGAGATCCGGAGTTGGGCCAAGGCTGAAATTCCGCATACCTATACTATATCGATGATGGCCCGGGACTACTGTGCCGGTAATACGTATAGGTATACTATGGCTGACAATAGTTAAGTACTTTACTTCAGATTTCGATGACGATCGAAACCGATCAACGTCGATGTGTCAACTAATCCGCATAGAAACACGAAGCGTGTGCGTACCTGTGCGCCAAAGTCCACCGTGGTACCCTTCGTCCTTCGTTGTCCTAGTGGCGTAGTAGCGGATTGGGGCAGTGCGCAGGTATGGACGACACACTGTTATGCATTCACAAAAATAACCGGTAGATGCGTGATATAGGCCGTAGATCTAGCGCTTTCTCCCTCGTATGCATACATACGTAGGCACGGGGTACACATAGGTGTACATATACATAAGCACGTAAAAGCCACGACGGCATGCAACACCAACCAGGCTGATTTATGGCGACCATTCGTTCTAATCGTCCAACATCTTACAGTCTCGCTGTCTACCGTATAGCTGCGCTTCTCGAGTCGCACATCGCGTCGCCGCAGTCTCCTAAGACCGTAGCTAATTGAATATAAGAATGCGAAGATGTGGTCCAACCCATATAAACCATTTAATTAACTCGCCCATCCCATCCCGTCCCGTCCCATCTCGCTGCGCCGCAACCCGACTCTTTTTCACGTTCTCCGCCTGCATTTCTCCCCCCCTGTATCCTTTCCTCTGGTAACCCCGGTCGCATCTCTAACCAGCTGTCACTTCTCTAAATTTGTACGGTTCAAATCACATCCAACCGCAAGCAGGTCCCCCCAAAGCCGTTTGCATATACGCCATGATAACGCAAAGAATGATCGGCTCAGACCTGGCTGCGGATGGTTCGTCGCGTGTGCGCATGGTAGGACCCGTTAGCATTTCTACGCGCGATACGTATTACCGCGTATTATACCTGCGTTACGGGAGAATGCATCATCTTTTGTTTTCGTGTGTTCTTGCTCGTGCAAGTGAACTCCGTTAGATGAAATTCGAATGAATTGTAAGTATTGTAGGCTCTATTCTCTCCACCTTCATTATATTCAACGAATCCGGCCGTAATTGCACGCAGGAAGTGTGGTATTCGAAAAATTACATCATGGATATAATATGTCTGGAAACGGGGGGGATATGTAGGTATCTGTACCTGTTGATAGTTGTCGTACACCGCGGTGATAAATGCGATTCGCGTATCGAGCCTAGCTGTCAACTCAAATGTACATTACGCGCAGCGAATAAAATATACCAAGCGCGTTTCGTTCTCATCGGTCAACTTTGAGATTTCCAGGGGAAAACTTTCACGGTCAGCGTGTAGCGAGATTGTGGGGGAAAAAACCGGATATCTGTGATATTCCGTGGGAGATAGAAGTTGGTATATCTCGTTCGAATCGCGGTAAATCTAGCGGTGAAAAGTCACTCGGTACACATCGCAATCACATGAGAAGCTATGAGTCATCGGAACATGGATCCATGGATTTACCAGAGCCACGTTCTACCTATAATACCTACATCCCAATACCTACACGATACCTAGGACATAGTGCATCCACTGCCAGCCTGACGCTAGCTACGGTGGTGAAAAACAAAGAGCGAATTTCCGTGATGTTCGATTGCTCGTCGGCCTTCTTTCAAATTTCACAAAATCCTCGCATTGTGCGATTATTTTCACCGCGCAGGTATACTACCGCGGTATTGATGCCCGAATCGTCTTGATTGCTACTTCTCACAGTGGCCGGAACACAACCGATTTTACATGGAAAAGGTCAGTCCGTGGCTCTTGAGCTCCAGGAATAATCTTTCAACTCTCGCAGCAATGTTCGAGCCCAACAGCAGGAGCAGAAGCACCGGCATCCATATCGCCTAAACGAGGGAGGACATAAAGAGGCTCCGGGAGCATGTTAAGCACGCGAGTGAGTAAATCAACGTCATCGGCAAGTTTCATTATACGGAGCGCATTGCATACGCGTGCGTGTGAGCGCGTGGATCTGGTACAGAGATACTACATGTAAACCACTCGGAGACCCGCTGTGCCCCCGAGGGGTGGTCCTTCTTCTTTTCTCGTCGTTGGACTAGGCCTCGACCTTTATCTTATTGTTTGTAAGTTTGCGACGCGCGTGCACCGTCCAGCGGCGCAGCTGACAATTACCAGTCCGTTCCCTTTCGCCGCCGTTCGAAACGTGGACGCCCTGCATCGGCGTTCTTCGCCACAGTTCATTGCGATCGATCTGGTCTTGCTTATAGCTCAAAGAATGGGAATCCGTAGTGACGAGGGTATGTATCGATATCGTATCGATATGCCTATACACCGGCCGCCAGATGCCATAACCGCTGACAATGAGTATATTTCGGTATGAGGCCTATCGCCGCACGGACTTGAACACGTTATAGGTATGTCTCCGTACTAATGAGCACCGTTCTTTATTGATAAGAAAATGCGAGAGCGCGGCGCATACCTACCTATGTATATACGCGAGTTTCGACGAGAGCTTTATTGACATTTGCTTGTTTGCCGATGGTAAACCCGTATATCAAGCCTGTCCCAGCTCTACTTGCATTTCTACGCTCGTATGTGACACGGTATCTAATAAAATTTCTGGGAACTGCGGCCGCAACTCGATGTTGTACGCGTGCATGTACATCTGTTTGTCTCATGAGCCGGACCATTGACGGTCCGAACCCATCGGCCTACTTTATGCCCGGTGCATGTATTATTGCACCTAGTTGCTGACAATAATCTCTACGTATAGCGGATGCGCGTAGCGATTCGGTCGCTCGAAATTCTAACGAATAATCCGCCCTTTTACCTATGTAGGCGTAATATACATAGGTAGTGCTTCAGAAACGTCATAGGTATCATGTATACTCATGGGCGTCTCGAATTTCGCCCGATCTTTCTCCTTCAATATCATTTTTCAAACTATTTATTACCGAATCTCGCAGCTCCCGATGTCGGATGACGGTTGTTCCGAGCCCTTCCCGAACGGGTGACAAATACATATTCATCGTGGTAATTGCGGCCAAGTGTCATTGAGGATCAGGAAAATGATATTAACAGAAGCACGGATCACGTCCGGACGTCCAAGGGTGGCGTCACGGCGTCGGCTTATTGTCAAGCAGCATCCATTTTCATGTGAACCAGCGAATCACGACGTGTGCGTGTAGCTTGAGCGTATTGCATCAGCACTAGCCGTAATAGGGATCTCCTAAGATGAAAAATTACAGGCAAATATGATAGTTGCGTATAACAGCTGTTTGGGCAGGATATTGTCTTAGGCTGGTGACAAGCTCTGGCACTATGACGATAGGCGCATGCGAGCTGGAATAGTTAAACGGGGCGAGGAGCCCGGTGTCAGTTGTGACAGGGTGTAAAGTGTAACAGAGAAGATTACCCCGCCATCTTATTCGAATAACGGAGAAACTATAATTACACGCTTCCCATGCGAGATACTGCGCCGTGTCCAATTTATCTGCCTTTTTCCATCCGCGCGCAATTTTATTTCAAAATTGACATGTACCTACACCACACCAAACTACGATGCTTCGACTATGGAGTGACCCCGTGAAAAAAATTCAAGAGTTATAAACCGGAGTGTAGAATTCCTGTTTGAAATTGGTGGAGCCGGAAAGGCTCCGTTTTGCCGTGCATTTATGAAGAAGCTGCTATAGCAAAGTGCTCGACGAGGGCGAGTCAGCGTTAGGGGTGGCAGAAGATTGTGGATATACGTTCTTCTACCACGTTGTAGAATTGTTCGTTGGAAGGTAATAGTCCGGTAAATTCTTCGGTGTTGCGATCGACACACATACGATATTGTTTGCAGCGGAACGCGCGACCGTCTTTCATCGTTCTAATTGCAGTCTACTCGTCCGCTATATTGAGCGACTGAAAAAATTGCTCGAGATAGTCCAATATTTGTGACTAGCGGCCAATATTTTGGTTGTTTTTAACCAATTTTCTGAAGGTAAGTCGGAGAGCGATTGAATGTGAAACGTGTTGCGACTGAAACGTATACATGCTAATACTATGTATATATGAACAGTATACCCAGAGGCAGGCGGACGGACTGGCGCGGACGGGCAGACAGGCGGACGGCACGCGAGGTCGTACGTACAGGGAGAAGAGGCAACGAATGGCCGTGCGCCGGGGGAGGCCATTAGTCCATTCAATTAATTAAAAGTGCATTAGTCCAGGCCGCGTAGCGGAGGCTCACGGATGATATATGTGTGTATATATTGGATTGGCGGCGTGCGGTGCGCCGGAACCAGGTATAGGATGTATATCATAGGCGTACATGCCCAGGTATATACATAACCAGGTACATACTCGCTATCGCCGTGTGTGTGCGTGCGTGTGCGCGTGTGTAAGCGGGGTGGGCATAGCTAGCTCTTCGCAATTACTTTCGTCAACATGAAAAGTTGACGGGCGAAATGTCGACGGTATAACAAATAACACGCGCCTATAATACGACCACCGCGGGTTCTCGACCTGTACCGGATTCTCCGTCATACCGCCCTGTTTACAAAGGGACGCGTCGCGTCGGGACGAGCCGTGAAATTGTATATCACTCTGGGAAAGTCGTTGCGTTATTTCTTTTGCCATTTTGCTTTTTCCGTTGCCAGTGCGTATTCCCACGTACCTTCGAGGGGCTGGGAGCTGGAGCTGGAACGTAATTTTCAGAAAAGAAACAGAGATCACCACGAGTACCATGCATGAGTACCTATATACATACGCGGATGATGCACGGAGGCGCGTGCGGTGCGCATCCATAACAAAGTCACAGAGCCATATGGGTAGGACGTAGGCCTCGGTGAGTCTGAGAAATCGGTCTTGAATCATCGATCGGCACCACAAGCGCCCAAGCAGGCCGACACCTGGTTGCCGGCTCAGGCCATGTGTGATCCAAGTTTAGTGGGGTATAACGCACGGTACGATATAATCAAAGCACCAGGTGCTAATAATTACGCGCGCTGCAGGGGATCAGGCCGAAGAAAGCAGCTGATTCACAATCAGTAGCGCGTAATCAGCAATAATACTTCTCTAATGCCCCTTTCGGACTTGGTAGAGGACCACCACCGGAATATCGTGTCATCGGTGGACGCGGGGTCAAGTAGGCCTGTAGGTATACATATATATATAGGTACGTATACCAGCGGTAAGTCACAATCTTTAATATAAGGGTGGCCGCCGTGGCCCATCCATCTTTTTAGTGACTCACACGGCCTGCCACCTCGTCAGTCGTTAAACCTTTCAATCTCTATTACCAGCGTTGTATTAATGATCGCGGTACACGAGGGCAGGTTACGCCACGCTTCGACCAAGTTCTCCTAAGCATCTGAAATCCGTTCGGATACGATCGAAAGCTTGCGGACGCCGTCGCTCCACGTATACCTATATATATCCCGATATAGGTATATATGTATTTCTCACACAACTCGCACAACGCCAATGGCGAATGATTCAAAACGGCGGCACAGAGTTCAAAGATATACCTATCTAAACTCTACTGTGTATAATTGCTGGTAGTTCGCGCATCACATTACCACGTATGATTACCATTGATTGTGAACGGGGCGATAAACCAACATTTCAGACGCATATGTCAACCGAGGCAGGTACCCATGTAAGTAATAGTTGTTCATACCAGGCTTCACAGTTTTCACACGCGAATAGAAAAGTCGAGTTCATTTGCCGTTCATTTGGCAGGGGGTGGCATGTTGGATAACAGACGTACACACATACGTACACGCGCGTGCACGCTACACGCACGCATGCCACAATTATACAATGTGTGATATCCACGCGGCCAGATGTAAATGCCAGCACCTCATCCGAGCCCCGGCCGATTATCCCCTTTCAGCGTGACCCTATACCTCGATAAACGACGCCACGTGCCGGAGGAGTATAGCCGGGGGCAGGGGCGTCCGCGTCGTCGCGCGGAGGGTAGAGGTCGACGCCGACGAACGCGCGCTCCTAATATCCTCGCGTGTCCATATTCATTATGCCGTTTTTCAACCCCTGCAATGCTCGGGCATATCACCTCGCGATTCCTATGCCCACCGCGCCTCACACAAACCGAAGGTTACAAAAAGAGCCTGTACGATACGTATGATTCGCGTTCATAACGGCGATGTATTCGCTATCACTGCCGTCACAAGTGAGCCAAGTGATGGAAAGTTAGTGTCGCAAGTGGTAATCCCTGGCCACGGAAATTTCGGCACGAAGTTTGGGTCTTCGGTACTGCAGAGACAAACTTTACTCTGAACAACATTGAAGTTAGCTCAAGATAGAGAAAGGACGAAATCAATAGTATTATTACTGACTTGCGAAATTACGGGGACACAAATCATAATACATGTGTGAACCGCCAAAATCACTTCCGGGGCAAACAAATTCGCTGAGTACAATAATGTCGTTGCCAACGATAGTATATTCTCAATAAACGAAAACAAACAATGTATTTACTAACTCAACGATCATGCCAACTCACAAAAAAATAGAATTTCATAAACTGCCTTCTACAAAAGTATTTGGATCAACGGGAGTTGACAAGTCCACGTTCTCCTTGTACAACATTGATTATCCAACTAAACAAGCTCAACCAATACCTCAGCAACGTGAAATTGTTCACAAATTTGATGTGTGGAACGAAACAGTTGAACACAATGAATATAAAAAAAATTTGTATTGAGGAGAAAAATGGCTTTTGTTATTCTGCAGCATCTACCTGCGACCTATTCCTACCTCGGTAGATATTTACATCCTGCAGAGCCGACCATGGTTCGAGATTCTAGAGCAGAGGATTTCGCGTCACGCTCAAAGAAAGTTTCTCAAATGTCAGCGTGAGCTGCGGTTCGTCGGTTCGTGCTCACCGGCGCCAGCGCCGCACAAATGCCAATCGGTTTACGAAACGCCATACATACGCGGCGGGACCACAATATCATTCCTCCCGGCTCTAGATACGTAGGTGTATACTCGGATCGTACCATACAGTATAATATATACGTGTACCTACACATGCAAGCAGTTTGTTCAACTTGCTAATATATTACCGCTCGCTCAAACCAGTTTGTTATACGTATGTACATACATACATACCTACCGTATTGATCCTACCCTCGCATATAATCTGACTGCATGTGCATAAACATACTCGTATCACTATCTGCAAATGATATGACTCTGTATAATAACTCTGCAATCTATCCTGGATCCCATAGAACTCGCGTATAACAAACTGGGCGATCGAGGCTTCAACTGGGTCAACGTCGGAGCACTCATTTCCAAGTTGGTTAGGCTACTTGAAATTAGGTCAGGCGATAAAATCCATACTGTTCACCCCATCGCACAAATATTCCACCTTTTGCCAACGACAGTAGGTGACAGAGAGAGGAGGAGAGGAGAGGAGAGTAGAGTGGAGTGGAGTGGAGTGGCGTATAGAGTAGAGAGTAGAGTTCTATTCCTATTTCCCGGAGGGTCGGGTTCCCTCAGGACCCTGCAATCGGGCAAAAATTAGAAAAAGAACTATAAAGTAAAATATCAACTATAAATGAGTCGGCGCGTAGTGAGTGGCGTATTTGAGATACACATGCAAGTGTAGCATAGTATAAGGTATAAATATACATTAGATTTATTCATTATGCCCTGGCCAGTAATATCGGCCGGAGGACAACGAACAGCAAATATAATGTAATAGTAAACAACAAATAATACACAGTATGAATACTATACAGATGAGCATCGATAGGCACCCGAATACAGATAGCAAACACCAATGGGCGCACCTCGTGGATCTGGAGGAAAAAGGCTGATCTTCAAAAGTTTACTTCCAGATCCATTTACGAAAAAGATGAGGATTTACTCATATGAGGAAAAATGTTTGGATGAGAAACACTTGCGTATAACGATTGATTATTACCGGAAATCGGTTGATTCTATGCGACAAGCGTGTGTTGGAATCAGAGGCTCATCACGCTTACCCCGCAAATCCATCTGTACCACATGCACATTGATTATACAGGAGATGGCAGCTCCTCTATGTTCATACATACGAACGTCATAATCCATCTTATAGCATACGTTCGCGGCTTGGTTCGGGTTTCATTGTTAGTGAAAGTGAAGAGCAGAACGGGCCGAGTACGAGAGCGTGGGGGGACCTCGCGGGTGTAGCATATCCGCCGCGCCGGGAGGACAGGTTTCCGTCCCGGCCCAAAGTTGCCTGGCTTCTGCCCGTGAGGTAGGTGCGCGTAATCATTTACACGATGTCGAGCTAAGCGAATACCGGGCATACTTCTTGAAACAATTTGCACGTTCCAGTGCGCGATTAGCAGCGTAATTTTATTGGAAATGAATGATGCATCCGTAAGAGGCGCGGCGAGGGTCGGTGGAGCTCGACAGAGCTAACAATAAGCTAAGGGCAGGCGGAATATCGGCAGATTATCCCGACGTAGAAAAAAGTTATGGTTTGCCGGACGCGTCGCAGCCAAAGGAGATGACGAAATGGACAGGCAAAGACTAAAGGAGAAGAGCGGGAAAAGGAGGAGAGTAGCTCTGCCGCGGGAATACGGCAGAGATCTATTTATCTCGAGAATCTACCGGGTTTTATTCATATCTGAGAAATAATGCTGAATAATTTCACCATAAATACGGAGCCAGTGGGCGTAAAATAACGATAATGCAAGTAAATAATGGATGCGGAGTTTTATTACCCAAGGCGGGTGAATAGCGCGATAGAATCTACGCGTTCGCCCGTGCGCAGAGTACAGGCCTGCGCTTGCCTCGACCGCGAACGACGCGACGTCCAGGTCATCTCCGACCGTCATGTATGTACCGATGTACCTATGGCGATGCCTATATATGTGCCTTGGATGCATGGCTCCGTGTATACAGGGTGTCCACGAACTGAGAGCCGCAACGGAGACCACTATTGACACCGGCAGGGTGATACCCCCCGCCCTCTGCGAAAAAGCACTTACTTTATGGACATCTTAGCTGTGCATACTCGTACTACTATTCGGGGAGGCCGTCTCGCATCGTCAGTTGTGCCGCAAAGCTATACACTTCGTATGAACGTAATTATCCTGTGGAAACAGCAAAAATATTCAACGGATATCAAGGGACAATACTATGTGTGGGTATACCTTAGGTGCCGTGAACATCCTGACGTCGTCCTTTGAACACGAATAACGTTTTCTTGCACCTCGCAAGAGAATATTTGAATCGCCGTATCTGCCAACATTACCTAGAGATCACGTAACATATCTACCGTGCGAACGACGAGAGGGATATTTGCAATTGATATTCCATCATCAGATTATAGGCGTTTTCCATTCGTACGGCAGATGCCTGCCGCATATCATCCATGTTCCACCGGTACTTGGCACGTTGCGCGATAAAATCAAATTTTGTGTTCAAAGTTAAAAGTGAACATACCTTCCTGGTTCGATGAGTACCTACTTTCGTAACGGAAAATTTGTAGCAAATATTTGCACCTTGCCATTCGGGACGCGGAGTAAGGGAAATAGACGATGAGCATATTTCAAGCGTCGATTGGAACCCCGGGCTATATGTCACTATACCAATTGCAAGATTACATTGAGATTGGAAGACGGTGAAAACGAAAACGAATGAAAAATGGCCGATATAAGGTGGATGAGAGTGAACAAGGTTCCAGGTCAAAGGGCGTGGCCGTAACATGGATTGATTCGTCTGAACCGCGACTGCGCCCTACAATCTGCAAAACTCCTACAACCATGGCCGCCACTATCGTAGGGAGCTCTTGGCGACTCATTTTGTGATAATATGGAATATCTTCACCAGCTTCGAATTTCGAAAGAAAAAGAAAAAAAATTTGCCCATTTTTTTTTTTTTTTGAATTCGTCCGTGCTCATAGGACAGGTGTTCCATCGAAAGCTCACCAGGCAGTTGAATAATTTTTCCGAGCAAACTTGCCCGGTTTGGAAGCTTGAGAGCTCGGTTTTTGAGAATATAGATGGAAAGCGGGTAAAATCGTTTGATCATACGCTGAATTTCCCCCATCTGAGAAAATACTCGTGCAAAGGGTGAATTCCTAACGTCTGAACACTCGGAGTAGCGTTAAGGCTCGGCGGCCGCGAAACCTGCGTCGCCAGTCAGAAAACCAGAAACCACTGAAAGCATTACCGTTTTGGACTCGCGGCCACCTCGACGCTCCTCCGAGTGTTCAGACGTCAGGAATTCACCCCGTACGTATGTATCGTTCTCGCTCATAAGCGGGAGAACATCTCTTTCGATGTAGCAGTTGCACCGTACTGATTGTGAATCCGTATGATAGGGTACCGCCCGAGCGCGTGCTTCGTACATACCTATTTAATGCGATTCGTTCTCGACTACGAATTCTGTGGTCCGGCGAGAAAATGTGCACGCCAGAAACTGAATACGCGCAGGACACTTACTTCCTCCTATAACCACCTAACAATAAGACATATTGTGTGTGGGCTGTGAGAAAATTCCGCTGTGGCAGGGTATCAGATTCACAGTTATAGAATGATTTCACTTGTTGATTCAGCTTCATTTTCTGGTCGGTCCATCTTTCGTGATTTTCGACGCAGCCGTTGGAGATACCTCTTGGAAGTCGACCTTGGATCTTCGAGTCAAACGTACCTGCACGGTATCGATGAAATGAAGACGACACTCTTCCGGGAAAAATCTTATACTAAAGAATGTAACAGAATTATTGCTCCATGTTCCAGGACTCTCACACCAAAGTGAGGAATACCCATATAATTTGATTTAGAGAAACTAGACCCCACTCACATCCCTTTCGTTCTCCCCCCCCCCCCCCCCCCCCCCCCAAATTATCGGTGCGGCTCATACCGTACGACCCTCCGTTGGGGGTTAGAGGTGGCGGGGCGTGGGATCATCCCGGGGATCAAGTCGAGGGCCGGTATATCATACAAGAAGGTAAAAGTCTCGAAGACGTGGGTGTTCGCGTCCGGAAAAGATTCCAAGGGCGTTATTAACACCAACGCTGGACCTCTGACTATCGTTGCTATGATTACACGCATTAGCGTCCGGACGGACGGCCATTGATCACAGCCCATCCGGTGGACCGGCCAAAAAAAGCAAACTCTGTCAGAGAAAAGCTAACTGCGTTATACGCATGTTCCGTTCCATTCCATTCCATCCCATGCCATCGAATTGAATTTGATTGAATTGAATTCCGTTCCGTTCCACTCTATATAGTACAATACACGCTCTTTATACGTATACGTATACATATATGTACGTACTTATACGCACTAACTATGTTTGCCCAGCAGCAAAGTGGTGAGACATTATGAAGAATCATTTTTTTTTTGTTGAGGAAACGCAGACCGGCGCAGCTCCAGGCGAAATTTGGCACGAAATGATAGATTCTGACCCACTATACGTCTGCACGACTCGGAGAGGCGTGAATTTTTCTGCCAAACTATCGCATTGAATGCGGTATGCACATACATATACTATGGTTGTACATTGATTTAGACATGCCTATTCTACCGTACAGGTATACCTGTGTACCTAACGCACCTATATGTAGGTATACCTAATCCTCAATTGCGATAACGCGAATTAGCATTGCTCTGCGGTGCATGCCTGCGCCTCACACCCATCATACCCTCAGCCCTCTGCCGTCGAGCTGTCTCGCGATTAGCCGATTATACGACGTAGATGACCTGTCGCCTGTCCCTGCAACCCGTAACGCCTGTACGACCGTACCGCTTACGTACGTTCGGCTCTGTGAGTGACTTCCAGCCCTGAGAAGGGGCGAGAGACCAGACCCCGTCAGAGAGCCAGAGCTACAGCCGTAACTGCATAATTTAGTAGACTGGAACAACAGAGGCGGCGAACGCCTACGCCCGGCTCATTCAAGTGGCGTCACGATGGCGTACCTGAGCTATAAACGATTTCCATGTAACCACGACTGGGCATGAATAATATCGTTGTTTCGCGCGAATGTTAAGGGAAGCGCATCATCCATCAATAGTCGAGCGTTGAAGGGGCGTTATGTTCCGTGTCCCTGCTCGTCCGGTCTCTGCGTCTTCTCGTCTCTGGCCTGGCCTGGGCCATTATAATATTCGAAATATTATGCGTACACTGTCTGGCCGGAGCCCCACTCGGAACCGCCTGTATACGCGTACCCTGTGCCCGTGTACGTACGTACGCATATACCGGCGCATGCGTGCATTCGTGTATGTGTACGTGTCCACGGCCTCGTGCACCAATCGACGATCGGCTGTCCCGTACCGCCTGGCTGTGCGCGGTCATGAATTGCGCGAAGAATGACGTTGCATCGCCGGCCGCCAGCAACTCAGGACAGCCCAAGATTTTCTTATTCATATATACGTTACCGGCGCGTATTAAGGATATATGTACCTATATGCAGGACAGCGTGGCGATGATCCGGGCGTGTATGAATACATGCGTACAGTACGTCTGCATATCAGTTTTAATGGAAACATTTCAATTGTAATTGCTGTAATCCGCCGGCAAGGGGAGAAACACTTGGGACGAAAGTTGTACGTACCTATACTGTCGTGCAATGCTACGAAGTGATTGACGTTTCACGAGCGGCATAGGCGCACTCCTCGAGATCGATGATCATGATTTAATAGTTGGCGTTGGATGTCAATTCAGTGGCGTACAGCAGGTATTGTACGAATGGAGTAGAAGAGAAGACGTGTTCGCAGTCTGTTCCTCTGAGTCTGAATAAAGAACAATGCATTCGTGGAGACCGCTCGCGCTGTATCCCATGTAGTATAGATTGTGTATAGTAGGTACGCGTGGCTGGCCCTCGGAGGCTCGCGTTCTCACAGACTTCAGGGGTGTCGGCCAGCGTTCGGCCCGGCTACGCCGCGCTGCAGGCGCAAAGTCCTGCGAGGACCTTGCCGCTCGTTACATATTAACGACAGCACGCTCTCTCCGTGATCAGCATACGGCAAGTCACGTGCGCGCCCAGCCCGTCCCCCGGGCGCCCCGGGTCGCTATACCAGGTGCGCATACTACTTATGCTACCGCAGCGCAGTGACGATAAATATGATGTGTCATTTTTTTACCGGCGAGATTGCTTGAAAATGGAGCGGCAAAGACATGTGGTACCTACAAACCAATTGTGTAACAACTAATTTTATTTGATATTCAATATCCCACTCGTTTCTCAAAGAACAATACAAGAATATTATACCATCTCGCGCCTATCTCCTCTATGCCTATCCGGCGCTTTTCTAGTGAGACGCGCGCCTTGGAGAAATTGATGATTTTGTGAAATTTTAACGAAAGACCGTATGAACCAGAACCGTCTTTGGGGAACGTGGGTCCCCGGACCAGAAGTTCCTCGGGGGCCCCCATAGTAGTATTTTTTTCACTTATAGTTATGAAAAACACAAATTTGCAATTAATTTACGATTCAATGAATTGTGCTACTCCCGGCTAATCCGGGAAGTGTGTCGGGTTCAAGACTAGATTCGATCTCGACCCATTAAGTAGGTACGCGCGGAAACAGCGAAATTAGTATTGCGTAGTTGGTTGAAGAATATCAGTTGTAGTATTGATAATGAAGAATGGACGTTAAAGATCGATATTGATGACGAGTTTTCAATATTTTTCATAACACGCGCGTGAAAACGGGGGGCTTTGCATGGGAGTTTTGCGGAATGGAGGTGGCCGATTGCGTGGCGGTTCGGTTCGCGCAGTCCACAATTGCTCCACTTTCGTCCCTTGGGAGAAATTCTGTTTACTTTCGTCCCGCTAAACTGCGATGCAAGGCCCCTTCGCCCACTTGTTTTAAAAAATATCGTGTGTGACGCGGGTGCGTGACCAGAGTTGGCGTCGCGCTCGGGCGGCAAACTTCACGCTCGTCGCAATTGCCAACTTTCGTCCCTTGTCACACAATATACTATTGTATCACACGTACACCGATACCTACTATCCATAACACGAGAAATCGTTCTGTGTTGATTAAAAATTCCAAATAGATTCTGGTTCCTTAGCATCGTATTGATAGGCGATGCTTGGGATAAGATTGGGAAGTTGAGAGCGTTTTCCTCCTATTTTAATAACACAGAAATGACGTCGCAAAATTAGTCGTGAGAATTTAATGATACTACTATTAATACGGGCGTTATGATCGTTAGACTTGATAAGAGTTCTCGGATCGGTATAGGATTTAGTTGTGAACTGGTAACTTGTGGCGCGGTGCCTTCGATTTCTTGCAGTTTCATTGGAGTAAGAAACGAAGTGGAAAATATGTTATGTAATCATGCTGAAGCAACAATTGATCGCCAAACGTGAAACGGATTGAGAATAACTGGCCCGAAACTTCGGTCGTTAAATTGTACAATTTGTAGAATTTCCAAGTGGCAAAACAAAGTTATGAAACCGGAGCTTTTTTTTCCTACAGTCATGAACGGTACGAGGTTTTTATTATCTTGCATGGATTTGGTTTCATGATGAATTCCATCTTATTCGTCCGCGTCTTAACGTTATTTAGAATCGAATTTAGTTATCCAATTGTCTCCACGCATGATATTTTGCTATTTTCTATTGACATGAAATCTGTTGGTATATTACTATTGCCACTAATTATGATGCTCAATAATTGTTGGTACGATGTAACAAAGCGTGAGCGCTTGACTCTGATATAATGCAAGCATAAATCAAATAAAACGGATATCGATTTTTGCAAGTCCTCGCACTAGATGAGCCCTTGGATGTAGGTTTATCATAACGTATTCTAACAAGATTGAATTCTCGCGAGATATGAACTGGATGGAAAATTTTGAAATTCTACTGATTGTGAGCCAGGCTGAAAATACGCAAATTGGAGTAATTGGAAACCGCGGTACCCGACATCCCCACTACCCAATAATTGGCCGGAGTTACCAAAATTCGGTGAAATTTCACCGCCTAAAACGCGAATGAATTAAGGAATCACCACCCCTCCACGTCTGATTATAGTAATGTCACTGATCGGCAATTCTTATTACAATATACAGGAGAGCAATGCATAGAATAACATGATACATTCTCCGACGATATTTATAGTATATCTACCTACTCGGGATAATATTTGGTCGATCACGAGACTTGAGCTTTCAGCGGCTGAATTTCATTAGTTTCTTCGAAATTCGTTCGAGAAACGCCCTTCGATTTTTGATTGCATTATTGAGTTTCCGTCGATTCAACCAGCTCTTTATTTGCTGTGGCCTACCGAAATTGAAAAAAAAAAAAAAAATATAGCATATTCATCGTTATGCGTGTACAGGCCAGTTTACTTCGACAGAAAAATGTAGCTCTATTTCGATTTAGATTCATAGATAACTTGCATCTGACTAATACGATAGTACACTCGAGTCCGACAAATGGAAAGTCAATATAATATTGCTTTGAGCATCAATATTTCATTGTATTAACAGTGAATTTTCAGCGGTCTCAGTTTTCTTTGAGCATCCGGTCGCCAGAGACTGTGAGAAAGGTACAATTTCAACCCAGACGATTCGGTGATGTATGAATGTACTACACGGACATTGTAGTGATACAGCCGCATGCTCGACATCTGGTCGCAACTCGCAGTCATATCGACAGTATAAAGAAGACGGAGATGTTCTGTTTTGTGTTTCAGCAGACATCCGACCTAGACACGTTGTTGTGCAGACAAGAGTTGGAACGGTTGCCAAAGCTGGAAGATGACGACACCGATTGCAGAGATTCGAGGGACCACTCGGGGCAGATGGACGACTTCTTTGAGGTTGGGGGCGGTGGTAGTTGTCGACCTCAGGCAAGTTTTGTATCATCCCGGAATCAGACGTCCGGTAACGACGACGACGTATTCCTGAGGCCCCCCCTCTGGGAGGACATAACCTCGAGTATACAGAAACTGGACCCCGAGAATGCTGATATGCTCGCGTCTCAGTCGCACATAAAAATTGAGTCCGAGGACGCGACGTCGCCCGTGTTGTCACCGGTGGAAATCAAAACTGAACCCCTACCGCCTCCGCCACCGACGTTACATCTTCTCGAAGGGCCAGCCTCGAATCCCTCACAATGTTTCGCCGTGAAACAAACGAACCCGGCTGCGCCAGATAACCCTACCGTCGGCGGTGGAGGGCACACCCTGCCCCACAGATCGACGGCGTACAAAACCTATCACACGAGTGATAACAATAATATATTGAATAACAACAATAATAATAGTAACCACACCAACAATAATACACGTAACAGTAGCAGCAGCGACAACGACAATACCGGCATTAGCGACAGCAATACCAACGCCAACAACATCAATAACAACCATAACACCAACAGCAGCAATAACGACAACCACAACAACAACAACAACAACAACAACACCAACAACAACAATAACAACAACACCAACAACAACAATAACAATAGCGCCAACAACAATAATGCCAAATACAACAACAACAACCGAATCGACAGTAACGGTTCGCCGACCGATCATCATAACCATCACCACCATCACAATCATCATCACCATCATCACCATCATCAGCATGGTAATCGCGGCGGGCCTGGTAACCATGGTAGTCAGCCGGTGGGAAATGCGACCGGGCCAACGTTGTATGGACCTATGACAAGACTGATGTACGTCTCGCCTTTGACGCCGCCGATTTCGGATCCCGGATCCCCCCTCGGAGGACCACCGCGGCGGACACCTCCTCCGCCGTATCCTCAACCCCCTGTGATTAATTCGAGAATTCAACCGCAGCACGTCACTAAATTTAATCGTCGCAATAATCCCGAGTTAGAAAAACGGCGTGTTCACCACTGTGATTTTATGGGTGAGTGTAGTCGTGTATACACATAGTCTACGTATATATATAGTCTACGTATAACCTATATATATAGTTTTGAGGGGGACAAATGGAGGTGATATTAGACTATCAGCAACAATTGATGTTTTCGGGAAATCGATATGAAACCCACCTCTTTTAATGGTAATCGATTTCTTGTAGCCAATTCAAATTGTAGCTAGCGTCAGCGGGAATCCCATGTCGTGTAGGTATGTTTTTGCTATTCTTATGATTTTCAACTGAGTTATGGCGCATCAAAGTTTTCCAGGCTGAGCAATGTTCTGTCTCAAATATTGAAAACCACGCGTCCGATTCTGCTCGAGCAAGTTTTGATCTTCTACTTGCGTCGAGTAACTCTTTCAATTTCGTTCGAACCTGATTCAGTTGCCGCAACAAGAAAAAAGTATTCCTCATCCTCGGTCGGCCAGTGAAATGCGAAGTGGTTCGAATCCAAAATTTGTTTCTAGCAAATCAAACAATGACTCGTAAGTAACGAATTGGACCTTATTACGAGGGAATTTCGACAAGCGGCCCTCGAGATATGACACGAAACACAGCTCGATGTCAACAATTTTGTTGTATCATCACTCATTGTCTGTTGGAAATAATTAGAGAAGCAAAGATATGCACATGATTGGATTCGTATGAACGCGAGCTAGGAAATCGATTACCATTCAAAAAAAATGGGTTTCGTATCGATTTCCCGAAAATATCAATTGCTGCTAGAACCCCCTAGATCGATTCGAAACAAATGGATAAAAATCTCGATGAAATTTGAGCTCTATTTTCTTCTGTACCTGTAGTGCGCTGGAAAAATCCGCCATCTCGTCACTTTATAAGTACCGTAGTTGGTAAGTAGGTATGTACAAATTTTCCCAGCCGTCTACAATCATGTTTCACAGAGTGGCCGCCGCCGATAGACTCTGATTTTGGAAAAATTGGACTTTTTGTCGGCGGCAGCTGATCTCTGAAATATGTTCGTGGATGGCTTGAAAAATTTGCACGTACTTACCAACTATGGTACTTTGAAGCTATGGAATGGCAAATTTCTCGAGCCCACTACAGGCACGCAAAAAACCAGCGATTTCTTTCAATGAAAAATCCTATGATAATCAAATGGGCAAAGGTACTTACAAAGGGATTACAGGCACCCTTTGCTATCGAGCTGGAGAGCTAAAATTTCACCCAGATTTTTATACATTTATTTTGAACCGATCTAGGCGATTTCGTGGTGGAAGTTCTACCGACCCCCAAACAAGGGCCACCCTAATATATATATATATACCTACAATGCATGTATGTTTATAAACTTGGTGTCGCATTTCGAACGATACGGCTCAATATTTCTAAATTCAGGGTTGGACGAGAAGATGTATCAAACAAAAGTTGTAGGCTTTCAAGAGAAGAATCAGCTGGTGATATTGACTACCTTACAGGTTTACGTGCTAAGGCAATATGAGGGTCGACTTGAGTTCGTTTTTATAAAATGATGTACTTTCTTTTGGAATCCAATGGAATTTCTAATTACGCGTATGAAAGTACTGAGACACATACCTATGAGCTAAGCCTGATAGGTACGGTGACATGTGAAACAGAAGATTCGTATGGATTTCCGAAAAATGCAAATTGAAGCTCTTGACAAACTTGAAACTGTGGGCGGGAACTCTTCAAATGAATACCCAGTATAGCACATCTTCATGGGTTACCAGGTGCCCGCCTACACATAGCATACAAGCTGCCGTCGCCATGAACTCGTTATTTATTTTGTTTACAGGTTGTACAAAGGTCTACACCAAAAGCTCCCACCTGAAGGCACATCAGCGAATACACACCGGTGAGTGAGGATGTCACGATTCTTGAAAGTAATTAGTCATCGCTAAATTGGCCCGCATAGTAATATTCATCAGTTGGTTCCTACAAGCCGCGGTGACGCGTGCAGCAGTGCATAAGTAGATTTAGCGACGGTTTGATTATTGGCACCGTCGAATATCGGTGAGGGTGGAGGAAACAGGATCTCTATTGATAAAACTATACGCGACAGCCGCCACGGATACGTAACATCGGAACAGGTATCGGTAAACGAGAAATTGTTAATTAGCAGCTCGTTCGTGCAGCATTAATCATGTTCGCGAGAATTAGAGATTCATCCGTTCGAATTGTTAATCAAAATGAACCCCAGAGGTTAAGTATCGGTGACAGCTGTCGTGTAAGTATAATTATGATCAGAACCTTGTCTTCAGCTTTTTTTCGCCTTACAATTAGCTACACTTGTCACACTAGTGCAGAAGATCTGAGATCTTAGTGGTTGGTTCAAATCACCGACCAATATAGTATTTCAGATTTTCTACACCAGTGTTAACGAGTATAGCTAGCAATAAGACGATCTAAGCTCTTATCTTTTCCGAAACCGGCGGTGCTGGGTAATTTGCAGTACCAACCCCAATGGTCAATCCAAATTACGAACCGTCCCTAAATCCACCGAGGCTAGTGTACCTACATACATGTTAATAGTGATTGAGCGCTCTTTACTCTTGCTCTTACCCGTGCACTTCTGTACATCGACGGCTTGGTCGAGGACTGTGATATCTCGGGGAACAATATTTGTTCCTGATTTTAGGTTTACAAGACTCGCGCGCGTCAAATTTCACTTGAAAATTTCGACGATGAAACCTTCGTACCTTCTACTGGAATCCATATCACCTGAAATGAACAGAGGATAAACTCCCGGATAATGCTGCAATCGCGAGGGAATATTCAATCGAGCCCAGATTACCGATAAACAATAGGTACATATTCATGTTCGCCGCTTTAACGATCAATTATACAAATTCTCCAATGTCACGATGTATGTATGAATATAGAAATGGACGAGAAGATAAACAAACGATGTATCACGGAATACATAATTTATGGATTTTTTTTTCTTCTTTTTTTTTGCCATTCTTATCCAAAGTCATTATGACATTGAACAATCTTTATAAATCATCGTTGGAGCGGTGAACATGAATATTTATTTTCATCGCCGACAATCTGGGCTTGACTGACTACTTCCTCCTACTTCCTCCTACTTCAAAACGAATGGTGCAAAACGAAATACATACACCCATCTCCGGAATTGTTAACTGAAACTTGCCACGCCGATGTGCTGCTAATTAAAAATCGGGGAATGAAAATTGCCCCCCCCCCCCCCCCCCCCCCAAATATGGTAGCCTTGGGGCAAAACTGATCTTATCGGTTTGAAACAAAATAGTAGATATCGAGCTGCACTTTTTGGCGAATCCAAATCCATTAACAGGCGACGACTAATAATACCTATGAGCTCGGACTTCGTTCCATTCGTTTGGGCACAAGTGAAATCGTTGTAGTCGCTTGTTCTCGTGCCGATACACGTATTTGTAGACAAATAACACATAGGTATACCTTATGGGATCGAACCAACTGTGACTCACCCCACCTCGATTCCGCGCAGGCAGTTGCGTCTGCTATCGGCTTTCTATTACAGGTATAGACTATAGCTATTGAATAACGATTTTCAATGGTATTACCAACGCCCGATGAGGTACCGCGGAGCAGCTGAGTCGGCGACTCGAACACGCGTAGACTGAGTGGAGCGCGGCGATTATGAATGCGTCTCAGAAAACAGATAACATGACGTATAACTGCAGGGTACCGACTCTCTGATCAAGGATGCGGTTTCAGCGATGCAGGTGCGGAAGCCGAAAGTTAGTCGGAGACGGCGTACGCGAAAGGTTGCGTTGCGGCGAAGAGAGCGTTGCGAGTCTCAGGACACTGCGGCGGTGGCCTGCCTCAGGGCGTGGCTCGTCCGAATACGTATATATGATATATATAATGTATATATACGTATACGATAGGTGTCCCATACACACATCGAGAGCGCAGAGGCGCGCGAGTGCGCGCGTGTGTAGCCCTACGATAATCTCCTAGCAGTGAGTGCAGACCGCGACCCACATGTCGGTGGCGCGCGCATACCTAGATAGGTGTAGAATATAAGCACCGAAGTACCGTAGCCAAACGGATTCCGCGCCCGGGCGGGATCCCGTACATGCCCACGAAGACGTAGACCGTACTGCCTTTCGCGGGATGCAACCCAACATCAGGAACATCGTCTCGTACATCGTGGACGGTGGACCACTTTCCAATCGGCCTCCATGCTGGACGCGCTTGTGTGCTTCTTCGCCTACCGTTTCTCTATAGAGATTTATTTTCACACGGCGGTAGTACGCATCTCGGTGGCTCTCAGATCAATGTTTTGCCGCGAACGCGTGAAACGGCCAATCTGCCAGATCTATGGATTTGAGAATTCCAATTCCTCAAGAGAAAATATGTCACCGAATCCGGTGCTGAAAATACTGGTCGAGTTGTGCGAAAATCGAGACGAGAGGATACTAATATCACTCCATTGAGCGACCGACCTCTACTATATCAGTTCGCAACGTGCAGTCTCGAGGACTTCCATTTGCTTTCATTCTACAAGTTTTTCAGGGTAGAGCGATAAAAAGAAGTCTTAACCCTGGAACGAGAAACCGTAACGTCGGATATGCATACACAGTATGTATATATAGGTATGGGGTCGGAGGGCCGTTTATGTAAAAATATTGAGCCCGATACACTTATACGAATATGTTTCGTTGAAAATGCACCGATATCGTTCGTCGTTTCTTGGCCCGAGCAATCCATTACACGAAGTACGCTGGGTTATATGTTGACACCGTTGGAGTTGAAAACCTATCGGCTCGAAGCCCATGTACACATGCACATGCCGGATTCTGTCGGGAGCAGAATGTCCAAAGTATACTCGGAGCCCATGAGCGATCGCGCGGAAGCGACAATCGCCTCATGTAGCCTTTTTCCTGATGACCCGTGGAAGCAGGACACCTAATTAGGAATCATCTGTAACCCCTATTACGCCGTGAATACGAGTAACGATTGTGACGGCATTGCGAAGACAGACCCAGAATGTACTATAATAATCCGCAAACAATGGGAGTTGGTGAGTTGAGAGCCTCGGGCACTGCGCGGCGGCGGTCTCCTTGAATGAACGAACGCTCGACCCGAGGTCCACGCGATTGCAGCGTTCTCATACCCAGCGCATACGACGTACCACTGTGCCTCGTCCAACAACGGTGTACGCCAAACACCGGCTGTTGAAATGTTGCGGATGCGTACGGATATACGTGGATACACGCATAACACATACGCGTTGCATAGTCACCACAGAGGTACCTGTACACGTATGAAGAGCCGAACACCGTCCAACGTGTTTATAACGCGAGGCGCGCGCGCGCGGGTGCGAGGTTAGCCACATTCCTCTCCAACCCACGATCCGTTCTCTTCGTCGCACCGGAGTGGATCCGCTATCCCTACTCGCGGAGTATGGGCAACCACATACACACGCACACACAGACGAAATTCCCCGTGAAACGACTTCGTCAGATCTCATTGTCAGATGTTTGTTTTTAGGTTTTTTTTTTTTTTTTGTGTTCTTCTGTTATTTCCAATCAGTAATTCTGGATGAGCGGAATGGATTTTTCTTCCAAATAGTCTAGCGAATGCTTCAGATTTCCTCAAGGTGTTCGAAATGCTCATACTATATGCGTCCTCTCGTTTTTCTCATTTCTGTTGTACTCTGTTGAACACTGTTAATATTGATGCATACTTTTTGTTCTTCCTTCTGCGCAGAAGAGGTTAGAGTTTGAAGAAAAAATCCTGCTGCCAAATATTTGAATCGATTCTTCGATTGTTATATGGGCAAATGAATTATGTTTCACTTTCAAAACACCTCCAAACATGTACGAGGCGAAATTCAAGAATAGAAAAAAAAAACGAAAAAACTTCAAATCACCTACGGGCTCGTAGACAATATCCCGTGAAATGTTGAAACGCGATGGCTATGAAATTTAATGAAATCTCTGGGAAGTTTCCTGAACTATTCACAGTACGAATGAAACGGAACAGTCGTTGATCGGTAAGATATCAACGACAGCTCTTTCAATTTGTGTTCGGCGTGTGGTAGACGTGGCCGACGTGGCCTCGGGACAGAACAACAGAGTCGAATCATTCAACTACGCACAAGTATTTGTTCGGTGAATACAACGTGTTCAATTCATATTCAAAGGCAAAGATGCCAAAAATTTGCAGTGCGAACGAATCGATGAAATATCAACGATTTGCTCAACTGAATAGGACGGACAAATTTAGCTTCCCGCGGACCACTGATATGTAAATTATTGGTAACTCATTCAAGATATGACTGATAATTCTCACCCGGAATCGCCCGGGTACAGATCTATAACCGTCCATACTATACACCAACCAGTTGCCTGGCATATGTATTGTATGTACATACGTATATACATAAATACGTAGAACCCGATGACCCATCGCCCGTTATACTCCACACTTATCGATACATACTCGCATACATGAATGGGAACGCCCCGCATGTATATAACGTAGATAGGTATGCCCGGGCCTACCGCACCGTATGCCGTGTCCTCGTTCATTCATTCGCATGCACCGTGCTGTAAGTTTTCTGGTTTCCTCTTGTCATTATTCCCGTTCACCTCCAATACCTTATTCCAAGAACCGACGCTCCGGGGCCATAGCATGATTGTAGAGCCACGTACGAATAACTTATGGGCTATCATACGCTACCGACATAGCTGAGAACTGTAGTAGTCGATGAAATCAATCACTCATAGCATAGAGTAGGCCGTAGTACCAATACGATATGCCATTTGAAATTGGAACTCTAAGCGATGGATCAGACCCGTTCTACTGTGAAATCCGACTGTGATAAAATCATACGCGCCCTGTCGAATCATTCAGGCCCGGAACTTTAGTGCCGGGATCGCTTTGCATATAGTGCCCATATAGGTATATCTATGCCTGGAATTAGCTACGGCTATACATATAGGTTGGCTCACCTCGGCAACGTGGCCGTCACTCGTCGAGTTTCCAATGGCACTTTAGTTTACCACCGCTATTGGTTGTTCGTGTTTTGTGCGTACCTGGTGCGTACGGCTCGGTAACAGATGAATTTTAACCATACAGTTGATTCAGAGACTTGGTCCGTTGATAAGTAGCCGGCTCACCGAAACCCGGGGTGAGTGCAGGGGAAAGTGGAACCGAGGAGGCGGGGGGGGGGGGGGGGGGGGGGGGGGGTTAAATATCTGATAACCACGCTTTCGAAATGTTGGATACCACTGTAGCGAATTAGCGAAGGTTTAGAATTGTGTTTCACAGAACTACTACAGACCCGTATTCTCCGTGTCTCCGCAAGTTATCAAGGGAGAATTAGTGTGAGATTCGGCCTGTCACCGAATAAAGAACTCAGATCTCGCTTCGTTTGTGCCGCGGCCCTTGATGAGCCATAGCTGCCAATCCAGCGTAATTTTATAGGACTCATACGCCGTGAGCACTTTGGGCCGCTGGCGCGGTGCTCGATCTTATAATAGGGGAAAGTGAAATGAACAGTTATGGGTACGCGGTGGCAGTGAATGAACCTAGAATGGGAAAAGGGATAGATGGACACGGAGGACGGAGCACGGAGCACGGAGAAAGGTATACATGTATGTACCAACACCCACAATCGTGAAACGTCGGAGGCCCGGTATTATTGCCTGTATGTAGCCGGGGGTCGGTGAGTTTTACGTGCATACCGTGGCGTGGGTCCGACGAAGACCGGTTGGCGAAGTCACTTTTACCCATTCTACTCTTCCAGCCTCCCGCTTCCCCCTTCCCATCTCTCGCGAACAGAGCGAGAGAGAGGGAGAGAGAGAGAGCGAGGAGGCTGGGTGGAATGACCATGCACCGTGAAAGACGTGGGCGTAACGTGAAGTTCATCGAGGCGCCCAGCCACGACCGACCGACGCAGCCAGGCACCCAACTGTCGCGCACGGCCTCATGACGCTCCGAGTTCGGCCTAGCTAGACAACGTACGTTGGCACACGTTCAGGTCATATTGCTCGTCACCCACACGTCCGAGCTCCGTATCCATAGGTGTATCAATACGGAAGGATTACTCCGGGGCGCGTACAACCTCACAGTGGTATTGTCTTTTTATGTGTGCATGTGATGTCAGTTATACAAAGTGCTTCCGAGGAGGATTGTTTATTGCACCGGAATCGCTTGGAGAGACATACGAGTAGATAAGATGCGCAGATAAGTGTTGAACAGAGCATAGGATAGAATGGAACAGAAAAGAATAGGATAGAATAGCATAGAATGGAATAGAATATAATAGAGTAGAACAGAAAAGAATAGAATGAGATAGAATAGAATAGGATAGGATAGGACAGGACAGGATAGGATGGGATAGAATATGGAATAAAAAAGACAGAAATGGATAATAGACGAGAGAGAGAGAGAGAGAAAGAGAGAGCAAGAGAGAGAGAGAGCAAGATACAGTTTTTGGGTTTCCGAGGATGATTCCGCTCACTAGCAGTTGCCGTCAATGCCAAGCAACGTATGAGTGCCTTTTGCATCCAAGAAGCTTTTGGCTTCTAGCTAGAGAACGCGCCAGTCTCGACACGGCTGGAGCGCGCATGTTCCCGCTTGGCCAATCTTATTAGCCTTCTGATTTGGAGTCACAGCAATTTTTAATGGTCAAAATCAACCTCTCCAAGCGTAAATACATGTGGTGACGCGATAGAGCACAGCAGAAGATCGCCTATATACAAACATGAGAAAATAAGACATGAACGAGAGCTTCGGTTGAAGCGGAATATCTAATTTTCATAGAAGTATTTCAGGCTAGCAAACGAAAGAGAGGAACAAAGCGAAGAAACGTTAATCATGCTCTGTTGTTTGAACTCCATAGATTGCAGGGTCACGTAGTACAAAATACTGGAAGGATTTTACTGAACAACGGTATGCAACTTTGTAATGACTCGGAAACACTTGGAATTATTCGAATTCAGTTGGAATCGGAAGTGACCGCCCGGATATCGACTTATTTCACGTGATTGCATGCGACTCCGATATGATTTCATGTAATTTTATTACGATTCCACGTTCATTCTAAGGTGGTCGTTATAAAAAAAACTTTCATCGCCGCCGCCTACAACGGTACTACAGGTGCTTCTTCGCATTGAAGTTTCAAAATCCTTTTTTACAAAAAAGTTTTTTACTCGTGCTTCATTAATTAGCTGTATCGACGTTTTTTGTTTTTCTATAAATTCTCCTATTTACATGCGTATTCGACGATGTCGCAATATCCTATAGTGTTATTACTACCTACCGCTGTAAGAAAGACTTCCAAATTACGCAAGAAGTTGCCCACGCAAACGAAGGGGAACTTTCTTCGTAATTTCGAATTCTTGTTCATAGCAATATAAGTACTAATAAGACTAAAGGATATTGTGACATGATCGAATACGTTTGTGAATGAAACAAATGTTGAAAAAAAAACGCCGATGCAGCTAAATAATAAAGCGAGCGTAAAAAAGAGTGATATTCGAAATTGTTGTACAGAGAAGGAAAATGGTTGATACTAGAAAATATACGTCTGAAACTATAGAACGGACTTTTGAAATGTCTCTAAAACGAAAAAAGGGTGGCAAAATCTCAACTTTTGGATTTTCTAAAATTTTTTTAAGGCTGCCGACGACCCCCACATTTCGCACGTTCCTCGTGGCCGATCTATTGAAGATAAGAGAAAAGTATAGGAGACATTTTCGATGTCGAATTCAACGTTCTATATCCTTTGTCTGAAACTTTTTCTATTGTTTTCTCTAGTTTTCGAGTTATAGGCGAAAAATATGTTTTTTCACCCTTCTTCTACGGTCCCCTGAGGGCTGCAATCCCGCTACTTCGCGAAGTGTTTTGTGTTCGTCAAACACAGCTCACTGCAAAAATTCAGCTCTCTATCTCGAATCATTGATTTCAGGAACATTTTTACTGGGCTATTCTGAAGGGTCGAGGATTTCAAATTTTCAGTGGAGTCTCCCTTTGATTAATATTAGTTTTCGTCAAATGTTTATCTCTGGAACCAGAGGTTCAGGCATCTTAGATGAGGTCCCGAAAATTTTGTTTCTTGATGTAGGATTTGTGCGAACAATTAATCCGAATCAGCCATGGCGACATTCGAGAAAATCGAGATTCTAGACTTCTATCGGCCGAAATTGGGTCAAAAAATGAATCAAAAGTCTGCAAAGTCTGCAAACGAACGATTCGTTTTCGTATAGGAAATTTTTTTCCCGACAAGTTTCTGTATTTATTATCGACGAAGATACGAATTATTTGCTGTCCAAATTTGCAAAAAATCGTATATGTCAAAATTAGAGTGAAAGATCTAAAATTCATGAAATCGCCGAACCTACTATTGGTACTTCAACATTATTTATTTCCAATAAAAATCGAAGATGCGGGTGCCGGAGCTGGTTGAATCGAGCTGGAATACCCCCACATCCATTCAAATCTTCTATTCACGTTGATATTCGAAAGCTCAACGGTCAACTCGCATTCCTGCCTTATAAACCGGTGTATCTCATCAATTCACTCAACACACTAATGTAGTTCAAATATTCCTCTAATTTTGACTAGTGTAAGCTTTCAGTATCATCGATCCATAATTATATCAAAGTATTATATATATAAGTGTTATAACCCTCGAACCACTGATCACGAATCCGTCACTTGTATATGAACCAACTCAGGTAATCGAAGAACTTCAGTATGTTTGTGCACAAAGCAATGAATCAGCGCACGAATAAAATGTCAACAATGGATGCGGGCTTTCGTTTTCAAAGGTGCCATGGATCTTTCAAAATCGAACTATTTCTGTGCTCGCTCCTGCTCTTTTGCCTACTTCCGAGCTTCTGTTCCCTGTCACTACAGATATAAAATTAGGTCAACGCACCAGAGGTGTCGGGCGGTCTATCCTCGGTGCGATAATTTTTGACTAGGAGGCGGGGAGTGAGGTCATGAT
Source organism: Phymatocera aterrima (assembly GCA_963170745.1). Taxonomy (NCBI): domain Eukaryota; kingdom Metazoa; phylum Arthropoda; class Insecta; order Hymenoptera; family Tenthredinidae; genus Phymatocera; species Phymatocera aterrima. Next base: position 9,734,674 of record OY720669.1, read on the forward strand.
CTAAAAACGGATGACGTCATTCCCGGATAGCCCCTTCTTGAAATGTAAAAACACGGTGGCGATAGTCAATGCAGCGGACGTAAGATTAATGTAGTATGTTGTACGAGGGTACCACAGACGGAAAGCTGGACGTGGAGTCTCCGAAGTGAGTTACTCCTCCCACTGACTCGAATATCTGCCACGAGATGGTAAAGACGAGTTCTCGAGCCGCGTATCGGGCGCTCGGCACGAAGCCGCGTTTCCCCTTGCGCGCCCTCTCACCAGCTTTCGTCCTCGAACCCACTGATCTCTAGGATAGGGCATATGCGGTGAAGAGAATTGAACGGCATCGCGGCCGTCTTGCTTGTGGCCGCGGGATAATATTTCGCGGGAACTTCAAACGGTATACATGGTTAGCATTCGCGGCACCTGTTATATTGTACTATAGTATTCCTCAGTCAACGTATTTGACCACTAGATGAGATTGATTCAATGGAAAAATTAATAATCCAGTTGAATTGATTATCAATTGATGATGTGCAACCTCAACATCACTTAGCATAGCCTGCATATTTATGTACCGCTGATACATAATTCAACTGTATACCGACCTGTAGGAGGTTCTCCCGTTACCATGGCTGAATTCTGCACCACAAAATAAACGCTTGTGTACCATTTCAAAAGAATAACTACACAATTATTGATATATTTGAACATAACGATCGGCATATGTTGTTCTCGTGTATAGTCACGAGAGTATGCATGAGTGTCCCGAGGCCACAAAGAAGATCGCCCTATGCCGTTCAAGGGAGGTGACGCGGTGGTATACCTACCGTACGCCATGCCGCGTAATACCGCTATAGATGCAGTGCGGCCAAATATACCCATTATTCATCACTCCGCGACCGGTAGAATTTAGAACTGGGATTCGGAACAGTGTGGCCGCTGCGAGGGATTTACAAAGTAGATTTGTGTTGTATATGACACTTGTTGAGAAATGATAGAATAAATACTTCGAACTTGTGGATAAGAAGTATGTCGGCCGGCTTCTAGTATATACTATCGGTTATAGAGTATAAGTTCTATTCGGACCGATTCAACGAAATTTCGCTCGAATCATCCCCTGCCCTCGATTACGAACATCCGGCATAGATCAGCATATACCTGCACGCGGTGTCGCACATTGAGCTCCATCAAGTTGTGTCCGTCCGGACGTGGCCTATATGGGAGCCGCTGCACCGGCGCAGGTTTTCTGCAGCCCCCCCCCCCCCCCCCCCCCTCACCCATAGCCGAGAGCAACTACGACGTTGCTTCTACAGATCGTCTCAAGCACTGGTCCGGGCCTAATCTTGAGTTATATAACGTATATATTGTGAGGTCAGCACAAATTAGCTTCGAGGTAGACGGCCCAGCTTCACGCGCGAATGATTACACCGGCCACCCGTTTCTATTCCAATTTCCACGTATACACGTATAATGGGTACCGAACACATTGAGGTAAAACATGCCTAACCAATTGGAACGATTAATCACTAAACTACATGCAGCGTTGATTTCAGTCAAGATGAATTCGGCAGAATTGTGAACGAGGTCGGCTTCCGGAGTTATAGCGTGAACTACGATTTACTACGTCGATAGCTAACTCGGAATTTTCATATTGAACGGCGTATAAGACAATATTTCATGCATACATGGTACGCTATACTTATAGATGTATGATGAAAGTGATGATTTGCTTCCAGGTGAAAAGCCGTACCAATGTCAGTGGCCAGAATGCGAGTGGAGATTCGCCCGTAGCGACGAATTGACGAGGCATTATCGGAAGCACACAGGAGCAAAACCTTTCAAGTGTGCCGTTTGCGAACGTTCGTTTGCGCGGAGCGATCATCTCGCCCTTCACATGAAGCGACACCTACCCAAACAACATGCCAAGTGATCATCACTACGGTACAATTAACGGAGCGTTATCTGTACTCGATGAATCTGAAAAGTGGAAGAGTCCATCGACGCGTCGTGGCGCACGGTCCGAACCCGCGGGCATATTCTCGGATTGCGGGTCGGCTGCGTGCCGATATATTCAACGAAGATCTTTCGCCGGTTTTGCACAATCCGCTGTTTGCCATTCGACGCAAATGTCTGATTGACAGACATTTACCGCGTATGCAAGCTTTCGTGAGCTACTGTCGGTTTCAGGCATGCCGCCCGGCCACCATACCCGTAGAAACGCACGCTATTAAAATAGTAATGAGCTGACATTAGGATGCAGGTGTAGAGTAAGGACATCGTCCTCGATTACTTTCCAGTCAATGGGTTTGATAGGTCCACTACCTGCCCGAAATCCAATTCAATTTTCTGTCACTACTGCACACATGAGATTCAATCTCCCGATTCCATTAGGTGAATCAGTCGTTTATGAGAAATAAGAAAGTAACCGTATAGAACAAATTGGGCTGTGTCATTGTATTGTGATTTGCCGGAATCTACCATACAGTGAAGGCCGGGTCACCAGAACTGAAAAGACTACTCTCCTGATAATTCTGTCAACTTCTGAGTTTGCAAATAACTTGGCCAACGATATTCTGAATGGCCGAAGAACGAATTCTAGACCACCATACTACAGCTGTCCCTCAAATCCACGGTTCCAAGCGAATACAGAAGAAAAAAAATGTACAAAATTGCAGGCTTCCATCCCAACCAAAGAACGAGCCTGTAAACAAGAACTTTTCTCCCATTCGAGTGACATAGGATATCGTTATTGATACTGTGCTAGTGTGATGCGTTCAGCTATCAATTTCCCGCAAACAGGCCGGGCACTTCAGCGAACCGAATAAGGACATGAATCCAATTTATATTGTTCATGGTTCTGCAGTTAGTTCGGTCGGTCATCCACGACACCGCCGCAGTTCCATAATTCTGTAATTTGTAAGTACTATACAACATAGCGTCAGGAGATCATGCATTCTCTTGCATAATATACGGTACACCCAGGGGCGTGGTATGTGTCGGATCCGAAAATAGGCAGCCTACGTTACACGTAGTTTCGAATTTTGCCAGGTTGGCGATCACAAAAAAATGACACCAAGAAACGATGAAATTATGAAATGATGGTACAAGAACAATAGAGTGAAATCATGCATGGCCAGCTTGGACAAATTCGAAGCTGCATGTAATGTAAGTTGCCTATTTCGGAAACCGACAGATTGAACCACCGAAGTATGACTATACTGGATACCGGAAGGTGCACTGCCGGGATGAGGGTGTGAGCGGGACGTCTTCGTGAGATAGACCGCTAATTGTAAGGTGAGGCCGCCTGTCCTTTTCTATCTCTCTGCGTATGCGCTCCGAGGAGTAATTATAGTTATATTTGGTAAAACATGTGGCGGACAAGGACAGGCGGTCTCGCGAATTCATTTCTCTCTCGCACAGAGCCGGGAGCCAAGTGCCCCTTCCAGTTAATAGTTACATTTCATGTCAGTGGATTCAACGCCCCTGGGTGTACGTATATACACACAATACCCATGCGATCATATATACATACGTATTATATGAATGATATTCAGCAATAAAACCGGGGGGAAGAGGGTTGTATTATCAAGTTATTCTAAATACCGAAATAATGATGGCGTCATATGATTATAAGATGTATGTTCCATGAAACTTTGAGAATGTTTCATTGCATCTCACAGCCGCTTTGTTATGACACCCGCGTATCTAGGATGTATATATGTACGGAAAAATATAGAATATGATAGTTGTAACCATAACGTTCAAGTGAATTTGTATTAGGTACAGATAGATATACATATGTAACGTAAATATAAAATATTTGTATGTTCAGTTTGGATTGTCCTCTCATTTCGAAAAACATATGCCTATACATATACAGGCTGTTCCAAAATTGAGCACAAAAAATGATAGGGGTAATAGAGGGGGTCGAGCTGAGTAAATTGACCCAAGGAACATGTGGTCTGCGAAGTCGCGTTCGCGAGATATGACCGGTTAAAAAATACGGTTAAATATGACGTTTGGCGAAACTTCAATGTCAAGAGTGTTTACGTTTGAAATTCATAAATTTGAAAGTGTTGATCAGCAGTCGCGCGCTTATCGACAAGACTTCTAACCGATGCTTGCCGTGTAATCGGTTGCCTACATGCGGGCGCTTTGCAAGATATTTTAACTGGTCATATCCCGCGAACGCGACTTCGCAGACCACATGTTCCCTGAGTTAATTTACTCGACCCCCTCTATTACCCCTATCATTTTGTGTACTTAATTTTGGGACACCCTGTACATATGCATACATTATACATACATATATTGGGGTGATCCTCATTTGGGGTCGAAAGGAATTTTTATAGCGCCGCCCGCTAAAACTGTTGCACATAAGAAGTGGAAATTTGGTGCAAAGTTTTAAGTCCCTGATGGATCAATTGGAATACGTGCCCCACCAAACTTAAATTTCCCCATTCGGTACGAAAATAGTGTTCGCAGAATATTCTCACTGCCAAACTCGAATGGTCCATCTAAGAACATAAACAATCTGTACCTGGAAACATTTGTTTCGAACACGAGCGTATTCTACAGAAAAGATTGATCAAACGCCGCGAAGAGAAACGAATTTCAAGCTGTTAATTAATTTCATCTCTGTATAATAAATTCGAATTCTCAGTGAAAATGAATGGTTTTCAGCCAGGAAGTTTATTCTTGTCCGGAAAACAACCGCCAGAATAGGCATATTTTTACGTAAATAGGAAAATCTGAGCCGGGTGGGTCATATCCACCCGTTGATGAAGGATCTACAAATGTTGCACAAAATTTGTTGTTGCTCTTCAATATTTGGTACAGGTTTACGGGGCGGCACGATGACAATCCCTTCCGACCCCGAGTAAAAGCCACACATAGGCATACCTGTACTATACAGGGTGAATTCCTGACGTCTGAACACTCGGAGTAGCGTTCAGGCGCGGCGGCCGCGGAACCTGCGTCGTCAATTTTTTGCCGGTTTTAGCCAATCAGAAAATCGGCAACCACTGAAACAATCGCCGTTTTGGACTCGCAGCCACATCGGCGCTCCTCCGAGTGTTCAGACGTTAGGAATTCACCCTGTACAGTATATTCACGTATACGTATAGAAAGGTATACTGGTATATACTATATATACCATATACCTATATAACATCTATGAATGTAAACTATAATATTATACTGCGACGACACCTTCATTTGTTAGATATCTATTATAACACATTATATCAGATTATGTCGGTGCATTCACAAGCGACTAATTATACCTTAGTACCATACTTGAACAATGTAAAATATTATGTAAATCAAACTATTAAAGATATATACAGATCCTCATTTTTGTTGAAATTGTCCCATATACCCATAGGTACGATCCACCCATCACGTCTCGGGAGCCAGTAGATATACAGGTATACGTAAGTAAGATGTAGACCAGGTATAGTATGTATATGGCGTGTGTATAATTCAAACCACGACCGCGGAATAACTCGTACGTCATTTGTCGCACGAGAAATAGTTCCGTACGAAAGTTGGACGGTGCGACGGGGGGAGGGCGCAACAACGAAGAGATTTATTGTATCGTGCGTAGTGTGCGAAACGTCGAGGTCAGCTGGGTTCTACGGAAATGGAATTATGCATTTTTGATTCGTTGACGCTGTGGTTGGGATCCGGAAGAATCGGGACGAATCGTTTGACGTGAATACCATTTCAATGATTTGAGGAAAGGTCTCAATCGATCCAGTCGAGTCAGTGTTGACGGATTAATTGCCAGCCTTTCTCGAATTTGTAATTTCGAGTGCTAATTTCAATACGCACAATGCGGTTCAATGATCCTCTCCTGAGATATCCACGCGTGCAATAACACTTGGACCGATTATTATACACGTTTACTGCGATTCACCTATTTCACCTATTTCTTTATAACGTTGAGCTTCTTACTGCGATTTCACTCGAATTTACGTCCAGTCGAGCAAATAACATATGATTTATTTATATTTCATGTGATGCCGAAAATCCAACCTTTCAAGGGATGCCAGCATGCAAATATTACTTGGAGAGACGGGAGCCGAACGAAGCCTCCGCCGAGATCGTTGGAATACCATTTCGTACTCTCGACCAGAACCAGAGATCTTCGAGGAGAATCATCGCCGAATGGTAAACCGGCGTCGTATCAGATTTCAGTTGTCTATCGTCTTATAGTGTAGTGATCAGAATATCGAATAAACGGAAGCAGCTAGCGAGCAATTGTAACACAGTCTATTCGTATTTCAGGTGCCACCGGACATCCAACCGCCGGCGCAACGCGTCTACCCGACTGTTCACCAGAGACCGGCGCCAAGGAAGGCCTGCGCTGGGATAGTTGGATTTCCGTTCCGTCCTCCGACCCAGAACCGGAGATATTTGACGGGAGTCATCGTTCGATCGGCACCCCGTTCCGTATTGTAGAGAATAGAATAATGAATAATGGTATGAATAAGCGGGTACAGAATACGTTTATCGGGACCAAGAGAGGAGCTAGATTCGCCAGAGCGTATAATACTTAGTTTCGATTTATCCGAGGTCTATATCGAGAGTATATACGACTGAAATACGGACGCGATATATCTGAGTCCGATGTAACATATCATCGTCATTACAAGAATTCAGCGGTCTCGTGTTCCTTAGTAGGTATTGAAAGACAAGGGGTAGTTGAAACTGATTAATGATCTCTTATACTTCTGTAAGCAGCTTGTAGTCTGGTCTATTTTTCATCGTCGGCTAGAATTAAGTGCCGAGTGTTTGTCTGAATAATCATGTTCGTTAGTTCTATAATCATCTGAGATTAGAGTATACACGGCAAAAACATTTACAATGTACAAAAACAGAACAGCCGCCAAGTGCCGCGGTATTTCACCTGGCAAAATATATGAGAAAATAGATCGATAGGTAATAATAAGACTCTGGAATTATTGAATCATTCGACAAACGAAAAACAAAAACCTACTCCTAGTCGTCGTCGTGAAATCAGTATAATGCCAAGAACGTACCACGGACTTAATCGGAAGTTTCCAACATCGGATAACAATATCACATAAAGCAACAGCAACGGATCATTCATAGAACTAGCATGATTGTCGGGGCCGACTGCCGTCTTTGAAGTGACAGAACTTACTCTATTTGATGGAACCTACTTGGCGGGCACGTATCTTTTTCGCTACCCTGCTCCATCGGATTTATGCTGCAAATGATCGTATTTTTAGTCGAATTCCCGAAGTTACGGAGGAGTATTTCTTCGTGACCCACCAGTGAAATCAAGACTAGAGTCATACAGCTACACCGATAGCATGAGCAACGCAGCCAACTTACATGGGGAGCGCAGACAAAGTTCTAGAGCTGCGCTGGAATATTTCCCAATCATCTCGTTCAATGCAATGGGATCATACATCTACAATATGTTTGTGACTGAGACCTCGCGCATTGTAAATTTGAAGCTCAGCAGCAATGATACTGTCCATCGATTCATCGTTTGTTATAAGACTTTCATAGATCTCCGACAAATTATCCCTCATTTCGTTCCGATTCTTGAATTTTACTCCAACTGCTGTATTCAAATTCATTATTCGACAGTTGTGCATCAGTCATTGTCCAACGGATCTGAAATCTACCCCGAATTAGGGAGCAGAAAAGAAGTGGGGCTTTAGTTGCCTCCTTTCATGGTGCGTCCGCTTGACCGAATCCACCCTGTATGTAAGCTCATTAATAGAGCGTCTTAGCTACATTCGGCGCAACAGTCCGAAACATCTGAGATCCTATTGGTTGGTTCGAATCATAGATATCCAATTCAGTCGACTGATATTTGATCTGTAAACTGTGCAATGGTACTTCTGTAGAATTCAAATTAGACTGGAATCAGATGATGTATAAAAGATTAGTGTTCGCGGAGGAAAAGGAGAAGAAATGTGCCCGCCAAGTAGGTTCCATTAAATAGAGTAAGTTCTGTCGTTTTAAAGACGGCAGTTGGCCCCGACAATCATGATAGTTCTATGAATGATCCGCTGATGTTACTTTATATAATATTGTTATCCAATGTTGGAAACTTCCGATTAAGTCTGTGGTACGTACTTGGCATCATACTGATTTCACGACGACGACTAGGAGTAGGTTTTAGTCTTTCGTTTGTCGAATGATTCAATAATTCTAGAGTCTTATTATTACCTATCGATCTATTTTCTCATATGTGTTGCCAGGTGAAATACCGTGTCGCTTGGCGGCTGTTTGTGTACATTGTAAATGGTTTTGGCGTGTATACTCTAATCTCGGATGATTAGAGAACTAATGAACATGATTAATCAGACAAACACTCGGCACGTAATTCTAGCCGACGATGAAGAATAGACCAGACTACAAGCTGTTTACAGAAGTATAAGAGATCATTAATCAGTTTCAACTACCCTTGGACTTTCAATACCTACTAAGGAACACGAGACCGCTGAATTCTTGTAATGAAGATGATATGTTACATCGGACTCAGATATATCGCGTCCGTATTTCGTTCGTATATACTCTCGATATAGACCTCGGATAGATCGAAACTAAGAATCATGCGCTCTGGCGAATCTTGCTCCTCTCTTGGTCCAGATGAACGTATTCTGTACCCGCCTATTCGTACCATTATTCATTATTCTATTCTGTACAATACGGAACGGCGTGCCGATCGAACGATGATTCCCGTCAAATATCTCCGGTTCTGGGTCGGAGGACGGAACGGAATTCCAACTATCCCAGCGCAGGCCTTCCTTGGCGCCGGTCTCTGGCGAACAGTCGGATAGACGCGTTGCGCCGGCGGTTGGATGTCCGGTGGCACCTGAAATACGAATAGACTGTGTTACAATTGCTCGCTAGCTGCTTCCATTTATCTGATATTCTGATCACTACACTATAAAACGATAGACAACTGAGATCTGATACGACGCCGGTTTACCATTCGGCGATGATTCTCCTCGAAGATCTCTGGTTCCGGTCGAGAGTACGAAATGGTATTCCGACGATCTCGGCGTAGGCTTCGGTCGGCTTCCGTCTCTCCGGGTGATATTCGTACAGTGTCATTCCACGAAAGGTTGGATATTCGGCGGCACATGAAATTTAAATAAATCATTTGTCATTTACTCCATTGGACAAAAAATCGATTGATATCGCAGTAGAAAACTGAGAGCTGTAAGGAGACAGGTGAAGCAAAAAACACGATCGCGTCACATACACGCATACTACTTTTTAGAAAATCAATGGAAAATATTCGCCTGACGCGAAAATCATGTTTCCGTCTTCCGTGCACGGGTCCCGACCTTCCCGTCCCTCTCCCAGCCACTATCTACCGACGCGAATTCCAAAATCTCTACGTGCGCCCTGGTACGTTGCATCGAAACGCAAGATCCGGGTGATCGGTGAAGGGTCAGGAAAAAATTGTTCATCATGCGCCTAACTGACGAGAATCTCAGTACGCCGTACAGGGTCTTCGGCAGTTCTATTTCCCAAATACCCCCGCGAATGCCAGACGATATCTCATTACACCGTGAGATTTTCAATCGCAATATTTTCAATCGCGCGAAATATTTCATATTCGGCGGCGCATGAAACGCGAATAAATCTTACGCGTCATTCGCTCGATCGCGGACGGATATATTCGAGTGATATCGCAGTGGGGAAACCGAACGCTGCAAGGAGATAGGTGAGGCAAAAGACGCGATAGCGTCGCATACACGAATACTACGTTTCAGAAAATCAATGCAAAATATTCGCCTGACGCGAAAATCATGTTTCCGTCTTCCGTGCACGGTTCCCGATCTTCCCATCTCCCTCCCATCCACTATCTACCGACGCGAACTGCAAAATCTCTACGTGCGCCCTGGTACGTTACATCGAAACGCAAGATCCGTGTGATCGGTTAAGCAATAAAAAAAAATTGGTTATCACACGCCTAGCTAATTGTTATTTTCGGCTTACATTGCCTGGTCCCTAGCTAGCCTATCCCCGATGTACCCGCGTGGGCGCTGTCAAGTCCGCTTCGTCGGAAAGTTTACGCTGCGTCCGTGCTACGAGAAGCGTGGATCGACGAGATCTCAATAGATTTCCACAAGCCTAACCTACGCACTAGGAGGCTACCTTGTTCCCAGGCCGGCACTCCGTTCCTGGGGGGGCAGCGCTCCGAACGTAGGCTAGCGGGATACCCTGAGCTTTCGCGATGCCAAGGAAGCGTCGAAAACCTCCGTTGATTTCCACCACGACTCGGCTCCGGACAACGCGGGGTGGAACTTTCGCATCGTGGCACCAGGGCGACGATATTCCACGGCCGTTGCCGCGGAGGCGAGCGGGAAAGGAAACAACGGAAGGCTCACAACGATTCGTTTCCGAGCCGGACTCGAGGCGCAAGCTTTGCCGACGAACCAGAATGTTCGAAAGAAATTACATCGAAACGAGAGCCGTGTGATCGGTAAAGCATTAGAAAAAAATTGTTTATCACACGCCTAGCTGATGGGAATCTCAGTACGCCGTGCAGGGTCTTCGGCAGTTCTATTTCCCAAATACCCCCGCGAATGCCAGACGATATCTCATTACACCGTGAGATTTTCAATCGCAATATTTTCTATCGCGCGAAATATTTCATATTCGGCGGCGCATGAAACGCGAATAAATCTTACCCGTCATTCGCTCGATCGCGGACGGATATATTCGAGTGATATCGCAGTGGGGAAACCGAACGCTGCAAGGAGATAGGTGAGGCAAAAGACGCGATAGCGTCGCATACACGCATACTACTTTCAAGAAAATCAATGCAAAATATTCGCCTGACGCGAAAATCATGTTTCCGTCTTCCGTGCACGGTTCCCGATCTTCCCATCTCCCTCCCATCCCCTATCTACCGACGCGAACTGCAAAATCTCTACGTGCGCCCTGGTACGTTACATCGAAACGCAAGATCCGTGTGATCGGTTAAGCAATAAAAAAAAATTGGTTATCACACGCCTAGCTAATTGTTATTTTCGGCTTACATTGCCTGGTCCCTAGCTAGCCTATCCCCGATGTACCCGCGTGGGCGCTGTCAAGTCCGCTTCGTCGGAAAGTTTACGCTGCGTCCGTGCTACGAGAAGCGTGGATCGACGAGATCTCAATAGATTTCCACAAGCCTAACCTACGCACTAGGAGGCTACCTTGTTCCCAGGCCGGCACTCCGTTCCTGGGGGGGCAGCGCTCCGAACGTAGGCTAGCGGGATACCCTGAGCTTTCGCGATGCCAAGGAAGCGTCGAAAACCTCCGTTGATTTCCACCACGACTCGGCTCCGGACAACGCGGGGTGGAACTTTCGCATCGTGGCACCAGGGCGACGATATTCCACGGCCGTTGCCGCGGAGGCGAGCGGGAAAGGAAACAACGGAAGGCTCACAACGATTCGTTTCCGAGCCGGACTCGAGGCGCAAGCTTTGCCGACGAACCAGAATGTTCGAAAGAAATTACATCGAAACGAGAGCCGTGTGATCGGTAAAGCATTAGAAAAAAATTGTTTATCACACGCCTAGCTGATGGGAATCTCAGTACGCCGTGCAGGGTCTTCGGCAGTTCTATTTCCCAAATACCCCCGCGAATGCCAGACGATATCTCATTACACCGTGAGATTTTCAATCGCAATATTTTCTATCGCGCGAAATATTTCATATTCGGCGGCGCATGAAACGCGAATAAATCTTACCCGTCATTCGCTCGATCGCGGACGGATATATTCGAGTGATATCGCAGTGGGGAAACCGAACGCTGCAAGGAGATAGGTGAGGCAAAAGACGCGATAGCGTCGCATACACGCATACTACTTTCAAGAAAATCAATGCAAAATATTCGCCTGACGCGAAAATCATGTTTCCGTCTTCCGTGCACGGTTCCCGATCTTCCCATCTCCCTCCCATCCCCTATCTACCGACGCGAACTGCAAAATCTCTACGTGCGCCCTGGTACGTTACATCGAAACGCAAGATCCGTGTGATCGGTTAAGCAATAAAAAAAAATTGGTTATCACACGCCTAGCTAATTGTTATTTTCGGCTTACATTGCCTGGTCCCTAGCTAGCCTATCCCCGATGTACCCGCGTGGGCGCTGTCAAGTCCGCTTCGTCGGAAAGTTTACGCTGCGTCCGTGCTACGAGAAGCGTGGATCGACGAGATCTCAATAGATTTCCACAAGCCTAACCTACGCACTAGGAGGCTACCTTGTTCCCAGGCCGGCACTCCGTTCCTGGGGGGGCAGCGCTCCGAACGTAGGCTAGCGGGATACCCTGAGCTTTCGCGATGCCAAGGAAGCGTCGAAAACCTCCGTTGATTTCCACCACGACTCGGCTCCGGACAACGCGGGGTGGAACTTTCGCATCGTGGCACCAGGGCGACGATATTCCACGGCCGTTGCCGCGGAGGCGAGCGGGAAAGGAAACAACGGAAGGCTCACAACGATTCGTTTCCGAGCCGGACTCGAGGCGCAAGCTTTGCCGACGAACCAGAATGTTCGAAAGAAATTACATCGAAACGAGAGCCGTGTGATCGGTAAAGCATTAGAAAAAAATTGTTTATCACACGCCTAGCTGATGGGAATCTCAGTACGCCGTGCAGGGTCTTCGGCAGTTCTATTTCCCAAATACCCCCGCGAATGCCAGACGATATCTCATTACACCGTGAGATTTTCAATCGCAATATTTTCTATCGCGCGAAATATTTCATATTCGGCGGCGCATGAAACGCGAATAAATCTTACCCGTCATTCGCTCGATCGCGGACGGATATATTCGAGTGATATCGCAGTGGGGAAACCGAACGCTGCAAGGAGATAGGTGAGGCAAAAGACGCGATAGCGTCGCATACACGCATACTACTTTCAAGAAAATCAATGCAAAATATTCGCCTGACGCGAAAATCATGTTTCCGTCTTCCGTGCACGGTTCCCGATCTTCCCATCTCCCTCCCATCCCCTATCTACCGACGCGAACTGCAAAATCTCTACGTGCGCCCTGGTACGTTACATCGAAACGCAAGATCCGTGTGATCGGTTAAGCAATAAAAAAAAATTGGTTATCACACGCCTAGCTAATTGTTATTTTCGGCTTACATTGCCTGGTCCCTAGCTAGCCTATCCCCGATGTACCCGCGTGGGCGCTGTCAAGTCCGCTTCGTCGGAAAGTTTACGCTGCGTCCGTGCTACGAGAAGCGTGGATCGACGAGATCTCAATAGATTTCCACAAGCCTAACCTACGCACTAGGAGGCTACCTTGTTCCCAGGCCGGCACTCCGTTCCTGGGGGGGCAGCGCTCCGAACGTAGGCTAGCGGGATACCCTGAGCTTTCGCGATGCCAAGGAAGCGTCGAAAACCTCCGTTGATTTCCACCACGACTCGGCTCCGGACAACGCGGGGTGGAACTTTCGCATCGTGGCACCAGGGCGACGATATTCCACGGCCGTTGCCGCGGAGGCGAGCGGGAAAGGAAACAACGGAAGGCTCACAACGATTCGTTTCCGAGCCGGACTCGAGGCGCAAGCTTTGCCGACGAACCAGAATGTTCGAAAGAAATTACATCGAAACGAGAGCCGTGTGATCGGTAAAGCATTAGAAAAAAATTGTTTATCACACGCCTAGCTGATGGGAATCTCAGTACGCCGTGCAGGGTCTTCGGCAGTTCTATTTCCCAAATACCCCCGCGAATGCCAGACGATATCTCATTACACCGTGAGATTTTCAATCGCAATATTTTCTATCGCGCGAAATATTTCATATTCGGCGGCGCATGAAACGCGAATAAATCTTACCCGTCATTCGCTCGATCGCGGACGGATATATTCGAGTGATATCGCAGTGGGGAAACCGAACGCTGCAAGGAGATAGGTGAGGCAAAAGACGCGATAGCGTCGCATACACGCATACTACTTTCAAGAAAATCAATGCAAAATATTCGCCTGACGCGAAAATCATGTTTCCGTCTTCCGTGCACGGTTCCCGATCTTCCCATCTCCCTCCCATCCCCTATCTACCGACGCGAACTGCAAAATCTCTACGTGCGCCCTGGTACGTTACATCGAAACGCAAGATCCGTGTGATCGGTTAAGCAATAAAAAAAAATTGGTTATCACACGCCTAGCTAATTGTTATTTTCGGCTTACATTGCCTGGTCCCTAGCTAGCCTATCCCCGATGTACCCGCGTGGGCGCTGTCAAGTCCGCTTCGTCGGAAAGTTTACGCTGCGTCCGTGCTACGAGAAGCGTGGATCGACGAGATCTCAATAGATTTCCACAAGCCTAACCTACGCACTAGGAGGCTACCTTGTTCCCAGGCCGGCACTCCGTTCCTGGGGGGGCAGCGCTCCGAACGTAGGCTAGCGGGATACCCTGAGCTTTCGCGATGCCAAGGAAGCGTCGAAAACCTCCGTTGATTTCCACCACGACTCGGCTCCGGACAACGCGGGGTGGAACTTTCGCATCGTGGCACCAGGGCGACGATATTCCACGGCCGTTGCCGCGGAGGCGAGCGGGAAAGGAAACAACGGAAGGCTCACAACGATTCGTTTCCGAGCCGGACTCGAGGCGCAAGCTTTGCCGACGAACCAGAATGTTCGAAAGAAATTACATCGAAACGAGAGCCGTGTGATCGGTAAAGCATTAGAAAAAAATTGTTTATCACACGCCTAGCTGATGGGAATCTCAGTACGCCGTGCAGGGTCTTCGGCAGTTCTATTTCCCAAATACCCCCGCGAATGCCAGACGATATCTCATTACACCGTGAGATTTTCAATCGCAATATTTTCTATCGCGCGAAATATTTCATATTCGGCGGCGCATGAAACGCGAATAAATCTTACCCGTCATTCGCTCGATCGCGGACGGATATATTCGAGTGATATCGCAGTGGGGAAACCGAACGCTGCAAGGAGATAGGTGAGGCAAAAGACGCGATAGCGTCGCATACACGCATACTACTTTCAAGAAAATCAATGCAAAATATTCGCCTGACGCGAAAATCATGTTTCCGTCTTCCGTGCACGGTTCCCGATCTTCCCATCTCCCTCCCATCCCCTATCTACCGACGCGAACTGCAAAATCTCTACGTGCGCCCTGGTACGTTACATCGAAACGCAAGATCCGTGTGATCGGTTAAGCAATAAAAAAAAATTGGTTATCACACGCCTAGCTAATTGTTATTTTCGGCTTACATTGCCTGGTCCCTAGCTAGCCTATCCCCGATGTACCCGCGTGGGCGCTGTCAAGTCCGCTTCGTCGGAAAGTTTACGCTGCGTCCGTGCTACGAGAAGCGTGGATCGACGAGATCTCAATAGATTTCCACAAGCCTAACCTACGCACTAGGAGGCTACCTTGTTCCCAGGCCGGCACTCCGTTCCTGGGGGGGCAGCGCTCCGAACGTAGGCTAGCGGGATACCCTGAGCTTTCGCGATGCCAAGGAAGCGTCGAAAACCTCCGTTGATTTCCACCACGACTCGGCTCCGGACAACGCGGGGTGGAACTTTCGCATCGTGGCACCAGGGCGACGATATTCCACGGCCGTTGCCGCGGAGGCGAGCGGGAAAGGAAACAACGGAAGGCTCACAACGATTCGTTTCCGAGCCGGACTCGAGGCGCAAGCTTTGCCGACGAACCAGAATGTTCGAAAGAAATTACATCGAAACGAGAGCCGTGTGATCGGTAAAGCATTAGAAAAAAATTGTTTATCACACGCCTAGCTGATGGGAATCTCAGTACGCCGTGCAGGGTCTTCGGCAGTTCTATTTCCCAAATACCCCCGCGAATGCCAGACGATATCTCATTACACCGTGAGATTTTCAATCGCAATATTTTCTATCGCGCGAAATATTTCATATTCGGCGGCGCATGAAACGCGAATAAATCTTACCCGTCATTCGCTCGATCGCGGACGGATATATTCGAGTGATATCGCAGTGGGGAAACCGAACGCTGCAAGGAGATAGGTGAGGCAAAAGACGCGATAGCGTCGCATACACGCATACTACTTTCAAGAAAATCAATGCAAAATATTCGCCTGACGCGAAAATCATGTTTCCGTCTTCCGTGCACGGTTCCCGATCTTCCCATCTCCCTCCCATCCCCTATCTACCGACGCGAACTGCAAAATCTCTACGTGCGCCCTGGTACGTTACATCGAAACGCAAGATCCGTGTGATCGGTTAAGCAATAAAAAAAAATTGGTTATCACACGCCTAGCTAATTGTTATTTTCGGCTTACATTGCCTGGTCCCTAGCTAGCCTATCCCCGATGTACCCGCGTGGGCGCTGTCAAGTCCGCTTCGTCGGAAAGTTTACGCTGCGTCCGTGCTACGAGAAGCGTGGATCGACGAGATCTCAATAGATTTCCACAAGCCTAACCTACGCACTAGGAGGCTACCTTGTTCCCAGGCCGGCACTCCGTTCCTGGGGGGGCAGCGCTCCGAACGTAGGCTAGCGGGATACCCTGAGCTTTCGCGATGCCAAGGAAGCGTCGAAAACCTCCGTTGATTTCCACCACGACTCGGCTCCGGACAACGCGGGGTGGAACTTTCGCATCGTGGCACCAGGGCGACGATATTCCACGGCCGTTGCCGCGGAGGCGAGCGGGAAAGGAAACAACGGAAGGCTCACAACGATTCGTTTCCGAGCCGGACTCGAGGCGCAAGCTTTGCCGACGAACCAGAATGTTCGAAAGAAATTACATCGAAACGAGAGCCGTGTGATCGGTAAAGCATTAGAAAAAAATTGTTTATCACACGCCTAGCTGATGGGAATCTCAGTACGCCGTGCAGGGTCTTCGGCAGTTCTATTTCCCAAATACCCCCGCGAATGCCAGACGATATCTCATTACACCGTGAGATTTTCAATCGCAATATTTTCTATCGCGCGAAATATTTCATATTCGGCGGCGCATGAAACGCGAATAAATCTTACCCGTCATTCGCTCGATCGCGGACGGATATATTCGAGTGATATCGCAGTGGGGAAACCGAACGCTGCAAGGAGATAGGTGAGGCAAAAGACGCGATAGCGTCGCATACACGCATACTACTTTCAAGAAAATCAATGCAAAATATTCGCCTGACGCGAAAATCATGTTTCCGTCTTCCGTGCACGGTTCCCGATCTTCCCATCTCCCTCCCATCCCCTATCTACCGACGCGAACTGCAAAATCTCTACGTGCGCCCTGGTACGTTACATCGAAACGCAAGATCCGTGTGATCGGTTAAGCAATAAAAAAAAATTGGTTATCACACGCCTAGCTAATTGTTATTTTCGGCTTACATTGCCTGGTCCCTAGCTAGCCTATCCCCGATGTACCCGCGTGGGCGCTGTCAAGTCCGCTTCGTCGGAAAGTTTACGCTGCGTCCGTGCTACGAGAAGCGTGGATCGACGAGATCTCAATAGATTTCCACAAGCCTAACCTACGCACTAGGAGGCTACCTTGTTCCCAGGCCGGCACTCCGTTCCTGGGGGGGCAGCGCTCCGAACGTAGGCTAGCGGGATACCCTGAGCTTTCGCGATGCCAAGGAAGCGTCGAAAACCTCCGTTGATTTCCACCACGACTCGGCTCCGGACAACGCGGGGTGGAACTTTCGCATCGTGGCACCAGGGCGACGATATTCCACGGCCGTTGCCGCGGAGGCGAGCGGGAAAGGAAACAACGGAAGGCTCACAACGATTCGTTTCCGAGCCGGACTCGAGGCGCAAGCTTTGCCGACGAACCAGAATGTTCGAAAGAAATTACATCGAAACGAGAGCCGTGTGATCGGTAAAGCATTAGAAAAAAATTGTTTATCACACGCCTAGCTGATGGGAATCTCAGTACGCCGTGCAGGGTCTTCGGCAGTTCTATTTCCCAAATACCCCCGCGAATGCCAGACGATATCTCATTACACCGTGAGATTTTCAATCGCAATATTTTCTATCGCGCGAAATATTTCATATTCGGCGGCGCATGAAACGCGAATAAATCTTACCCGTCATTCGCTCGATCGCGGACGGATATATTCGAGTGATATCGCAGTGGGGAAACCGAACGCTGCAAGGAGATAGGTGAGGCAAAAGACGCGATAGCGTCGCATACACGCATACTACTTTCAAGAAAATCAATGCAAAATATTCGCCTGACGCGAAAATCATGTTTCCGTCTTCCGTGCACGGTTCCCGATCTTCCCATCTCCCTCCCATCCCCTATCTACCGACGCGAACTGCAAAATCTCTACGTGCGCCCTGGTACGTTACATCGAAACGCAAGATCCGTGTGATCGGTTAAGCAATAAAAAAAAATTGGTTATCACACGCCTAGCTAATTGTTATTTTCGGCTTACATTGCCTGGTCCCTAGCTAGCCTATCCCCGATGTACCCGCGTGGGCGCTGTCAAGTCCGCTTCGTCGGAAAGTTTACGCTGCGTCCGTGCTACGAGAAGCGTGGATCGACGAGATCTCAATAGATTTCCACAAGCCTAACCTACGCACTAGGAGGCTACCTTGTTCCCAGGCCGGCACTCCGTTCCTGGGGGGGCAGCGCTCCGAACGTAGGCTAGCGGGATACCCTGAGCTTTCGCGATGCCAAGGAAGCGTCGAAAACCTCCGTTGATTTCCACCACGACTCGGCTCCGGACAACGCGGGGTGGAACTTTCGCATCGTGGCACCAGGGCGACGATATTCCACGGCCGTTGCCGCGGAGGCGAGCGGGAAAGGAAACAACGGAAGGCTCACAACGATTCGTTTCCGAGCCGGACTCGAGGCGCAAGCTTTGCCGACGAACCAGAATGTTCGAAAGAAATTACATCGAAACGAGAGCCGTGTGATCGGTAAAGCATTAGAAAAAAATTGTTTATCACACGCCTAGCTGATGGGAATCTCAGTACGCCGTGCAGGGTCTTCGGCAGTTCTATTTCCCAAATACCCCCGCGAATGCCAGACGATATCTCATTACACCGTGAGATTTTCAATCGCAATATTTTCTATCGCGCGAAATATTTCATATTCGGCGGCGCATGAAACGCGAATAAATCTTACCCGTCATTCGCTCGATCGCGGACGGATATATTCGAGTGATATCGCAGTGGGGAAACCGAACGCTGCAAGGAGATAGGTGAGGCAAAAGACGCGATAGCGTCGCATACACGCATACTACTTTCAAGAAAATCAATGCAAAATATTCGCCTGACGCGAAAATCATGTTTCCGTCTTCCGTGCACGGTTCCCGATCTTCCCATCTCCCTCCCATCCCCTATCTACCGACGCGAACTGCAAAATCTCTACGTGCGCCCTGGTACGTTACATCGAAACGCAAGATCCGTGTGATCGGTTAAGCAATAAAAAAAAATTGGTTATCACACGCCTAGCTAATTGTTATTTTCGGCTTACATTGCCTGGTCCCTAGCTAGCCTATCCCCGATGTACCCGCGTGGGCGCTGTCAAGTCCGCTTCGTCGGAAAGTTTACGCTGCGTCCGTGCTACGAGAAGCGTGGATCGACGAGATCTCAATAGATTTCCACAAGCCTAACCTACGCACTAGGAGGCTACCTTGTTCCCAGGCCGGCACTCCGTTCCTGGGGGGGCAGCGCTCCGAACGTAGGCTAGCGGGATACCCTGAGCTTTCGCGATGCCAAGGAAGCGTCGAAAACCTCCGTTGATTTCCACCACGACTCGGCTCCGGACAACGCGGGGTGGAACTTTCGCATCGTGGCACCAGGGCGACGATATTCCACGGCCGTTGCCGCGGAGGCGAGCGGGAAAGGAAACAACGGAAGGCTCACAACGATTCGTTTCCGAGCCGGACTCGAGGCGCAAGCTTTGCCGACGAACCAGAATGTTCGAAAGAAATTACATCGAAACGAGAGCCGTGTGATCGGTAAAGCATTAGAAAAAAATTGTTTATCACACGCCTAGCTGATGGGAATCTCAGTACGCCGTGCAGGGTCTTCGGCAGTTCTATTTCCCAAATACCCCCGCGAATGCCAGACGATATCTCATTACACCGTGAGATTTTCAATCGCAATATTTTCTATCGCGCGAAATATTTCATATTCGGCGGCGCATGAAACGCGAATAAATCTTACCCGTCATTCGCTCGATCGCGGACGGATATATTCGAGTGATATCGCAGTGGGGAAACCGAACGCTGCAAGGAGATAGGTGAGGCAAAAGACGCGATAGCGTCGCATACACGCATACTACTTTCAAGAAAATCAATGCAAAATATTCGCCTGACGCGAAAATCATGTTTCCGTCTTCCGTGCACGGTTCCCGATCTTCCCATCTCCCTCCCATCCCCTATCTACCGACGCGAACTGCAAAATCTCTACGTGCGCCCTGGTACGTTACATCGAAACGCAAGATCCGTGTGATCGGTTAAGCAATAAAAAAAAATTGGTTATCACACGCCTAGCTAATTGTTATTTTCGGCTTACATTGCCTGGTCCCTAGCTAGCCTATCCCCGATGTACCCGCGTGGGCGCTGTCAAGTCCGCTTCGTCGGAAAGTTTACGCTGCGTCCGTGCTACGAGAAGCGTGGATCGACGAGATCTCAATAGATTTCCACAAGCCTAACCTACGCACTAGGAGGCTACCTTGTTCCCAGGCCGGCACTCCGTTCCTGGGGGGGCAGCGCTCCGAACGTAGGCTAGCGGGATACCCTGAGCTTTCGCGATGCCAAGGAAGCGTCGAAAACCTCCGTTGATTTCCACCACGACTCGGCTCCGGACAACGCGGGGTGGAACTTTCGCATCGTGGCACCAGGGCGACGATATTCCACGGCCGTTGCCGCGGAGGCGAGCGGGAAAGGAAACAACGGAAGGCTCACAACGATTCGTTTCCGAGCCGGACTCGAGGCGCAAGCTTTGCCGACGAACCAGAATGTTCGAAAAAAATTACATCGAAACGAGAGCCGTGTGATCGGTAAAGCATTAGAAAAAAATTGTTTATCACACGCCTAGCTGATGGGAATCTCAGTACGCCGTGCAGGGTCTTCGGCAGTTCTATTTCCCAAATACCCCCGCGAATGCCAGACGATATCTCATTACACCGTGAGATTTTCAATCGCAATATTTTCTATCGCGCGAAATATTTCATATTCGGCGGCGCATGAAACGCGAATAAATCTTACCCGTCATTCGCTCGATCGCGGACGGATATATTCGAGTGATATCGCAGTGGGGAAACCGAACGCTGCAAGGAGATAGGTGAGGCAAAAGACGCGATAGCGTCGCATACACGCATACTACTTTTCAGAAAATCAATGGAAAATATTCGAATAACGCGAAAATAATGTTTCCGTCTTCCGTGCTCGGTTCCCGACCTTCTATTCCCGAAATACCCGCGCCAATGCCAGACGATATATTATTACACGGTCAGATTTTCAAGTACAATTTGCGCTTCATCGCGTATTCACCCGCTCGGACAACTTTGCTGATCTCTCGAAATTTGAGGTAGAAGAGGATTGCGGGACGTAATTATACCACTTACCGTCGTACTCCGTGCGGCGAATGATTACGAATCTCCGCGTTGCCTCTTTCGTTCTTCTCGTACAGCGTGCGCTGGCCTCGAATAGTCGATCGACAAATCGGTCCGGGTGCTTCGGGTCCGAAGGATCTGTAAAATAAAGAAAAAATGAATAGGAGTAAGAGATCTTTGCGTCGCTTATTTTCACTCGACGCTCGGTCGGTTCGTATAAATTTTGATCATGAACCGAGGCAGAGTCAAGATTCGCTCGCGGTTTACAGAAATTCACGAAAGCCCGGCTTCAATATTCACCTATGTGAAGAACCTGGCACCCGACACGTTCAAAAATCAATTTTCAAAATTTCCGTCCATCCTAAATCGTTGGTAGTTGTTTGTGGTAAAGAAATTTTCGTTTGTAGTAAAAAACCAAAGAAGATACAGCGTTTCGAAAAATAAGGCTCACCCCACTTTGAAATTCTTGAAAATCGTAGAAAGCTGTAGGTGCGGAATCGTTTGTAGTTAATTGTGGTGCAAGAAATTTTCTTCGTAGTAGTCCGGGAAAAAAGTTACAGCCGTTTTTTGACTTTCGAAACATCAAAATTCAGTAATTTCGGAAAAATTAAGAAAATCCTTTCACTACAATCAATTGCAAACGATTCTGCGTTCGTAGGAACGTTGATATCCGATTCACCTCAAAAATGATTGAATTTTGATTTTTCGAGAATTGAAATATGACTGCATCTTTTTCCCCGGGCTACTACGAACGAAATTTCTTTCACTACAATTAACCACAAACGATTGCGCACCTACAGCTATTTACGATTTTCAAAAATTTCAAAGTGGGGTGAGCCCCATATTTCGAAACGCTGTGTCTTCTTTGGTTTTTTACTGTAAATGAAAATTTCTTTACCACAAACAACTACAAACGATTTAGAATCGATAGAAATTTTGAAAATTGATTTTTGAACGTGTCGGGTGACAGGTCCACACAGGTTGAGTTCTATATTCGCACGATACTCGGAATTTTTAACGCGAAGTCAAAAATAAGCGAATTAAGAATATGAAAACAACGATTCGCATACACAATTCCGTGCCAAAATTATAACATTGAAAAGTGTATGGAAGATTCCGTGCCAAGTCACCTAGCCTTCGGCCCGGACCCTTTTTAATTCAGCTAATTTTTTACCGTTTTGCCACAGCATATATATTTTCCGATTTAATATCCCAAATCTTAGGATAGTCTATATCGTTTCCCTAGTACTGAATCGACAAAGAATATCAAATAACTTTCGAAAATCTACTCAATATAATATAATAATACAGTAATAATAATAATTCTATATGAGAACTTATGTTAACCTCAAAATTTGATCAAAAGAAATAGCAATTCTGTTTAGGTATTCAATATGATTTCATTATTACACATCGACACATTATAAGTTGATGTTTACAATTATCGAGTGATATATTTACATTATCATTCAATACTTGTCATCTCTCTTTCAATAATTACGCGAAATTGAAGTAAAAGTAGATAATCCAAACAAAGAATGGGTTCTGAAAATCGAGATCTCAATTGCGGATGGCACTATTGATTCACTCGAAGTTGAACTTAAAGTGGGATTCGGAAAATATTTAATTGACAGGCGCTTAAAGTTCATATAAACTCGGCGACACACCAGCTTTAATGGAAGCACACTTTAAGATCCCCGCTTACAGTGGATGTGCTGATGGAACCAGGCAACAGCAAAATTCAATAATCGGCGCAGAAGCCACGCGCACCCAAGTCACGCGACGCCGGAACGATGCGCGGAGGAGAGAGGGGTGGTAATTGAGTTGCTCTATAATATAATAGATATTATATAGAAAAAAGGGTAACCGGCAAAACTTACATCGCGAGATTATATAATGAATCGGGGATTAGCAAACAGCAAGCAATGATAAAATATAACAATATATGATATTACAGGTTATATGCACGATAATAATCAGCTCTATTCCCCAATAAGAATTAGTATCAATTTCTCAACACTAGAACGTATCTTGCTAAGCAAGTTTCCTCATCGCCGAGCCTTTCTTGAATATTCCGTGATTGATATATTTCAATACTAATACTAATGATAACTGAATATCTCTGTTGAATTCAGCAGACAAAGAGATGACGCAACAAGGAACGCGGCGAGAGGGGAAATCCCGGGGCTCGAATCGGCCGCGATGGAGCGGTAGGGGTACGGAAGGGGAATCGCTCGTTTCGCGGATACGGAACAAAAAATCAATTAAATCAATAAATGCTAGACTCAAACTTTTCGCAAACAATCAATAATCACGAAAAACGAAGCTAGGGACCCTCTCGAATCACGAAAACCCGTTAAAACAAGTTGGCGTCCTTTGCAACGTGATGACGCCGTACAGTAAAATCGCAACGAACACTAATGACCTTCGATAAATCTTAGGGAGTCGTATTTTGAGGTGCTGAAGCTTACCTTGAACGAGATTATTAATCCAATTCACAATAATTAGACACACAAATAATCACAGAACCGGGGAAATACTTAATCTTCACGAGACATTCGAAGCTACGCAACAGGTACCCGAGAACAGTATTCTGTACAATGGCCGACGTGCGCTCGGTGCTGACTAGAGTTCGTTTGTCGTTCGGTTTCGACTTTCGGACGGAAACACCCGAAGACTCGCGGCGTCTTCTAACCATCGATCTGGATTCGTTCGGATAGGTCTTGGCTTCGCGGCATACAGAGGTCCGTCGGCAAACTTGGTATAAGTGGCGGCAGAGTTATTATAATGTTACGTAGATACGAAAATTAGCAAGTCCGAAGTGGCGGTAATAATAATTTGGGTAGGGTCAAGGGTTTAAACTCGTTAGGAGTATCGAAACGTTCACGCTCATTTGATTTTAACGCCCGTATGACAGATATGCATGTGGATTTATTTCTGTATCGGCTTCGTTCGGCTCCCGTCTCTCCAGGTAATATTCGGATGCTGACATCCCACGAAATACGAATAAATCATGCGTCATTTGCTCGATTGAACGAAAATTCGAGTGAAATCGCAGTAAGAAGCTCGACGTTATAAAGAGATAGGTGATCACCTATTTCTCACCTCGTGCCAAAATAAAGGTAGCGGAGGCACGTTCAAAATTATGGCTTACAAACAGAGTTCCATAATACGGTTTCGTACGTGTGGATCTGTGTACGCAGAGGAAAGCGCCCGAAACTTACAAATAATACAGTATTCACCAATTATCATTACCATTCACACATTGTACCTTACGTGAATTAATTTTATATTTTTTTTTTTCTCCGCTAGAACTTCATAGAGCTGAAGGCTTAGTGGTAATTCACATCTTTGAGATACTATTCATAAAATAATAGTACTAATAATTTTAGGTATTAATTTTCCATCAGGATCAGCTGCGCCTCTCGATGAGTCGCAAGTATTTATTACGCGTAAGCCTCAAATAGTATTTAAGTAGTGCGATTGTACATTATATGAATGTTTTACAGCACGTACAGATAATAAGCGAGTCGTTCAATGAATTTTCCTGGTCCCGTAGGAAAGAATGCTAGATTTGGCAGTTTTTCACCTTGAACTACAAGATTTGAGGATCGGACTTGCGAAACGTATAGCTTCTAGAGTACTAATACTTGTTTTTATTCTAGGAAACTGCATTTCGAGTCAAGATATGATTTATGATTGAGTTGCAGGTTAGTATTTGAAATTCTCCCAATTTGAGCCGCGCCAAGACTCCAAAGGCCCATATGAAATTGAATGATGCATATGGAGCCTGATATTTTCGATATATGGATAATCTTTCTCTCTCTATATAGCGTTGCCATGAGATTCCGAAACGTAAACACGACGTCGAGCTAGTATAGTCACAGAAAAAGTTGGCAGCGACGCAACGAATAAAATAATACTGTCCGAATCGAAGTGGAACTAAATATCAGCTGACTTACCGATTTCTTCCTCAGTCTGTCCTGATTCGTTCCTTTTTTTCATTCGTATGCTCTCTTATCAATTCATTCGTCCACTTATTAATTCACTAAGTCGTTGATTTCAATAATAAGAATGCAGCATCGAGTTTCATCACGCTTCCGTAATGTCTTCATTTCTCATTGAAGAAAACCCTGTTCATTCACTTTGATTGTCGTAACAATGTTTATCGCGTTAGTTACAGAGAACTTTCGAGTTTATCGAGCGCCGTGATCACGCGCAAAACAGTCATGAGTTTTTGTAAATAGGCCAAATTTCACGTCTCTCTCTCTCTCTCTCTCTTTCGCTCCTTCTCTCCCATCCTGTTACCCGTTACGTGGCGAAGGGTGACGTGTCTATCGATATAAGCCCATTCCGTTACACAGATCACACATTTTAGCGTTTTACGACTCGCGATATTCACTTAAATCGACATCGCAGTAATTTACACGAAAGAAGAATGTCGAACGCAGACGATGAACAATGGCCGATATTTACGGACGATTTTTTCGATTACTTTCACTAATTTCCCCTGATCTCGTTCGTTTGTTTGTCCATTTATTTTTCCTCTTCAACTTTTCAAGCATCGGTCTATTTCCTAACAAACAACCATTATTTTCACACAGCGAAACGCGAGTAGCCTACACGCGCGACGACCGATCTCCGACTGGCGGCACCGACGCTGGCGCACGCTTGCGCTGCTGCCCCGCCCATACCCGGTCGGCGGTGTGCCGCGATGCCGCGCGGCGTAGGCTCGTCTCCCGACGATACAGAGTCTCCGGAACGTGGCGACATCTGAACAAATATATACATTGTACAGAGAGGGCAATAGTAATAGTAGAACCTCTCTCGTTCTATGTCAGGAGCGTGACACGATGAAATAGGTGCCCGGGCTAGTGACGCGTAATAATAAAAAAAATAAGTCTTCGTCTATTATTTGTGATGACCGAATATTACTCACATTGTAATGGTATTGAACATTTTTTATTTATCAAATTATTTCAAAGTAAATTGACGAAGAATTGTCATATATTCAACTAATTAGGTACTTGGGTAAAAAATAAATTATGACTGACTAGTATTATGAGAAATTATCATTATACTTTTTATTCTTGTATAAAAACATAACATTCCACCGGCATCGTAATGACTCAATTACTACTGATGTACTGCTGCTGTTGGGTGTTGTAAATCACTGTTAAATTTGGTTAAATAATCCGTACAGGGCACCGCGAGCCACTTGATACGGATCTTACGAGTCACGCGATTGAAATGCATGGGGCCGATCACATTCTCCGAGACAGAGACAGGATGTGTACTATTAGTATGTCTATCTCTCTGCCATTTTACACCTATGCGAAAGATACCGAATGCTCCTCCCTCCGAGACCACAGGCTCAAAGATTGTCCCGGAATGTGGCGACATCTGAAGAGAGCTAACGGCACGAACATTCGGGAAGCAACCGAAGTTATAAAAACCCGAGGAAAAAAGTCTCGAATCTCCCAAAGCATTATACGGGTCAACCTGCGATTTACCACGTCGCGAATCATAGAAATCCACAATCGAGTATAGCATTGCGCATTGCATTGCGAAAGCATATTCCAATATGGTAGTCAGCGATCGTAAATTCGAGACCTCAGGCTTAGGCCTTCGGACGAGCAAAGATCGTTGTATCTAAACATCCCAACAACAGCTGGCCTCGCGTCGTTGACACCAAACGTGAGCGCGATCGTCGTCCGAGGAACTCGAGGGTCCAGTGCAGGAAACTCGCAAAACAAAATCAAGATATCACCCACGAACAAGCGTAGGCGTACAAAGAAAGAGAGAAAGAAAACTCAAACTATCGTCTCCTCCGTCTCTCCCTTCCGCTCTCACGCTCGTTCGATATCTTTCATTATATCTTTTATTTACTAACGACCACGATATCTGTTGAACCGGACGATAAAAAAAGTTGTGCTTTGCCACAAATATCATTGGCATTGGGATCTAGATCCCTGTTGATTTCGGGCAAGATTCGACATCGCGATAAAAAGATATCCGCGAGGCAACCGCGAAGCGCTACACACACGACATACATGCACTCACACAATAACGCCGGTAGCTCACGGCATCGCTCATGCGTACGCCCAGAACAGCTGGCGACGTCACGCGAGGTATATACAGAAAGTAAACAGACTCGTTTTCTGCCAAACGGACGATTCATTCGCACGAACCAAAGGATAAGATTTCTCGGTAAATATGTATTTCACACATCACGGCCGATAGCAGCGCGACGCTTGCAGCAAGTGACGTCACGCAGTCTGCTCGCGGCAGCATGACCATAGTGCGTTGACAGCTTCGACCGGTACCAGGGATATTTAATAATAATAGTAATAACGCAAAATCAACTCGACCTATAAAAATTAGAGTTACACAACAATGGTAATTGAATTGACGTAGACGGCATATAATATTCGTATGCGTATTTAATAATAATTCAACTATAAATGCAGACATATATTCTATTCTAACCTCAAATTTGGAATTCGGAATGGTTTACTGCGAAGGGCAGCGAAATCATTATTTTTATAATTTCATTATGTCTTACAGTTTATGGTCGACTCACGAAAGGAAGTTGACTGAGTTTCATTCGGTTATTTTCAACAGCGAAAAGTCCGATGCTCAACGTGGGAACATATGTATCACAGTTGACGACAGAGTTGGATACGAGGGCAATTGCAAAGAATAATACGAACGGTGTTATCATTTTGATCTCAAGTTTATTGGATGATTCATTTTATATCAAGGATTATGAGTTTCGTAAACGTAGCATAGGGCTCTTCATTCGGCATGTAAATGGAAATCATAATAACTAACTTCATTAATGACACACATCACCTTATAACAAATATATTATGTGATTTAAGCTCAATATATGATTGCTCCGCTGAAATCCTCGATCGGCAACGATTACTCAAATTCACATGAATATGGCTCCGCGTGTGAGCGGTTCTCTTCTTGAGTTTATCGGCATGTATCGCGTACAATAATGCTCCGTAGGTTATGCGGCAAGGACTTATTTGTTGCCCATTTCTCTTTGAGATGTACTGAGCGGAATAATTTCGGTATCCACAAACTGTAATAGATAATATATAAGTCGCGTCATTCGATGAAAGTTTCACAATTATTCTGAACATCATATTTTTTCCTATGCAAACCATAAATGAAAATAGGTCATCAAATAATTGCTTAGCTAAAATCCTCATTCGACAATAATCACTCAAGTTCTATATCCAATGTATGTATAATTTTCCAATAATCTTTTACCATGACAACATCAAAACGTGGCTAATATAACGCCTAGCGAAAGTCACTCGTCTCCTGTGGTAATTGTTGGTGTATCGAGGAAAATATCCCATACTAGATGTAGATTTGTCTATAATATGCTCCGTAGGTCGTGCAGCAATCGCTCAGGTATTGCCCAATGTTCTTCGAGGTGCGCTCGTGGGAATGAATCTGCCATCGAAAAACTGTGAGAAACATGAGTTGTATTATTACATGCGGGTTGTACACTTTTTATCCACATACTCGATAATTTCTCTGTATGCAAACAGTTTCCAGACATGTGGTTGAGGTTCGTAGCTTTGACGCAAGGAAAGATTGCGGACGAAGATCCTTCATTTCAGGATTCGAACATGAAAACTGAAGAATACAACGACTGTCCAATTCTGCAGGACAATTTTCTGATTTATAGTATAGCAGTCTTGGATCACAGAATTTTGTTCAACTATCAGAGTGCATCGAAGTTATAAGCTTGACCCTCGTTAAAAGTGCAGTTCCAACGAATGAATGTGAGAAATGATTGTCTAATTGTTTCAGCTCAGTACAAATAATTTTCATAAAATTATTTTGCATTCTTGTAATAATAATGATAATAATAATAATAATAATACATATTTGGACCCACCATAGCGCTTCGCTCTAATTGCCCTCGTATCCAACTCTGTCGTCAACTGTGATACATATGTTCCCACGTTGAGCATCGGACTTTTCGCTGTTGAAAATAACCGAATGAAACTCAGTCAACTTCCTTTCGTGAGTCGACCATAAACTGTAAGACATAATGAAATTATAAAAATAATGATTTCGCTGCCCTTCGCAGTAAACCATTCCGAATTCCAAATTTGAGGTTAGAATAGAATATATGTCTGCATTTATAGTTGAATTATTATTAAATACGCATACGAATATTATATGCCGTCTACGTCAATTCAATTACCATTGTTGTGTAACTCTAATTTTTATAGGTCGAGTTGATTTTGCGTTATTACTATTATTATTAAATATCCCTGGTACCGGTCGAAGCTGTCAACGCACTATGGTCATGCTGCCGCGAGCAGACTGCGTGACGTCACTTGCTGCAAGCGTCGCGCTGCTATCGGCCGTGATGTGTGAAATACATATTTACCGAGAAATCTTATCCTTTGGTTCGTGCGAATGAATCGTCCGTTTGGCAGAAAACGAGTCTGTTTACTTTCTGTATATACCTCGCGTGACGTCGCCAGCTGTTCTGGGCGTACGCATGAGCGATGCCGTGAGCTACCGGCGTTATTGTGTGAGTGCATGTATGTCGTGTGTGTAGCGCTTCGCGGTTGCCTCGCGGATATCTTTTTATCGCGATGTCGAATCTTGCCCGAAATCAACAGGGATCTAGATCCCAATGCCAATGATATTTGTGGCAAAGCACAACTTTTTTTATCGTCCGGTTCAACAGATATCGTGGTCGTTAGTAAATAAAAGATATAATGAAAGATATCGAACGAGCGTGAGAGCGGAAGGGAGAGACGGAGGAGACGATAGTTTGAGTTTTCTTTCTCTCTTTCTTTGTACGCCTACGCTTGTTCGTGGGTGATATCTTGATTTTGTTTTGCGAGTTTCCTGCACTGGACCCTCGAGTTCCTCGGACGACGATCGCGCTCACGTTTGGTGTCAACGACGCGAGGCCAGCTGTTGTTGGGATGTTTAGATACAACGATCTTTGCTCGTCCGAAGGCCTAAGCCTGAGGTCTCGAATTTACGATCGCTGACTACCATATTGGAATATGCTTTCGCAATGCAATGCGCAATGCTATACTCGATTGTGGATTTCTATGATTCGCGACGTGGTAAATCGCAGGTTGACCCGTATAATGCTTTGGGAGATTCGAGACTTTTTTCCTCGGGTTTTTATAACTTCGGTTGCTTCCCGAATGTTCGTGCCGTTAGCTCTCTTCAGATGTCGCCACATTCCGGGACAATCTTTGAGCCTGTGGTCTCGGAGGGAGGAGCATTCGGTATCTTTCGCATAGGTGTAAAATGGCAGAGAGATAGACATACTAATAGCGTTGAGTGTAGAAGGGTATAGAGGTGCGGACGGCGTGGTGGGGGTATGCTTATGTACTTTTCCTTATATACAAGAGCTTTGCCTCCCTACTCGGAGATGGCGCCCACAAATTTTGCTCCATTTTACGCACACATGAGAGACCGTCGTGTATATGAGACCCGACACATGCGACCGGCTCACCGATGAGCCGAGCTACCCTCCCAACCGCTTGGTGCGCCACCGGCGTGCTCAGTTGGCCGCCCACCACATGGAGCGCCACGGTCGCTTACCAACACATGCAACAATTACGCGTAAACGCCATACAATACATCCAATCTTTTCACCGACGACGGTGCTTTAAATTCGTCACTGCTAACTGCTTGGAAAAATCTAATGTAAGATGATTCTACTCCGGCGCGGCGCGGCGGCCCGCGTTCAAAATTGGCATGCGGATCAATTGAAAAATCGATAACTCGGTTATTATTGATCCTGCAACTAAATTTTTTGTCTCATTTTACGCGGAAAAACTTCAAGTTTTTCATTGTAAAATGAAAAGACGCAAAAAATATTAACATTTTAATTTTTTATTTGCCAAAAACTGGAAAATTCCCAATTTCCGCTCCATAATATTGCAGCTGGAATTATCAAAAATCCCCCGCAGTGGTGAATTGCGATAACGATGCAGATTGCAATAATGCGCACGACTCGAAGTCTCGCAGGTTCACTACCATGAATTGATGAAGAAAATGTAGTAACATGCATTGTCGAATAATTCGTTCATAATGATTATCTTGAAGAATGATGTCGGGATGCTTGTATCACTTGAGCCCCCTCGCCTCTCACAATAGAATTATTATAAACAATAATAACTGTTAATAGTACATGAGGGATTTCACGTGGAGCGGGTCACTATAATAGGGCTTCGTCACCTTTGATTTCACTTCTCTTTTAGTCATTTTTTGTGCACAATTTTTTTTATGGTAAAATTTTACAGATTATCTTCAAAATTTCAATTTATCGTAAAATAAATCTTCAAAAATATAATTATATCGCGCGTATGCTACGGTCAATGAAAATCTAATTTGGACGTTACCATATACATATTGAAATCTAAATGTTTTTCGCTTTTCATTCCGTTTCATTATTCAATATAAATAAAATACTCGCAATATGTGATGATAATCCTTTTCTATACCTG
The DNA here is from genome assembly GCA_963170745.1 of Phymatocera aterrima. Lineage (NCBI taxonomy): Eukaryota > Metazoa > Arthropoda > Insecta > Hymenoptera > Tenthredinidae > Phymatocera > Phymatocera aterrima. The sequence goes on from OY720669.1 coordinate 9,766,677, forward strand.
CAGCGTTCAAACAATGTATTGTGTTTTCGAAAATACTGAAATCAATGCAATTGGTAACAACATTGTAAGGGGATTGGGGATGGGTGGTATCGTCCCCCGTCCACCTACCGCGACGTTGCTCACACGCTTTCCTGACAATAATATAATTGCACGAAAGCGTGCCCGCCACATGGAGCGCCACGGTTGCTTACCAACACATGCGACAATTACGCGTAAACGCCATACAATACATCCCAATCTTTTCACCGACGACGGTGCTTTAAATTCGTCACTGCTAACTGCTTGGAAAAATCTAATGTAAGATGATTCTACTCCGGCGCGGCGCGGCAGCCCGCGTTGAAAATTGGCATGCGGATCAATTGAAAAATCGATAACTCGGTTATTATTGATCCTGCAACTAAATTTTTTGTCTCATTTTACGCGGAAAAACTTCAAGTTTTTCATTGTAAAATGAAAAGACGCAAAAAATATTAACATTTTAATTTTTTATTCGCCAAAAACTGGAAAATTCCCAATTTCCGCTCCATAATATTGCAGCTGGAATTATCAAAAATTCCCCGCAGTGATGAATTGCGATAACGATGCAGATTGCAATAATTCGCACGACTCGCAGTTTTCCGAATCACCCATGAGGTACTGCGACAAATTCGTTTCCCATTATTTTACATGGCGGGATCCCCAGTAGGCCTACTACCATATTAATTGATGATAATGTAATGAGAATGATTTAAGAAAAGGATGATGTCGGGGTGCTTGTTTCACGTGAGTCCCCTCGCCTCTCACGATTTCTAATCGAAAAAATGGAATGAATTCAATTACCCCTAAATTTCTTTATAGATGAATTACAACCCAAACTTTCTGCAGCACTACGTTTCCTAGACTCGCGAGCTTCATTCGAATACCACTGTAACCCTCTAACTAGTCGAGAAATCAACAGACTGCGGAGCAAAAAAATCCTATGATTGCGACAACTATCCCTGAACCAATTCTTATCCTGACTCGTAATTCTTTTAACTAACAACTCAACGACATTGTATACGTGACCTATTTCCGAATAGTATTTTTGAAAAAGCCGCAAATGAACTGACGCGACCTGCCAATATTTTTCAGAAGCTGCAACGAGATTACCTAAGGGAGCCCGATTTTGCGTTGGAAACGCCTTGAAAAATTGAAGAACCTGCTCACTTGATATGCCATCCCTACGACTATCGAGAAGTATTTCCCTACATCTACTGCAATTAAATTTTGCGAGCGTTTTTTTCACGGAGAAACCTGAAAAATAATAGATCGCGTTATCCTCTAAACTAACTTGATTATTATTACCCACCTCTACCTCAAAAGAATCATCTAACTCCTCTACTCCTGTATCCAAACTATTTCCCTGCACGTCGTCGAGTTCGTCCGTTTGATTTTCGTTCGTATTGTAGGTGTTCTGTCGCTCAGTTTCGGCCTCTATCGGAAGTGGTAAAATCGTGTCATTGTCGTTTTCGCAATTAGCTGTTTTCGGTGGGATCAACAGTCGGTTACTAATAGTTTGCTGTAAATTTTGTCGGAATTGTGTCGCAGTGGGATTCGTGCCGTAGGAAACGCGTTGTCTTGCGATAGAAAATAAATTTTCCACCGGGTCCTGTTGAAGTCGTGATGTCAGTAGGTACTTCAAACCCTCGGATTGCAAGTCCTCCCATAATTTTAAAACTGACGTGATACTCAGTATCAAATTTTGAAAAGTTGGCGGATTTCCTGCGGTGGGATTATGGATTTGCAGCCGAGGGAGCCAGTCTAAGGCGTCTCGCAAAATTTCGGTAGATCGCGTATTGTCCGTATTCAATGGTCTGCGATTCGGATTTTTGTCAAATAAAAATTTACTATTCATCGCGTCGAATATACTGTTAATCTGTCCAATAAAGTTACCTGAATTAATTAATTCGTCCTGAGTCTTACTGTCCTGTACAGTCATAGAAGCTAATGTCAAAAGCCCTGCGTGAACCGAATGACTAAATACCTGAGTCGCGAGTTTAACATTCATTTTATCGAAAGGACCTGGATTTACATGTCGAGGCGAAAGCTTAGGCACCGATCGAGCTACCCCTCTAGAATCTATCTCATACAAATATTTCAATGCCCTCCAAGTAATTACGTCTTCTCCTATCACGAAATCATGTTTTAATAAATTGTTACGCAAGGATTTTATCAAATGCGGAAAATCGAAAAGCCCATATATTCTCCTTCCCTCCCCCCCCACAACAATAAAAGGATTTTCCTCATTGATTCCTAACATACGAAATAATTTTTGATTCGGCCCACCCTGATCGCAAGCGAAAGCTCTAACTTGTAACCCTAACTTACTCAAAGAATCTATCATGCTTTTAAACAGTTGAAGTAATTTCGCCGCGGTGACTGGACCTGCTGATAAATAATAAGCCACCGGCATTTTCCAACTATATGTCAAACCTCTAACCATGAATACTAACGCGTGTGAAGCTAATTTATCACGTCTACCTAACTCTCCGAGATCCTCAAAACCTTCTATGCAATCGAATTTCCTATTATAATTTAACCACTTCTTTATCGTCATCTCATCAAACATTAGAACGCATTGTTTTTCCCGCGTATCCATCGTCGCTACCGCACTTGCTAGTTTACTAAACAGCTCACTCGAAATCCCTGGCTTAAGATTCAAAGAGTTAACCCAGTACCTAATTATACGAACACTCGGCAATTTGAAACCCATTCTTAACATAGCTTTGTACGATTTTGGAGACCTATAGAACAACGCTAGACCTAACTCTTTCTCTTCTTCCGACCACTGACCAACTTTTTTCCCTACACGAAGCTGACATTTTACAAAAGTTAGAGGAGCGCCTTCTAAACCTGTAGGAAATGCAACATTTTTTCTATTCACCCTACTTTGGGAATTAGTGCTACGCCTAAGTTTCAATTTCAAATTACGAATCCGTCTTTTGTTCTGATTGTTGATTGTAAGTCTGCTGCGAGAATTCAAATTACGTTCTTTGCTTGTCCATCCTGTCGTCGTCGTTGCTGTGGCAGTTTCGTCCGTAATCATTGTTGCGTCTTTAGTGGCGTCGGTGTCGAGTATTGTCTTGGAAGAGGTCGTATCCGAAGGTCCTTGATTGTCGGAAGTATTTGGTGGCAAATCTGTCGCATTAATTAATTCGTCAAACCTATTCTCAATTTCTCGAGCTGAATCTACCATCAAAGGAAGCGCATTTCTATTTAACTTTTTTCGAGAAGAGTTTTGAAAAGCATCCAACGAAAAATGAAGATCACAGATACGTTTTTCCCTAAGCCTCGAAGTAGGAAGATCGTGGAGCCCGTCATCACTGCCGCTACGAAGTATCCATTCCAAACACCTGTTATAAGAAAAATATCTATGAACATACGGGTCGAAAAATCGGTGCACGAGGGTTTCACGATTTGTCCGATTATTGTTCGTACCTGCCATAATTTCGAACATATTGCAATTTTTCACATAGCGTTGTATTTGCAAGATTCTAAGGATTGGGTGTGAAATATTTGAAAATTTTATCGGCATTTCCGACGGAACTGGGGTGGGGTAAAATTGAGCGCCGTACAAAAGTCGGCAAAACCTACGTTTTTCAACATATAACTAGCCATATTCTGCTGCGCAAATTTAGCAGCAATTATACCCGATAATAGTTACATTGATCTGTAAATATGCCACAGTTTCTAAGAGAAAATCATTCGAACTTATACAACGCTAATGTATCGATTACTTTATCTATTACAAGTTTTATACTTTCATACGTAAGAATGTTTACATACCTATCTTTATCGTTAACGGGAAATCTGAAGAAACTAGCACTAACACCTTCGGAAATTCCCTGACACCCTTTGTAGTAGCACTTACGCTTAGACATTATAATTAATGAATAATGATCAATGAACAATAAAATGGAGAAATAAATTAAATAAGGAAATGAGAAGAGAATCAAATGGAATGAGAACAGAGTATATCAGTATTCAGTATACAAAAATTGCCAATAAAATCAGAGATAGACGTCTTGCCACTGTAACGAATAGTCTGCGATTGAGGAGAAACAATAATGTGGTGACTACTCTGAGCAACGTCTCACGCTTGATCGACCACCCATCCCCAATCCCCTTACAATGTTGTTACCAATTGCATTGATTTCAGTATTTTCGAAAACACAATACATTGTTTGAACGCTGCAGGTATAGAAAAGGATTATCATCACATATTGCGAGTATTTTATTTATATTGAATAATGAAACGGAATGAAAAGCGAAAAACATTTAGATTTCAATATGTATATGGTAACGTCCAAATTAGATTTTCATTGACCGTAGCATACGCGCGATATAATTATATTTTTGAAGATTTATTTTACGATAAATTGAAATTTTGAAGATAATCTGTAAAATTTTACCATAAAAAAAATTGTGCACAAAAAATGACTAAAAGAGAAGTGAAATCAAAGGTGACGAAGCCCTATTATAGTGACCCGCTCCACGTGAAATCCCTCATGTACTATTAACAGTTATTATTGTTTATAATAATTCTATTGTGAGAGGCGAGGGGGCTCAAGTGATACAAGCATCCCGACATCATTCTTCAAGATAATCATTATGAACGAATTATTCGACAATGCATGTTACTACATTTTCTTCATCAATTCATGGTAGTGAACCTGCGAGACTTCGAGTCGTGCGCATTATTGCAATCTGCATCGTTATCGCAATTCACCACTGCGGGGGATTTTTGATAATTCCAGCTGCAATATTATGGAGCGGAAATTGGGAATTTTCCAGTTTTTGGCAAATAAAAAATTAAAATGTTAATATTTTTTGCGTCTTTTCATTTTACAATGAAAAACTTGAAGTTTTTCCGCGTAAAATGAGACAAAAAATTTAGTTGCAGGATCAATAATAACCGAGTTATCGATTTTTCAATTGATCCGCATGCCAATTTTGAACGCGGGCCGCCGCGCCGCGCCGGAGTAGAATCATCTTACATTAGATTTTTCCAAGCAGTTAGCAGTGACGAATTTAAAGCACCGTCGTCGGTGAAAAGATTGGATGTATTGTATGGCGTTTACGCGTAATTGTTGCATGTGTTGGTAAGCGACCGTGGCGCTCCATGTGGTGGGCGGCCAACTGAGCACGCCGGTGGCGCACCAAGCGGTTGGGAGGGTAGCTCGGCTCATCGGTGAGCCGGTCGCATGTGTCGGGTCTCATATACACGACGGTCTCTCATGTGTGCGTAAAATGGAGCAAAATTTGTGGGCGCCATCTCCGAGTAGGGAGGCAAAGCTCTTGTATATAAGGAAAAGTACATAAGCATACCCCCACCACGCCGTCCGCACCTCTATACCCTTCTACACTCAACGCTAATAGTACACATCCTGTCTCTGTCTCGGAGAATGTGATCGGCCCCATGCATTTCAATCGCGTGACTCGTAAGATCCGTATCAAGTGGCTCGCGGTGCCCTGTACGGATTATTTAACCAAATTTAACAGTGATTTACAACACCCAACAGCAGCAGTACATCAGTAGTAATTGAGTCATTACGATGCCGGTGGAATGTTATGTTTTTATACAAGAATAAAAAGTATAATGATAATTTCTCATAATACTAGTCAGTCATAATTTATTTTTTACCCAAGTACCTAATTAGTTGAATATATGACAATTCTTCGTCAATTTACTTTGAAATAATTTGATAAATAAAAAATGTTCAATACCATTACAATGTGAGTAATATTCGGTCATCACAAATAATAGACGAAGACTTATTTTTTTTATTATTACGCGTCACTAGCCCGGGCACCTATTTCATCGTGTCACGCTCCTGACATAGAACGAGAGAGGTTCTACTATTACTATTGCCCTCTCTGTACAATGTATATATTTGTTCAGATGTCGCCACGTTCCGGAGACTCTGTATCGTCGGGAGACGAGCCTACGCCGCGCGGCATCGCGGCACACCGCCGACCGGGTATGGGCGGGGCAGCAGCGCAAGCGTGCGCCAGCGTCGGTGCCGCCAGTCGGAGATCGGTCGTCGCGCGTGTAGGCTACTCGCGTTTCGCTGTGTGAAAATAATGGTTGTTTGTTAGGAAATAGACCGATGCTTGAAAAGTTGAAGAGGAAAAATAAATGGACAAACAAACGAACGAGATCAGGGGAAATTAGTGAAAGTAATCGAAAAAATCGTCCGTAAATATCGGCCATTGTTCATCGTCTGCGTTCGACATTCTTCTTTCGTGTAAATTACTGCGATGTCGATTTAAGTGAATATCGCGAGTCGTAAAACGCTAAAATGTGTGATCTGTGTAACGGAATGGGCTTATATCGATAGACACGTCACCCTTCGCCACGTAACGGGTAACAGGATGGGAGAGAAGGAGCGAAAGAGAGAGAGAGAGAGAGAGACGTGAAATTTGGCCTATTTACAAAAACTCATGACTGTTTTGCGCGTGATCACGGCGCTCGATAAACTCGAAAGTTCTCTGTAACTAACGCGATAAACATTGTTACGACAATCAAAGTGAATGAACAGGGTTTTCTTCAATGAGAAATGAAGACATTACGGAAGCGTGATGAAACTCGATGCTGCATTCTTATTATTGAAATCAACGACTTAGTGAATTAATAAGTGGACGAATGAATTGATAAGAGAGCATACGAATGAAAAAAAGGAACGAATCAGGACAGACTGAGGAAGAAATCGGTAAGTCAGCTGATATTTAGTTCCACTTCGATTCGGACAGTATTATTTTATTCGTTGCGTCGCTGCCAACTTTTTCTGTGACTATACTAGCTCGACGTCGTGTTTACGTTTCGGAATCTCATGGCAACGCTATATAGAGAGAGAAAGATTATCCATATATCGAAAATATCAGGCTCCATATGCATCATTCAATTTCATATGGGCCTTTGGAGTCTTGGCGCGGCTCAAATTGGGAGAATTTCAAATACTAACCTGCAACTCAATCATAAATCATATCTTGACTCGAAATGCAGTTTCCTAGAATAAAAACAAGTATTAGTACTCTAGAAGCTATACGTTTCGCAAGTCCGATCCTCAAATCTTGTAGTTCAAGGTGAAAAACTGCCAAATCTAGCATTCTTTCCTACGGGACCAGGAAAATTCATTGAACGACTCGCTTATTATCTGTACGTGCTGTAAAACATTCATATAATGTACAATCGCACTACTTAAATACTATTTGAGGCTTACGCGTAATAAATACTTGCGACTCATCGAGAGGCGCAGCTGATCCTGATGGAAAATTAATACCTAAAATTATTAGTACTATTATTTTATGAATAGTATCTCAAAGATGTGAATTACCACTAAGCCTTCAGCTCTATGAAGTTCTAGCGGAGAAAAAAAAAAATATAAAATTAATTCACGTAAGGTACAATGTGTGAATGGTAATGATAATTGGTGAATACTGTATTATTTGTAAGTTTCGGGCGCTTTCCTCTGCGTACACAGATCCACACGTACGAAACCGTATTATGGAACTCTGTTTGTAAGCCATAATTTTGAACGTGCCTCCGCTACCTTTATTTTGGCACGAGGTGAGAAATAGGTGATCACCTATCTCTTTATAACGTCGAGCTTCTTACTGCGATTTCACTCGAATTTTCGTTCAATCGAGCAAATGACGCATGATTTATTCGTATTTCGTGGGATGTCAGCATCCGAATATTACCTGGAGAGACGGGAGCCGAACGAAGCCGATACAGAAATAAATCCACATGCATATCTGTCATACGGGCGTTAAAATCAAATGAGCGTGAACGTTTCGATACTCCTAACGAGTTTAAACCCTTGACCCTACCCAAATTATTATTACCGCCACTTCGGACTTGCTAATTTTCGTATCTACGTAACATTATAATAACTCTGCCGCCACTTATACCAAGTTTGCCGACGGACCTCTGTATGCCGCGAAGCCAAGACCTATCCGAACGAATCCAGATCGATGGTTAGAAGACGCCGCGAGTCTTCGGGTGTTTCCGTCCGAAAGTCGAAACCGAACGACAAACGAACTCTAGTCAGCACCGAGCGCACGTCGGCCATTGTACAGAATACTGTTCTCGGGTACCTGTTGCGTAGCTTCGAATGTCTCGTGAAGATTAAGTATTTCCCCGGTTCTGTGATTATTTGTGTGTCTAATTATTGTGAATTGGATTAATAATCTCGTTCAAGGTAAGCTTCAGCACCTCAAAATACGACTCCCTAAGATTTATCGAAGGTCATTAGTGTTCGTTGCGATTTTACTGTACGGCGTCATCACGTTGCAAAGGACGCCAACTTGTTTTAACGGGTTTTCGTGATTCGAGAGGGTCCCTAGCTTCGTTTTTCGTGATTATTGATTGTTTGCGAAAAGTTTGAGTCTAGCATTTATTGATTTAATTGATTTTTTGTTCCGTATCCGCGAAACGAGCGATTCCCCTTCCGTACCCCTACCGCTCCATCGCGGCCGATTCGAGCCCCGGGATTTCCCCTCTCGCCGCGTTCCTTGTTGCGTCATCTCTTTGTCTGCTGAATTCAACAGAGATATTCAGTTATCATTAGTATTAGTATTGAAATATATCAATCACGGAATATTCAAGAAAGGCTCGGCGATGAGGAAACTTGCTTAGCAAGATACGTTCTAGTGTTGAGAAATTGATACTAATTCTTATTGGGGAATAGAGCTGATTATTATCGTGCATATAACCTGTAATATCATATATTGTTATATTTTATCATTGCTTGCTGTTTGCTAATCCCCGATTCATTATATAATCTCGCGATGTAAGTTTTGCCGGTTACCCTTTTTTCTATATAATATCTATTATATTATAGAGCAACTCAATTACCACCCCTCTCTCCTCCGCGCATCGTTCCGGCGTCGCGTGACTTGGGTGCGCGTGGCTTCTGCGCCGATTATTGAATTTTGCTGTTGCCTGGTTCCATCAGCACATCCACTGTAAGCGGGGATCTTAAAGTGTGCTTCCATTAAAGCTGGTGTGTCGCCGAGTTTATATGAACTTTAAGCGCCTGTCAATTAAATATTTTCCGAATCCCACTTTAAGTTCAACTTCGAGTGAATCAATAGTGCCATCCGCAATTGAGATCTCGATTTTCAGAACCCATTCTTTGTTTGGATTATCTACTTTTACTTCAATTTCGCGTAATTATTGAAAGAGAGATGACAAGTATTGAATGATAATGTAAATATATCACTCGATAATTGTAAACATCAACTTATAATGTGTCGATGTGTAATAATGAAATCATATTGAATACCTAAACAGAATTGCTATTTCTTTTGATCAAATTTTGAGGTTAACATAAGTTCTCATATAGAATTATTATTATTACTGTATTATTATATTATATTGAGTAGATTTTCGAAAGTTATTTGATATTCTTTGTCGATTCAGTACTAGGGAAACGATATAGACTATCCTAAGATTTGGGATATTAAATCGGAAAATATATATGCTGTGGCAAAACGGTAAAAAATTAGCTGAATTAAAAAGGGTCCGGGCCGAAGGCTAGGTGACTTGGCACGGAATCTTCCATACACTTTTCAATGTTATAATTTTGGCACGGAATTGTGTATGCGAATCGTTGTTTTCATATTCTTAATTCGCTTATTTTTGACTTCGCGTTAAAAATTCCGAGTATCGTGCGAATATAGAACTCAACCTGTGTGGACCTGTCACCCGACACGTTCAAAAATCAATTTTCAAAATTTCTATCGATTCTAAATCGTTTGTAGTTGTTTGTGGTAAAGAAATTTTCATTTACAGTAAAAAACCAAAGAAGACACAGCGTTTCGAAATATGGGGCTCACCCCACTTTGAAATTTTTGAAAATCGTAAATAGCTGTAGGTGCGCAATCGTTTGTGGTTAATTGTAGTGAAAGAAATTTCGTTCGTAGTAGCCCGGGGAAAAAGATGCAGTCATATTTCAATTCTCGAAAAATCAAAATTCAATCATTTTTGAGGTGAATCGGATATCAACGTTCCTACGAACGCAGAATCGTTTGCAATTGATTGTAGTGAAAGGATTTTCTTAATTTTTCCGAAATTACTGAATTTTGATGTTTCGAAAGTCAAAAAACGGCTGTAACTTTTTTCCCGGACTACTACGAAGAAAATTTCTTGCACCACAATTAACTACAAACGATTCCGCACCTACAGCTTTCTACGATTTTCAAGAATTTCAAAGTGGGGTGAGCCTTATTTTTCGAAACGCTGTATCTTCTTTGGTTTTTTACTACAAACGAAAATTTCTTTACCACAAACAACTACCAACGATTTAGGATGGACGGAAATTTTGAAAATTGATTTTTGAACGTGTCGGGTGCCAGGTTCTTCACATAGGTGAATATTGAAGCCGGGCTTTCGTGAATTTCTGTAAACCGCGAGCGAATCTTGACTCTGCCTCGGTTCATGATCAAAATTTATACGAACCGACCGAGCGTCGAGTGAAAATAAGCGACGCAAAGATCTCTTACTCCTATTCATTTTTTCTTTATTTTACAGATCCTTCGGACCCGAAGCACCCGGACCGATTTGTCGATCGACTATTCGAGGCCAGCGCACGCTGTACGAGAAGAACGAAAGAGGCAACGCGGAGATTCGTAATCATTCGCCGCACGGAGTACGACGGTAAGTGGTATAATTACGTCCCGCAATCCTCTTCTACCTCAAATTTCGAGAGATCAGCAAAGTTGTCCGAGCGGGTGAATACGCGATGAAGCGCAAATTGTACTTGAAAATCTGACCGTGTAATAATATATCGTCTGGCATTGGCGCGGGTATTTCGGGAATAGAAGGTCGGGAACCGAGCACGGAAGACGGAAACATTATTTTCGCGTTATTCGAATATTTTCCATTGATTTTCTGAAAAGTAGTATGCGTGTATGCGACGCTATCGCGTCTTTTGCCTCACCTATCTCCTTGCAGCGTTCGGTTTCCCCACTGCGATATCACTCGAATATATCCGTCCGCGATCGAGCGAATGACGGGTAAGATTTATTCGCGTTTCATGCGCCGCCGAATATGAAATATTTCGCGCGATAGAAAATATTGCGATTGAAAATCTCACGGTGTAATGAGATATCGTCTGGCATTCGCGGGGGTATTTGGGAAATAGAACTGCCGAAGACCCTGCACGGCGTACTGAGATTCCCATCAGCTAGGCGTGTGATAAACAATTTTTTTCTAATGCTTTACCGATCACACGGCTCTCGTTTCGATGTAATTTTTTTCGAACATTCTGGTTCGTCGGCAAAGCTTGCGCCTCGAGTCCGGCTCGGAAACGAATCGTTGTGAGCCTTCCGTTGTTTCCTTTCCCGCTCGCCTCCGCGGCAACGGCCGTGGAATATCGTCGCCCTGGTGCCACGATGCGAAAGTTCCACCCCGCGTTGTCCGGAGCCGAGTCGTGGTGGAAATCAACGGAGGTTTTCGACGCTTCCTTGGCATCGCGAAAGCTCAGGGTATCCCGCTAGCCTACGTTCGGAGCGCTGCCCCCCCAGGAACGGAGTGCCGGCCTGGGAACAAGGTAGCCTCCTAGTGCGTAGGTTAGGCTTGTGGAAATCTATTGAGATCTCGTCGATCCACGCTTCTCGTAGCACGGACGCAGCGTAAACTTTCCGACGAAGCGGACTTGACAGCGCCCACGCGGGTACATCGGGGATAGGCTAGCTAGGGACCAGGCAATGTAAGCCGAAAATAACAATTAGCTAGGCGTGTGATAACCAATTTTTTTTTATTGCTTAACCGATCACACGGATCTTGCGTTTCGATGTAACGTACCAGGGCGCACGTAGAGATTTTGCAGTTCGCGTCGGTAGATAGGGGATGGGAGGGAGATGGGAAGATCGGGAACCGTGCACGGAAGACGGAAACATGATTTTCGCGTCAGGCGAATATTTTGCATTGATTTTCTTGAAAGTAGTATGCGTGTATGCGACGCTATCGCGTCTTTTGCCTCACCTATCTCCTTGCAGCGTTCGGTTTCCCCACTGCGATATCACTCGAATATATCCGTCCGCGATCGAGCGAATGACGGGTAAGATTTATTCGCGTTTCATGCGCCGCCGAATATGAAATATTTCGCGCGATAGAAAATATTGCGATTGAAAATCTCACGGTGTAATGAGATATCGTCTGGCATTCGCGGGGGTATTTGGGAAATAGAACTGCCGAAGACCCTGCACGGCGTACTGAGATTCCCATCAGCTAGGCGTGTGATAAACAATTTTTTTCTAATGCTTTACCGATCACACGGCTCTCGTTTCGATGTAATTTCTTTCGAACATTCTGGTTCGTCGGCAAAGCTTGCGCCTCGAGTCCGGCTCGGAAACGAATCGTTGTGAGCCTTCCGTTGTTTCCTTTCCCGCTCGCCTCCGCGGCAACGGCCGTGGAATATCGTCGCCCTGGTGCCACGATGCGAAAGTTCCACCCCGCGTTGTCCGGAGCCGAGTCGTGGTGGAAATCAACGGAGGTTTTCGACGCTTCCTTGGCATCGCGAAAGCTCAGGGTATCCCGCTAGCCTACGTTCGGAGCGCTGCCCCCCCAGGAACGGAGTGCCGGCCTGGGAACAAGGTAGCCTCCTAGTGCGTAGGTTAGGCTTGTGGAAATCTATTGAGATCTCGTCGATCCACGCTTCTCGTAGCACGGACGCAGCGTAAACTTTCCGACGAAGCGGACTTGACAGCGCCCACGCGGGTACATCGGGGATAGGCTAGCTAGGGACCAGGCAATGTAAGCCGAAAATAACAATTAGCTAGGCGTGTGATAACCAATTTTTTTTTATTGCTTAACCGATCACACGGATCTTGCGTTTCGATGTAACGTACCAGGGCGCACGTAGAGATTTTGCAGTTCGCGTCGGTAGATAGGGGATGGGAGGGAGATGGGAAGATCGGGAACCGTGCACGGAAGACGGAAACATGATTTTCGCGTCAGGCGAATATTTTGCATTGATTTTCTTGAAAGTAGTATGCGTGTATGCGACGCTATCGCGTCTTTTGCCTCACCTATCTCCTTGCAGCGTTCGGTTTCCCCACTGCGATATCACTCGAATATATCCGTCCGCGATCGAGCGAATGACGGGTAAGATTTATTCGCGTTTCATGCGCCGCCGAATATGAAATATTTCGCGCGATAGAAAATATTGCGATTGAAAATCTCACGGTGTAATGAGATATCGTCTGGCATTCGCGGGGGTATTTGGGAAATAGAACTGCCGAAGACCCTGCACGGCGTACTGAGATTCCCATCAGCTAGGCGTGTGATAAACAATTTTTTTCTAATGCTTTACCGATCACACGGCTCTCGTTTCGATGTAATTTCTTTCGAACATTCTGGTTCGTCGGCAAAGCTTGCGCCTCGAGTCCGGCTCGGAAACGAATCGTTGTGAGCCTTCCGTTGTTTCCTTTCCCGCTCGCCTCCGCGGCAACGGCCGTGGAATATCGTCGCCCTGGTGCCACGATGCGAAAGTTCCACCCCGCGTTGTCCGGAGCCGAGTCGTGGTGGAAATCAACGGAGGTTTTCGACGCTTCCTTGGCATCGCGAAAGCTCAGGGTATCCCGCTAGCCTACGTTCGGAGCGCTGCCCCCCCAGGAACGGAGTGCCGGCCTGGGAACAAGGTAGCCTCCTAGTGCGTAGGTTAGGCTTGTGGAAATCTATTGAGATCTCGTCGATCCACGCTTCTCGTAGCACGGACGCAGCGTAAACTTTCCGACGAAGCGGACTTGACAGCGCCCACGCGGGTACATCGGGGATAGGCTAGCTAGGGACCAGGCAATGTAAGCCGAAAATAACAATTAGCTAGGCGTGTGATAACCAATTTTTTTTTATTGCTTAACCGATCACACGGATCTTGCGTTTCGATGTAACGTACCAGGGCGCACGTAGAGATTTTGCAGTTCGCGTCGGTAGATAGGGGATGGGAGGGAGATGGGAAGATCGGGAACCGTGCACGGAAGACGGAAACATGATTTTCGCGTCAGGCGAATATTTTGCATTGATTTTCTTGAAAGTAGTATGCGTGTATGCGACGCTATCGCGTCTTTTGCCTCACCTATCTCCTTGCAGCGTTCGGTTTCCCCACTGCGATATCACTCGAATATATCCGTCCGCGATCGAGCGAATGACGCGTAAGATTTATTCGCGTTTCATGCGCCGCCGAATATGAAATATTTCGCGCGATAGAAAATATTGCGATTGAAAATCTCACGGTGTAATGAGATATCGTCTGGCATTCGCGGGGGTATTGGGGAAATAGAACTGCCGAAGACCCTGCACGGCGTACTGAGATTCCCATCAGCTAGGCGTGTGATAAACAATTTTTTTCTAATGCTTTACCGATCACACGGCTCTCGTTTCGATGTAATTTTTTTCGAACATTCTGGTTCGTCGGCAAAGCTTGCGCCTCGAGTCCGGCTCGGAAACGAATCGTTGTGAGCCTTCCGTTGTTTCCTTTCCCGCTCGCCTCCGCGGCAACGGCCGTGGAATATCGTCGCCCTGGTGCCACGATGCGAAAGTTCCACCCCGCGTTGTCCGGAGCCGAGTCGTGGTGGAAATCAACGGAGGTTTTCGACGCTTCCTTGGCATCGCGAAAGCTCAGGGTATCCCGCTAGCCTACGTTCGGAGCGCTGCCCCCCCAGGAACGGAGTGCCGGCCTGGGAACAAGGTAGCCTCCTAGTGCGTAGGTTAGGCTTGTGGAAATCTATTGAGATCTCGTCGATCCACGCTTCTCGTAGCACGGACGCAGCGTAAACTTTCCGACGAAGCGGACTTGACAGCGCCCACGCGGGTACATCGGGGATAGGCTAGCTAGGGACCAGGCAATGTAAGCCGAAAATAACAATTAGCTAGGCGTGTGATAACCAATTTTTTTTTATTGCTTAACCGATCACACGGATCTTGCGTTTCGATGTAACGTACCAGGGCGCACGTAGAGATTTTGCAGTTCGCGTCGGTAGATAGTGGATGGGAGGGAGATGGGAAGATCGGGAACCGTGCACGGAAGACGGAAACATGATTTTCGCGTCAGGCGAATATTTTGCATTGATTTTCTGAAACGTAGTATTCGTGTATGCGACGCTATCGCGTCTTTTGCCTCACCTATCTCCTTGCAGCGTTCGGTTTCCCCACTGCGATATCACTCGAATATATCCGTCCGCGATCGAGCGAATGACGCGTAAGATTTATTCGCGTTTCATGCGCCGCCGAATATGAAATATTTCGCGCGATTGAAAATATTGCGATTGAAAATCTCACGGTGTAATGAGATATCGTCTGGCATTCGCGGGGGTATTTGGGAAATAGAACTGCCGAAGACCCTGTACGGCGTACTGAGATTCTCGTCAGTTAGGCGCATGATGAACAATTTTTTCCTGACCCTTCACCGATCACCCGGATCTTGCGTTTCGATGCAACGTACCAGGGCGCACGTAGAGATTTTGGAATTCGCGTCGGTAGATAGTGGCTGGGAGAGGGACGGGAAGGTCGGGACCCGTGCACGGAAGACGGAAACATGATTTTCGCGTCAGGCGAATATTTTCCATTGATTTTCTAAAAAGTAGTATGCGTGTATGTGACGCGATCGTGTTTTTTGCTTCACCTGTCTCCTTACAGCTCTCAGTTTTCTACTGCGATATCAATCGATTTTTTGTCCAATGGAGTAAATGACAAATGATTTATTTAAATTTCATGTGCCGCCGAATATCCAACCTTTCGTGGAATGACACTGTACGAATATCACCCGGAGAGACGGAAGCCGACCGAAGTCTACGCCGAGATCGTCGGAATACCATTTCGTACTCTCGACCGGAACCAGAGATCTTCGAGGAGAATCATCGCCGAATGGTAAACCGGCGTCGTATCAGATCTCAGTTGTCTATCGTTTTATAGTGTAGTGATCAGAATATCAGATAAATGGAAGCAGCTAGCGAGCAATTGTAACACAGTCTATTCGTATTTCAGGTGCCACCGGACATCCAACCGCCGGCGCAACGCGTCTATCCGACTGTTCGCCAGAGACCGGCGCCAAGGAAGGCCTGCGCTGGGATAGTTGGAATTCCGTTCCGTCCTCCGACCCAGAACCGGAGATATTTGACGGGAATCATCGTTCGATCGGCACGCCGTTCCGTATTGTACAGAATAGAATAATGAATAATGGTACGAATAGGCGGGTACAGAATACGTTCATCTGGACCAAGAGAGGAGCAAGATTGGCCAGAGCATGTAATAATAATGACAATGATCATAGTAATACAAACAACAAAAGAAATAAATAGTGTGCAACATACTTAAGATATTTTTATATGGATCTTAATCTTAACGAAGGCGTACAAAATGAAATAATGAAATTAGAAAAAGTTTTCTTATGACTTTGAGTCTCTCAATAACTATGTAAAGCGCAGTAGCGATAGTATTCTTTACGTGAACATAAGGAGTTTAAATGCTAACTTTGTGAAATTGGAAGCCTTCATTGGCAGCCTAGAAGTCAAGCCGTGCATCATAGTTTGTACAGAAACTAGAGTACTTGAATATTATAAATTTTGTTACGATGGCAGGCTATAAAATATATTATAACAACAGTAATATAAATATCGCAGATGGAGTAGTAATTTATATACAGGATAATTTAGATGAGATTACTACTATTGTAAATGAGGGAAGACTATGTTTACTAAACACTCGTATTGATTTAAATAATAACGATAAACTCGAAATATCAGCACTGTATAGATCACATGATCTACCTAAGGCAGAGTTCATTAAGGATTTGAAATATTATTTAGCTTGTAAAAAAAATGTAAAAATCATTTAGTAATTGGAGACTACAATATAGATCTACTCAAATTAGATAACTATAGCCACGAGCTCTCAAGTATCTTCCTAGAAAATGGTTTTATACCAGGTTTTCAAACTATCGCTAGGCCATCTACACTAGACTGTAGCGAAGGATCATGCATTGACAATATTTTCATCAAGCTAAACTCTATTGAACATACTGCCTTTAAATTAGCCAACCTATTCAATGATCATTATCCACTCTTTCTATCAATAAAAAAGATGAGAAATAATATATTTAAGACTGAATATTCAAAAATAAATTATAATAAGATAGTAAATATAGCTCAAAGCATGAATTGGGAAACAATTTTGACAATGCATGACCCCAATGGAGCTACTGATACTTTAATATGATATATTAGGGAATGTATTAAGTTGGCGACTGAAGTAAAACATAGTAAAAAGACCAAACATAAATCAAAACCTAGGAAAAAATGCATTACCAAGGCTGTAATGGTATCATGCAGTAGAAAAGAATTTCTATATAAGATGTGGCACAGACAGCCAAGAAATCAAGTATTGAGAGATGAATATCAAAAATATGCCAAAATATTAGATAAAGTGATCAAGGAAGCTAAGCTGAGACACGATAGCGATCTAGTTGAGAGCAATTTAAATAATCCCAAAAATCTTTGGGATATTGTGAATCAAAAGATTGGTAAAGGGCCCAAGAAGGCTGAAAAAATTAAATATCTTAATGATGAAAGCGGCAATAATATTAAAATAACTGACCCACATATGATTTCAAATACAATGAATACCTATTTTAGTAGTATTGGAGAGAAACTGAGTAGTAAAATTTGCCAACCGCTCGAAAACAATATCCAATGTTCCCCAATAAATCCGCACACTATATTTATCTCACCTACTAATCCGATTGAAATTATAAATCTAATCAAGAATTTAAAACCTAAAACTGGTGGAGTTGACAAAATCAATGCAAAAACAATAATATTGTTAACTGATTTCATCACAGACCCAATAGTACACATAATTAACTTAAGTATAGAAAAAACTGTATGGCCCGATTCACTAAAAAAGGCTGAATTCAAACCAATATATAAAGCAAATAGTAAGCGATCACCTTCTCATTATAGACCCAATTCTCTAATCTCCAACATTGCTAGAATTTTTGAAAGAGCAATTTTTAATAGAATTATCAGTTTTATCAATAAATATAAACTATTATCCAAAAGGCAATATGGGTTTCTAAAAAACATAAGTACAAATGATGCACTATCATTTTTGACTAATCTAATTTATGAAAAATTAGATAAAAGCAATCCTGTAGCCGTAACCTTTTTGGACCTTACCAAAGCATTAGATACGCTTAATCATAATATATTGTTAAACAAATTGTATAACTACGGCATAAGAGGGAAAGCATATCGTATTATCAAAAGCTATCTTACAGATAGATACCAAAGTGTCATGGTAAATGATTGTGCGAGTGATTATATCAAAGTTACGACTGGGGTGCCTCAGGGAACTGTACTGGGGCCACTGCTCTTCATCTTGTATGTTAATGATCTACTACTGAACATGCCTAACGACACAATTATATCTTTTGCGGACTATACAGCTGCGATAGCTATTGATAAAAATTGGAAAGCTGTTGAAGCAAAAATGAATACTTATTTGCAAACAATATGCAACTATCTTGCGAGAAATAAACTCTCATTAAATATCGACAAATGTGTATTCGTGACATTTGGAAATTACTGTAATAGTGTACCAAGTGAAATCAGTATTAAAATCAATAATGAAAATCTTATATAAGAGCTGAAAAACACAAATATCTTGGTATCATTTTTGATTATAGAATGCAATGGCATGAGCATATAGAATATGTAATCAGCAAAACTAAATATCTAATTTATGTTGTTCGTAAAATCTCTAAATTCATGAAAACAAAAACATTGAAATTATTATATTACGCTCTCTTCCAAAGCATCATCACTTATGGCATAGCTGCATGGGGTGGTGCATATTCTGATAATTCGAATCTGCTACAAAATCACAAACATAGAATAATGAAAATTATCAACAAGAACGAGTTTATTGCAAATGATAGTGCTATGAACATCAAACAGACGTATCAGTTAGAAGCTACATCGACGAATTACCATAAGAATAAAACTGAGAACGAGCTACCCTACCGCGAAAGGAGTGTATGAGAATAAGTAACAGCAGTGCCGTCTTCATGCACGGGGCCCGAGTTCGGAGAAGAATGTTCACCAAGGTGAGGTACTCCTCTCGTACAGGAACAGCACTCAAGCTATCAGCTATCTAGCTATAACCCGTACAGCACCGCGCATCGCAAGCACAATTCTGATACGTAATTCTGGAATTCTTGCAATATCACAGAAATGAATCAACACGTCTCATTTACGTGTCTGGTACGCTCCATATATATGAAAATGTCCGAATGTACGATTTTGAGGAAAAACGTGAGGTATTTTAATTATTAATATACCAGCAATACAGCTGTACTCAAGCGAGACATAGGCATATATAGCTGTATTGCCATACATAGGTATATATAAACTCACTCGGGTACTGTATTGCAGGTATAAGAAATTTTTGTCTACCATCAGCAGAATAATGCACGCATGTTGTATAATACATAAAAACCAATTTATTTTATCACATCAATTGAGTATTTTTTTCACCGTCGGGATTACAGTTCCACGTAGTTGCTCCATTCCGGTGTCTAATCGGCTAAATCAAGAGTCTATGCATCCCATATTCAACACTATAGAAGCGACTCGACCTGTGTACCGCTTAAAATTATTCATCACATTTTCATTATATCAAAGATATTACACATTCATCTTAATTATATCACTGCATATGGGTAATTATTATCAGACCCCTATACCTGCTCATATCCGTCGTTCACAATAATTCCAGTTTATTGTTTTCTCTTCCAAAACGAAAGCATATCTGAAATCCTTCTCTTTCATCGAACCAAATGTTACGTAACTTCCGATTGTGTAACTTAATCTCGAACTTTGATAAATATCACACTTGATATTAAATGTCTCATATCGAATATTACATTTGAACATCTTATAATTATATATTATATTCTATATAACCAATGTAACAACATATGAGTATCGGAGCGCCGTCTCGACCTGGATCTGCTAGATCAATCTTCGACGTCACCATCGGCATCGTTATCGTTACGGATAGGTTCTGCAGATTTTTGGACAGTCATTCCGACATTTTCCCTGACTTTCGGAGCCGATTTCTTTCTGCAAAGAAAAATAACTTTACATACTCGAAAAAAAATTCAATGGTAAGATCATAGTGCAGTAAAATATTTTAGCCAGGCTATTGCTATTTTTAACTTCTCATCTCATTATTTCTATCACGTACGCATCACTTCGCCTTAGTCTTGTCGGAGCTCGAACGATCCAACTAGCAATGCGTACAATATCTTCAGCAAGGCCCTTGAATCTATCACGTACAATGACTGCGAAGAATATATCGATGAATAATTAATCAACAATTATTCAAATAATCAAACACCAGACGAATTTACCTAATATTAAATTTACATCTTTGCAGTTGTAAAATTCTTCTTCGCTTCGGGCTCCTTTCCAGCTGTACTTGCATAGCACCTTGTCAGTAACTAATGCTGGAAGAACATATTTTACAACTTCTTTCGAGTCACTTCCCCCTTTTAATCGTAGAAAATTCTTCTGAAACGATAAATTCCTCGTAACAGAATATCACGCAATAATCAGGATGACATTGTTCACAATACATGGACCATGTAGCAGCAAGGAAACAGGTCGTACGGCTTTTGTCACCGGGGCCAACATTTTATACAATACAACGGCATGCCGGTCCCCGCGACAAGAGCCGTACGACCTGTTTCTTCGCTACTACACGGTACGAAAGCTAATACTTGCCATTTCGTGCAGATACTCCGACTTTTCCAAGTTATCATCAAATGTCTCGAACTCCTCCTCTACTGTTTTTATTTTCTCAAAGTGGAATGCCTCCGTATATTTAGTAGTTTCTATAACTATTGTCAGCAATATTTTCTACAACCGAATCAAGTCTTCCGTTCACTGGAACTACTTCTGCAAAGATTCTATCGACTACTTTCAGGATTTCCGACAGCGTATCTGGTAAAACATAATTCCTAATCGGTGTGGGTTTTTAGCGAGACAGATACGATACTACATTTGGCATCGAGCTTACATTCGTTTACAGACGCATCGATATTATCAGACAAATTTTTTGTTCGACTCTTATCTCGCACCGGTAACTTCCTCCGTGAATTCGGATCGGACATCGTCGATATCGACGACAGAGCAATCGAAGGAAGCCACAATCTCTGCAGTCGGCTGCGCACGTGTTGTTTGGAATTCGTTGTCTTCGGGGAATTCCGACAATACGAATTCGCTGACCGCGGCGTCATCATTTTCGTCGCCGGAGGAGTTTCTTTTCCGGGCTCGTTCATGTCGAGTTTTTTTCGCGTCTTCCTCACAGTCAGTATTAACGTCAGACAGAATTTCAGCTGCTCCGAGCTTTTCTTGTCCGCGCTTAAAGGTGTCTGAAATACATTCACGAAAATGTGTATAATATAAAAATAAGAAATTTCAATTAGTTAGAGATCCCAATCACAGAACATCGGAGTTTATAATCCTAACGCAAGAAAATATTGTGAAAATAAATTAATAATTCAGAAGTAAAATACAGCGAGGAACGGCCACACGAAAAACTACATCACGTAAACGAATAATGACACATGTAAAGCATATTTCGAAATTCGTTTACCATGGATATCACGACAATAAGATTGAAAATTTGTTCACAGATAATATTCTATCGCGTTAACGCGAGAACTTCCTCGTTCGCATCGAATCTACGGTACGATTACGACGTCGGTGTGTATTACCAGCCGATCCAAAGACGCGTATTACTTCACATACGGGCCAAATTTCCGGCTTGTTTTTATCAGGCATCTCCACGCTTTCGACAGCCTTATCAATTCTTTTCTGAGATCAGAATTTCGGATAGAAACACATAGTTCGTTTCGTCGACAACCAATTTTTGGCTACAAGGCAAAGTCCATCGTCAAACTCTAGGATAAAAAAGTTCGTCATCTAGAAAGAAACGAAGATTATCAAAACTGATGAAAAACTGAAAATAAGTATCAATTTATACGACGTACGTACACGAATAACAACCATCCATCCGTACATGAAACTCGGAGAGACATAACGCGGAAGCCAGCAGCACAGCTTCCTTTCTTCAAACAGACGAGAAAACATTCAATATAATAGCTGCGTATCAGTTAATTTTACTATCGTTCCTAACGATTCAATGAATTTCACGAGTCCTATAAACTCTACAAATATGACGAACACTGCAATAATTATAGAAATATATTACACATAGAATGTTTCTGATACTAGATGAACACGAGTTTGAGTTTCGTAGAATTACTTATAGTTTCCACGATAAAATTATCATATAAATTGTCTTAAAATGTTTTCGAGCATTATAACCTATAAATCATCGGCTAGTTATTTTCATTCTTCTGCTTCACGATTTTCACGAGAATCGAATGACATTTTGTACATACGATCGATTCATTATTTCAAAATACGTATCAGACGAGTGAGTACACAAGCTTGGTGCTCGATGACGATGATTATTTTATTTCAACGATATTATCAATAGGATTGCTTTACTTTCGTCCAGAGAGGATGACGGTTTCGTCGCTAACCTCACTTTCATACAACTGTTTTTACCGCACTTTTTACGATTGCGATGCATACACTCATAATCTCAGGGGAAACGTTTCTAACCAAATCCAAACTATACACCGAGACCAATATTTTGTAGATACTAAAAGAGGTAGAATAACTAAAATAGGATACAATAATATAATAGCGATAATAATCATGATGATAATGACAATAATATCGTAATGCATTGTTCTAATACATTATAATATTATTATATTGTTATCATAATAACTATAATATTATATCGTACAGCGATGAAATGCTCGAATGAGATTGAATAACGAAAGAATACCCTTTTATCGTGGGCCGACACGTCGAAGCCCAACGACACAAAATCTCGAGCGACGTTCCATTTTCCATAGTTTTCCTGCGATCGCATTCAAAGGCCAAGCTTTCGTAATATTAGTATTAGACTCCACAGCAAAAATTCGACATCGGCTTCAGATATAGACTCTGTTTCTCGGCTGTAATCCACAAAATCTTCACGGTCCGATTCGCAATCATCATCATCACGTAGGTCAGGGTATAATCGTTCATTCTCACAAACGTAATTTTCACGATTTATTGTTGAAAAGTGTACTTGGCTGCGATCAGAGGTTATCACGATATCCCTGACAACAGCGTCTTCTTCCCTTTCAAAAGTTCGAGTACGGATATTCAGTTTGGTTCGGAAAATAAAATCGTCAGTTTGCTTTTTAGCTAACTGCCGTCTATATCTTTCGGACACAATCAGCTTCCGCACTTTACCCATTGTCAAACAGTATTCTGTGGAAAGGAATAATATTTACCAGTTGAAAATGTACGACATAACCTTAAACGAACGTAATTATACCTCACTCCGTATAAATTGCACAAAAAGGACATATACTATATATGTAACAATGATACTCATTTATACGAGAGCCAACGGAATGCAAATGAGATCCAACGAATAGCAAATTAGTTCCAACGGAAAGCAAATGAGATCCAACGGAAATAAAGTGAGATCCAACGGAAATAAAGTGAGATCCAACGGAAATAAAGTGAGATCCAACGGAAAGTTCAGCCTAACCTCCAACGGAAGTCCAACCGAAGTCCCAGCGGAAAACGAGAGCGGAAAAAGCCCGCGAAGAGCAAAAGGTAATCGGAGTGAACAGAGCAGAAGAGAACTTCGAAGAAGCGGAAAAAGCGGAAGAAGAGGCAAGAGAGCGGATAACAGACGACAGCGGAAGAAGCACGCGAAGAGCAAAAGATAATCGAAGAGAAGGGAGCAGAAGAGAACTTCGATGAAGCGGAAGAAGCGGAAGAAGACGCAAGAGAGCAGATAACCGACGACAGCGGAAGAAGCACGCGAAGAGCAAAAGATAATCGAAGAGAAGAGAGCAGAAGGGAACTTCGAAGAAGCGAAAGAAGCGGAAGAAGACGCAAGAGAGCAGATAACAGACGAGAGCGTAAGAAGCACGCGAAGAGCAAAAGGTAATCGGAGAGAAGAGAGAAGAAGAGAACTTCAGAGCAGCAGAAGAAGCGGAGAAAGACGCAAGACAGCAGATAACAGACGAGAGCGTAAGAAGCACGCGAAGAGCAAAAGGTAATCGGAGTGAAGAGAGCAGAAGAGAACTTCGAAGAAGCGGAAAACGCAGAAGATGAGGCAAAAGAGCAGATAACAGACGACAGCGGAAGGAGCACGCGAAGAGCAAAAGATAATCGAAGAGAAGAGAGCAGAAGAGAACTTCGAAGAAGCGGAAGAAGCGGAAGAAGCGGAAGAAGTCGCAAGAGAGCAGATCATAGACGAGAGCGTAAGGAGCACGGGAAGAGCAAAAGGTAATCGGAGAGAAGAGAGAAGAAGAGAACTTCGGAGCAGCGGAAGAAGCGGAAAAAGACGCAAGAGAGCAGATAACAGACGAGAGCGTAAGAAGCACGCGAAGAGCAAAAGGTAATCGGAGTGAAGAGAGCAGAAGAGAACTTCGGAGCAGCGGAAGAAGCGGATGAAGAGGCCAGAGAACAGATAACAGACGACAGCGGAAGAAGCACGCAAAGAGCAAAAGGTAATCGAAGAGAAGAGAGAAGAAGAGAACTTCGGAGCAGCGGAAGAAGCGGAAAAAGACGCAAGAGAGCAGATAACAGAAGACAGCGGAAGAAGCACGCGAAGAGCAAAAGATAATCGAAGAGAAGAGAGCAGAAGGGAACTTCGATGAAGCGGGAGAAGCGGAAGAAGACGCAAGAGAGCAGATAACAGACGACAGCGGAAGAAGCACGCGAAGAGCAAAAGATAATCGAAGAAAAGAGAGCAGAAGGGAACTTCGAAGAAGCGGAAGAAGCGGAAAAAGACGCAAGCGAGCAGATAATAGACGAGAGCGTAAGAAGCACGCGAAAAGCAAAAGATAATCGTTGAGAAGAGAGCAGAAGAGAACTTCGGAGCAGCGGAAGAAGCGGAAAAAGACGCAAGAGAGCAGATAACAGAAGACAGCGGAAGAAGCACGCGAAGAGCAAAAGATAATCGAAGAGAAGAGAGCAGAAGGGAACTTCGATGAAGCGGGAGAAGCGGAAGAAGACGCAAGAGAGCAGATCACAGACGAGAGCGTAAGGAGCACGCGAAGAGCAAAAGGTAATCGGAGAGAAGAGAGAAGAAGAGAACTTCGGAGCAGCGGAAGAAGCGGAAAAAGACGCAAGACAGCAGATAACAGACGAGAGCGTAAGGAGCACGCGAAGAGCAAAAGGTAATCGGAGAGAAGAGAGAAGAAGAGAACTTCGGAGCAGCGGAAGAAGCGGAAAAAGACGCAAGAGAGCAGATAACAGACGAGAGCGTAAGGAGCACGCGAAGAGCAAACGGTAATCGAAGAGAAAAGAGAAGAAGAGAACTTCGGAGCAGCGGAAGAAGCGGAAAAAGACGCAAGACAGCAGATAACAGACGAGAGCGTAAGAAGCACGCGCAGAGTAAAAGGTAATCGGAGTGAAGAGAGCAGAAGAGAACTTCGAAGAAGCGGGAAACGCGGAAGAAGAGGCAAGAGAGCAGATAACAGACGACAGCGGAAGAAGCACGCGACGAGCAAAAGATAATCGAAGAGAAGAGAGCAGAAGAGAACTTCGATGAAGCGGGAGAAGCGGAAGAAGACGCAAGAGAGCAGATCACAGACGACCGGAGCCCCAACCGAAGGCCTAACTAACGCGAGCCGCAATCGGAGCTTCAACCGAAGCTCCAATGAAAGCCTCAACCGAACCGAAGCTCCATCCGAATTTCCAATCGGTCCGAAGCTGCAACCGAAGCACGAGTCGAAGCTCCAATCGAAGCTTCACCCGAACAGAAGCTCCAACCGAAGTTTCAATCGAACAGAAGTCGCAACCGAAGTTCGGTCGAACGGTAGTTCCAACCGAAGTTCCAATCAAAGATCTAACGAAAACGAAGTTCCAACCGAAGCCAGATGAAGCTTCAATGTAGTTCGCAACCGAAGCTGACGAAAAGGGCAACCGAAGTCGCAACGGAAGCCAACCGAAACTCTCAAGCGACGCCAATCGAAGTTTCGATCTAAATTCCAACCGAAGAGGATTCAAACCGCAACCGAAGCCGCAAAGGAAGCCAACCGAAGCGCGCAACCGAAGACAACCGAAGTTCCGATTCAAATCCCAACCGAAGAGGATTTAAACTGCAACCGAAGTCGGAACGGAAGCTAACCGAAGTTCGCACGCGACGCTAACCGAAGTTTCGATTTAAATCGCAATCAAGACGATTGGAACTGCAACCGAAGTCGGAACGGAAGCCCACCGAAGTGCGGAACTGAAGCCAAGCTAAGTTTTGACTCAAATCCCGAACGAAGTCGATTGAAATCGCAACCGAAGCCGCAACGGAAGCCATTTGAAGCGCGCAACAGAAGCCAAGCCGCGTCCCGATTGAAATTCCAACCGGAATCGATTTAAATCGTAAGCGAAGCTGGAACGGAGGGTAACCGAAGTTTCTAACCGAAGCCAACGGAAGTTATAACGCATATCGTAACCGAAGTCACTGTGAATTGCAATCTAAGTACGAACGGAAGTCGAAATTGAAGCTCCAACCGAAGTTAAATGAAATCCTAACCGAAATCTTAACCGAAGCTAATCGAAGCAAGCTTGGCACCGAAGTACGAACGGAAAGGCCAACGGAAGTTCGAACGGAAAGTGCATCAAACTTCTGACCGAAGTTTCAAGGGAATTCCAACCGAAGTTCCAACGGAACGCAGACGAGAGTCCACGGGAAGGACAATAGAGCCCTGACCGAAGTTCTAACGGAAGATCCAACCGAAGTACCAGCGGAAAGCGGATGAGATTCAACGGGAAGCGGCAGATCGAACGTAATCGAAGTGAGATCCAACAGAAAGTACAACCTAAGTTGTAACGAAACGTCCAACCCAAGTTCAATGAAGTTGTAACCTAAGTTTCAACTCGGTTACAACGGAAAGTCTAACCTAAGTTGCAACGGAATGGCTAACCGAAGTTTAACGAAGTTCTAACCTAAGTTCCAACCTAAGTTACAACGGAAAGTTCAACCTAAGTGGCAATGGAACGTCTAACTGAAGTTCTGACCGAAGTCCAACCGAAGTTCCAGCACAAAGTCCAACCGAAGTACAACCGAAGTTTAAACGCGAATTTCCAACCGAAGTTTAAGCGGAAAGTCCAACCGAAGTTCAACCGAAGTCCAACCGAAGTTAAAACGCGAATTTCCAACCGAAGTTCCAACGGAAAGTTACCAGACCCGGCGCAAAAATTGCAACCTAAGTTCCAACGGAAAGTCCCTAGATCCAACGGAAATTTTCTAACCGAAGTTCCAACGGAAAGTTACTAGATCCAACGGAAATTTTTCTAACCGAAGTTCTGACCTAACTTCGGTCAGCGAAAATCGTAACCTAACTTCGGTCAGAGATTTCTAACCTAACTTCGGTCAGAGATTTCCTAACCTAACTTCGGTCAGCTTCGGTCAGAAAGAAGACAACCGAAGTGGTTAGGTTAGGTTAGGTTAGGTTAGGTTAGGTTAGGTTAGGTTAGGTTAGGTTAGGTTAGGTTAGGTTAGGTTAGGTTAGGTTAGGTTAGGTTAGGTTAGGTTAGGTTAGGTTAGGTTAGGTTAGGTTAGGTTAGGTTAGGTTAGGTTAGGTTAGGTTAGGTTAGGTTAGGTTAGGTTAGGTTAGGTTAGGTTAGGTTAGGTTAGGTTAGGTTAGGTTAGGTTAGGTTAGGTTAGGTTAGGTTAGGTTAGGTTAGGTTAGGTTAGGTTAGGTTAGGTTAGGTTAGGTTAGGTTAGGTTAGGTTAGGTTAGGTTAGGTTAGGTTAGGTTAGGTTAGGTTAGGTTAGGTTAGGTTAGGTTAGGTTAGGTTAGGTTAGGTTAGGTTAGGTTAGGTTAGGTTAGGTTAGGTTAGGTTAGGTTAGGTTAGGTTAGGTTAGGTTAGGTTAGGTTAGGTTAGGTTAGGTTAGGTTAGGTTAGGTTAGGTTAGGTTAGGTTAGGTTAGGTTAGGTTAGGTTAGGTTAGGTTAGGTTAGGTTAGGTTAGGTTAGGTTAGGTTAGGTTAGGTTAGGTTAGGTTAGGTTAGGTTAGGTTAGGTTAGGTTAGGTTAGGTTAGGTTAGGTTAGGTTAGGTTAGGTTAGGTTAGGTTAGGTTAGGTTAGGTTAGGTTAGGTTAGGTTAGGTTAGGTTAGGTTAGGTTAGGTTAGGTTAGGTTAGGTTAGGTTAGGTTAGGTTAGGTTAGGTTAGGTTAGGTTAGGTTAGGTTAGGTTAGGTTAGGTTAGGTTAGGTTAGGTTAGGTTAGGTTAGGTTAGGTTAGGTTAGGTTAGGTTAGGTTAGGTTAGGTTAGGTTAGGTTAGGTTAGGTTAGGTTAGGTTAGGTTAGGTTAGGTTAGGTTAGGTTAGGTTAGGTTAGGTTAGGTTAGGTTAGGTTAGGTTAGGTTAGGTTAGGTTAGGTTAGGTTAGGTTAGGTTAGGTTAGGTTAGGTTAGGTTAGGTTAGGTTAGGTTAGGTTAGGTTAGGTTAGGTTAGGTTAGGTTAGGTTAGGTTAGGTTAGGTTAGGTTAGGTTAGGTTAGGTTAGGTTAGGTTAGGTTAGGTTAGGTTAGGTTAGGTTAGGTTAGGTTAGGTTAGGTTAGGTTAGGTTAGGTTAGGTTAGGTTAGGTTAGGTTAGGTTAGGTTAGGTTAGGTTAGGTTAGGTTAGGTTAGGTTAGGTTAGGTTAGGTTAGGTTAGGTTAGGTTAGGTTAGGTTAGGTTAGGTTAGGTTAGGTTAGGTTAGGTTAGGTTAGGTTAGGTTAGGTTAGGTTAGGTTAGGTTAGGTTAGGTTAGGTTAGGTTAGGTTAGGTTAGGTTAGGTTAGGTTAGGTTAGGTTAGGTTAGGTTAGGTTAGGTTAGGTTAGGTTAGGTTAGGTTAGGTTAGGTTAGGTTAGGTTAGGTTAGGTTAGGTTAGGTTAGGTTAGGTTAGGTTAGGTTAGGTTAGGTTAGGTTAGGTTAGGTTAGGTTAGGTTAGGTTAGGTTAGGTTAGGTTAGGTTAGGTTAGGTTAGGTTAGGTTAGGTTAGGTTAGGTTAGGTTAGGTTAGGTTAGGTTAGGTTAGGTTAGGTTAGGTTAGGTTAGGTTAGGTTAGGTTAGGTTAGGTTAGGTTAGGTTAGGTTAGGTTAGGTTAGGTTAGGTTAGGTTAGGTTAGGTTAGGTTAGGTTAGGTTAGGTTAGGTTAGGTTAGGTTAGGTTAGGTTAGGTTAGGTTAGGTTAGGTTAGGTTAGGTTAGGTTAGGTTAGGTTAGGTTAGGTTAGGTTAGGTTAGGTTAGGTTAGGTTAGGTTAGGTTAGGTTAGGTTAGGTTAGGTTAGGTTAGGTTAGGTTAGGTTAGGTTAGGTTAGGTTAGGTTAGGTTAGGTTAGGTTAGGTTAGGTTAGGTTAGGTTAGGTTAGGTTAGGTTAGGTTAGGTTAGGTTAGGTTAGGTTAGGTTAGGTTAGGTTAGGTTAGGTTAGGTTAGGTTAGGTTAGGTTAGGTTAGGTTAGGTTAGGTTAGGTTAGGTTAGGTTAGGTTAGGTTAGGTTAGGTTAGGTTAGGTTAGGTTAGGTTAGGTTAGGTTAGGTTAGGTTAGGTTAGGTTAGGTTAGGTTAGGTTAGGTTAGGTTAGGTTAGGTTAGGTTAGGTTAGGTTAGGTTAGGTTAGGTTAGGTTAGGTTAGGTTAGGTTAGGTTAGGTTAGGTTAGGTTAGGTTAGGTTAGGTTAGGTTAGGTTAGGTTAGGTTAGGTTAGGTTAGGTTAGGTTAGGTTAGGTTAGGTTAGGTTAGGTTAGGTTAGGTTAGGTTAGGTTAGGTTAGGTTAGGTTAGGTTAGGTTAGGTTAGGTTAGGTTAGGTTAGGTTAGGTAGGTTAGGTTAGGTTAGGTTAGGTTAGGTTAGGTTAGGTTAGGTTAGGTTAGG